>JAHLSL010000014.1:7681405-7895809 GCA_025920805.1 Petroica traversi | reverse complement strand
TATTATTATTATTATTATTATTATTATTATTATTATTATTATTATTATTATTACTATTACCATTATTACCATTATTACCATTATCAATAATATAATTACTCTTTCCAATGTTCCTATACCCCAGCTTTCACTGCTGAGTATCAGGTCCAAATATTTTGTGATGAATTGGATAATGAGATAATTAAATTTCCTTTCCTGTACAAAAAAATCTTTCTATTCCCTAAAAATAGTTAGCTTCATCAAGTCATGTAAGAAGCACTGCAACTGCTGATAATACACTGTCAAAGAAGACAGAAAGAAAAAAGATAATTTACTCGAAGATCTTTCCTCACTGAGTAGTACAAGATATTAAGTAATCTTCTGTATGATTGATTCTAGAAGGAAAACATAATTTTAGGCAGTTTCAAGGTGATTGCCAGAGAATGTTAACAGTATATCCAGTTTTAAAAGTCACAAGGAAAACAACAACACCCCCTTACCTACCTCTTAGATTTCTTGGAAGTTTGACTGTAATGTTTTACATTATTTTTTCTTCAATTACATAGAGTTATATTAGCATGTCTGTGTCAGGAAAAACCAAAAATGTTAGACTGGTTGGGGATAATTCAATAACCTTCCAGTATTGACTAGATGGGATGAAGAGCTGAATATAGATTTATTCAGGTCAAAATGTCATAATCTTTTTTTACTGGGAAGAGTGCAGAATGCAGATGAAGAGCATAGCAAGTTTTTAGTGAGAAACATGGGTAGCTCATGCTAGGCAAAGCAGAGACTCATTTTCTTCATCTGTTTCAATTTTTTAAATCAGCTTGACCTTTTATATGAAACACAGATGCCCTCTTTGCTGAAGTTAACCAATTTAGCTACCTCCAGGCAAGAGGACTCAGGTTCAGCCTGGGTGACTGTAGTGATCTATAGTGTGTGTGAGAGATGTGCCCTCCTATAGGCACCTTGCTGAGCATGTGCAGGTCTGAGTTTGCTGCAATGGCAGAGGGGGTTTGGGTTCAGAGGTTGGCATGTCCAGAAGCAGGAAACTTGGGAGACCCCGGGGTCAGCTACGGACACAGCAACAGGACACTGAGTCTGTTTTCTGACTGTGGGAAGACCTGAGAGTGTTTTGGAGTCAGAAGGGGAATGAACACTTCCATCCGTCGTTAATAAACTACCTTTTCTTCTCCTGGCTGTGTCAGAATGGCTGGGGCCAGCCTACTTCAAACCACTTCAGAGAGGATGGTGAGATCATATCAAAGCATGTGGTGAGTGATAATGGTAGAATTCTTCTTAATCCCCATGGTGGCTATTTCATGACATGAGAACTACAATTTTATTTTCTTAGTTGAAAAGCAATAATTACTTAATAGCTCTGTTTTAAAAGCACCTGCAGGCCCTGCTTTAGGATTGGAGACTGGCTGTGAAAGACATTGCCTTTGCAGAGAGGCAGATTTAGTTCCTGCCTAAAGAAACTGACAATGGTCAGGCTGGGGGGTGTAGAAAGCTATTACTGGTCCCAAAACTACATAACACATTTTCAAACAGTTATTCTTTCAGCACACAGGAGAAAAGAGCTTCTGTGCAATGTGTGCTTGAAGCCCAGAAAGCCAACCATGCTCTGGGCTGCATCAAAAGCAGCATGGCCAGCAGGTTGAGGGAGGTGATTCTGACTCTCTGTTCCACCATGGTGAGACCCAGCATCCAGATGAGGACCCTCAACATGATTAGAGGGATGGAACACCCCTTCCACGAGGTAAGGCTGAGTAAACTGGGTTTGTTCAACCTGGAACAACAGAAGGCTTTGGGGCAACCTATTTGCAGGCTTCACATGCAGAAAGAGGTAAAGAGACCTTTTAGAAGAGCATGTAGGAGAAGGGGACAAGGGGAATGGATTGAAACTAAAGGAGGGTTTAGATTTGGTTTAGATTAACTGTTAGGAGGAAGTTCTTTGCTGTGAGAGTGCCCAGAGATGCCCTATCCCTGGCAGTGGTCAAGGTTGGATGGGGCCTGGGAAACCTAGTCTAGTGAAATGTTTTTAAATGTATATCTAATAGGTTTGTTTCTTTATTAGTTGTGCTATGCAAGAATGTAAAAAAGGAGGACCTGATTATGATTCATATTATACTAGTTCATTTTCACTTAAGTATCTTAACATTTATTTCATATCATGGTTCATGATTTACAATACGATAGATATATATTGTTTTACAAAGCCAGTCAACATCTTTGATGATGAAAGATTTTTTGCCATTACGTTTTTCAAATTTGCACACTAATGTACTACCATTTACTGTAAAAACAACACTTAAAATTAAATACTCAGTCATTTTATATTGTTAGTTAGAGATATTAGGAAAAGGCCAAAAGAACAGGGGAGAAAAAAGCCTTAGTGGTGAATAGTGTGAGCCAACAGCATGATGCAGCTAAGTGAGAGCCTGTGCAGAATCTGAAAAGCACTCTGAATTGAAGGCCACAGGATGGGGAAAATGTCATATGCAGGTGAATTGGCAGAGCCTGCAGTATGTGAAAACACCTTACTGAGACAGCTAAGAAACACCATTAACAATCCCACAGCTGCAGGGCTGTGAAAAGATGAGGTACAATAAGCACTGATGGGAAACCTCAGGAAAAATCATTCTACAATAAGAAGTTAGATGACCCATTTAGCTGACAGTGTTTTAGCCAGCTCTCTTAAATAAATGGAACAGAAACAACAATAATTTATCATTGTTTTACCTCCTTGTCTCTCATATGAACCTGAAAGTATTAGAGCTCTCTGACTCTCTCCTGCAAGACTACATTAGGACATGAAGTTTGATTATTCATGCATGAAATCAATAATTTTTGTTTCAACTTATAGAATATCCATTGCTGTATCAATGCTGTGATTAAAACAGCTCTTCAATGCATAATTAACACCTAAATGTATACAGGTACAACCATATCTAAGACAGCTAAGTGGTAATGATGCCATTTACACCAGATGTCTAAACTGCATGGGAATTTTCTACTTCTGATTCTTTTAAGAAAACTCCTGTTCAAGCAAATCTTGGAAATTCTTTGAAAATCCATCAATTTTAAGAAAAAAAGAATGGAATAAGTTTCTTAGAACCACAGTAAAGATTTTTTATACACTAAGAACACACCCTGTTGCATACTCAGATAATGACAGAAGACACAGGCATAAGTCTCTCAGTCTCTCAGTGTGACCTGAAAAAGCCATTCTGTATCCCATTTAAGTCTTCTGCATTGTTCTTTCATACTTTCTTTATCATCATCACACAGAACAAGAATATTTTTGAAATACAGAAGTTTCATGAGTGTGAAAATGAATCTTTATTCAGTTGCAAATCAACTGAGTATTGAGATTTGCTAGAATTGAAAGGTACTCTGCTACCTAATCTCAAAACCATGTCCATCAACATCACAGCAACCATTTATCCTTGCCTTGAAAGTACATTGCAGAAATATCAGGGAGAAGAAACAGATTCACACTTGATGCACATTCAGTTTTAAAAGAGGAAAATAATTATAATCTGTTGGGGCACAGAAGAGCAAGGACATTTATAATATAGCTACATCAGTAATAAAAAGATGTGCCCATTCTCTAATAGCTCAGGTTTTTTTGTGGTACAAATCTGTTGCAACTAGACCACATTCTCTCAAAGCTAATCCTTCCTTCTTTGAGATGTGTAATGCTCATATGTTCTGGAAAGAAGTGCCCAGTTACCAAGCAAAATAAATCAAGAGAATAAACTAGGGGAAAGTTATTTTTTATTAATTTTCAACTATTAAGAGTGTGTCTCTTTCTAAGAAACCCAAACATGAATTTACACATGTCATTCTGAATAATTAAAAATTTCCCCAAAAGGACTTTGTAATGTAAGCTCTAAGACCCTACACAGCTTTCAGAGTACGGGGAGCAGGGGGTGTCTCATCCATATCTTAACATTACGTAGATATCAATCTGTAATTTTTTAGGGATGTGTCATATTTCTCCAAGAGACTGATGGCTTCCCTTCAAGAAGGGGTAGCCAAAATGTAAGGAAATACTACTACAATAAAGAAGATGCTTTGACAAAATCAGTATAACATACAGGATAAAGGAACAACAAAATACAGTTTGCTCAATGAAGCTGGCCAAGCAAAAGGGAGGACTTTGGATAATAAAATATTTTTAAGTGTAGGGAAATCTAAGAAGAGCAAGACAACACATTATTCAACATGTGTTTGTTTCCTAAGTGGAACATTCCTGAATTATCAACTATAAAATGTGCTTTCTTTCTTGGACCTGTACATACTTTTTTGCTTCCATCCCCAGACATCTGTGAATGACTCAAGGAAAATTACTGACTTACAAGACTGGATCACTAGAAAAGTTTGTAATTAAGCTTCAAGCCAAAGACTGATATTATGAGAAAACATGAAGATTAAAACTAAGTCCTATGTTTAAAGCAGTTCTGAGAATTTCCTGAAAAACCATGAAAGACAACCTGCTGAGATCTGAAGGCTTGGTGCAATAAGAAACAAATAGTACAGAAGAAATTTTTTTAATGTTTGGTTTGTTAAGACAGTTTACTAATTTTGTTTGGAACAATCATCTCGTGCTCCCAAAGTCCTTACCCAGTACAGAAATGTCTGATTGGGCTACCTTCAGTGAAGTGCCTCAGATTTGTTGGCTGTTCATTTAATGAAGGATGCCAGGTACTTAAGGGGCCTATAGTAGGGCTGGCAATAAACATTTTATTGTTTGAATCAAAACAGTATGAATCCTTTTTATAAGGTTGATATAAAGTTCTAAGAGACATCTGAGTTGATGAACAATGTGATGGTGTCCTGGTTACAGAGGAGGGGACAGAGATCAAGGCATTGTGGGTGTGACCAAGTTGCTTAATCTAAACCACCCACATCATCTCTGCTGTTTGTCCGTGTATTTCATTGTTTTGAAGATGGAGGGAAGCTGCAGGACCTCTCCTCCTTGTATTGCCTTTGTTTCCCAAATACCCTGGGGTGTGGGGCATGGGAATTGTCACCACATTGGATTTGTCTGGAGGCCAGACTCAGGCATGTCAGTGGGAGCAGCAGAGCTCAATGATTTTTTGGATCAAGTTTTGAAAAGAACTAGCATCAAAAGATATCAAATAATCTCATAAGAGAATTACTAATTGCAAATTACAATAATTTCTGAATATGTAAACCAAGTTCAGGTAGCCAATAATCTATTTGGGTACTATTTAGGAAATAAAAAAAATCTTTTTCTTGTCCTTGCTCTTCACATACTCATAGCTTCAAGATCTCAAAGAGAATCTGTCACTAGCACTAGCTGTAGCAGACTCAATGAAATCACAGGAGGAAAAGAAAATTTAAGTCTAGACAGATAGAGCAGGCTGATTATGCCAAACTATTTTATGGTACTGGCAAAGGGAAGAATAAAAAGGTTGAGAAGCTAATTTATTTGGGGAAGATGCTTAAAATTATTCAGTTATTACAAAATGAGGCTGCAGTCATAGCTGCTTTTATAAAATGAAAGAAAATACACCTATAGGAGAAGGCACTAATGCATTTTTAACACCTTAAAAATCTGTATCACTATTTGCTGTGCATATTATATATGAAATAACTATATACATACATCATGCATGTATATATACAGATAAATCTATGTAACAAGTTATTAAAAGGACATTACTTTATAAAAACACTCCTCAAAGACTACATGGGGGGAAAAATAGTATGTAGGATAGATTATCCTACCACAGACATCTACTATTTTAAATGCCTGTTTTGAACCTCCCAATTTGCATAGCTAATATTGCATTAATTGAAATCTGAGATCAAGAATTTATTATATTCTTGGACTTCTTTAAACCTGCATAAATCATATTTCTTTATTTGAGTAGTCCCGTTGCCATGAATATCCATAATCATGGAAGAATACAGCGTTGTCCTTGAAACTGTTGTTAAGACAAATAGTTTGTTCTTTATTTCTGAATATCAAAACACAAAATTTTTATAATTTACAAGCTAGTAACAGAATCTCCCTTTTCCAAGCAGTGGAAAAATTAAATTGAATGAGGAGTCAAGCAAGATCACAGACATTTTTTTTTTTAGTATGCAAGTCATTTTTTCCTAAGGATTGAATCAACAGAAATATCCAAATATTTATTGTTTAATTACTTGCAGTTTAGGGGTAAATACACTGAGCTGTTTCAAAGTGATTTATCCCTCTCTTAAACTGCATACAATCCTCTGTTAAGTATGTTGATTTCCATTTTTATTTGCATGAAAGAAAAACAATTATTTGACATAATTACTGGCATGCTGTTGACAATTTGTCATTTGATTCATCCAACGTTGATATTTTCAAGGGCAACTGTTGCGATATTCTTACCATCCCTGTAAACAGTAAACGGTGATTTTTTTTTCTCTTTTCCTTTCCCTGCACTGTTTTTATACTTTCCTTTTTCTTTTCCAGAGTTTTGTGCAATGAGTTGATCTTTGCATTTATTTGCTTTCTTATTCATTCACCTTAGTTGTACTGCAGAAATATTACCCACTGCAAACTAAAAGGAGAAAAAAAAAAGAACCGGAAGGAAGCAACTGACTGTAAAACAAGAAATATTCAAATTCAATTTGGCAGTAGCAATTGCAATTGGTTTGAACAGTTGAAACACTTCCAAGCTTTTGTACATAAAAGCTCAGATGAAAATGAAAGATCTGCAATTCAAGCTACTGAATCATCGGCTATGGCACAGTTTAGACTGCAGAAGAGAAGCATCTGCTCTTATTCCCTGAATTCACTTTAAATATGTGAATTAAAATGTTTCCCCAGCCTAAATGGTAAATAGTATGTTTTCAATGTGCTTGTATGTCCTTTTCCTTAAGGAATCTCCTTAGGGCACACTAACTTTAAAGATTCATAAGTTTTTTTCTGAATTGGTAACTCAGTTCTTGGGGAAATAATAATATGTACACTCTACCTTAATACGCATTATTACTAAGAAAATAAACACTTCAAAGGAGAGTTTAAATATCTCTGGTTTTCTGCCACAATGTTGTTTTTAGTATAGGCAATTAAATTTTCTCAAGGCTCATTATACTGTAGGTGATATTTTATTATTAACAACTGTTTCAGGATTTCAAATTTTTAATAAAATACAACTTCCGATCCTGAAAGGTGTTGTACACCCTCGAGTGCTATTACATTAAAAGAGAGTAAAGAGCTTGAAGCACCTTACAGATGCTTGGACTATTCATTCAGTCCTGTTAGAAGTTAAAATTATTCAGAACTTAATGTTGGAATATACCAACACGTCATTTTCTCCAAGTGCAAACTTTATGAGCAAAACAGCCGGGGCTATAATAAATAATCCATGATGATTTCCAAGCACTATATAGTACAATTAAGCACAGCACAAAGCCACATATTTAAGAGAGATTCTGTGAAAATGGGTTAGACATGTCCTGGTTTTTCCCTCTTTCTAAGTCATTACTCTGCAATTTTAAGTCTTCCAGCACAAAGTATTAGACATTGTTACTGTGTGTTAAAGATTACATGCACATATCATTAAAAGGCACTATTTTTACACTACTGTGTGATGCAATTAAAGTGCAAAAAATCTATCATTCTTTCTAAAGAAAACACACCTTTCTAATTAACATGAGCTAAAAGAACCATTTGTCAAATGATGTTAAAAGACCAATTTATTTCCTCAATCTTTTCAAGTGTAAATTTGAACTCCACCCACACCAGGTTTAACCAAGTCAAATTATTTAACTGTAAGTCTCTATGTATATGAGCAATAAGGTTCCTGTAAACAAACCCTGAATTTCTGGATTGAATTTGAGTAATCGTTTTCTTATTAGAATTTCATGAAAAAAGTAGGAAACATCACTTAAGAAGAAATTGTTTTAGGAATTGTTTTAGCTCCCACAATTCTACTCTTCTGTTAGGATGTTCCAGCTTTTTCTCACTTAACTGCATCTCATATATCCATCCTTTTCCTCAGACACAATACATTGGGTGTTATTCCTAAGCTTACTTGGCCATGACAGAGCAAACCATGGAAGCATGGTTTGCATTTATATCTATTCATCCAGAGACAACCATTGTTTATGTACAATATCCTAAATATGAGTCTGATAAGCTGGGCATGTGAAAAGCCTAGCATTTAATATGTCAGCTAATTTGGCATGATTTGTCTCCTTCTGATGTCACTCACCTTTTCAATAACTTTTTGTTAGTAGTTATGAAGAGGAAATACACTTCTAATAATTCAGATGGCACCAAATGATACAGTTCTCATAAAAAGAATGTCTAAGGAGTTTTACAAAATTTTCTTAACTAGTCTATTCTTTTGACTTAACTTGAAAATACAAAATACAGTCGGCTGAATATACATTTCGTATCATTCTCTGGGAAGAAAGAAAATTAAAATTATTTCCACTCATAATAGGATGAAACAGACCATTTCAGATGAAAAAGTTGCCCAGTACTGCTGGTTAGAATATTCAGATATAAGAAATCACTTTCTGTCTTTTCTTGTATATAGGAATGAACAAAAAGAATTTGAGTCCTGACAGTTATTCTTGCTCACTGTTCTGATTGTTTAAGAAACAGAAGTAGGGAAGGACGAAGCTTTCCTTGTCATTTAGGACATTTCATTCTGGACAATGGAAAGTGTTACATTTCCTTACAACATTCTGTTCTTAACAAGAGCCTATTGCTAAGTTAAAAGTGGCAAGTTGAAAAATTGCACACCAGAATTATAGTAACTCAATATACTTCGTATAGCTCACACCAAAAATAAGGAAAAATCAACCAGAAATATACTTTTGTTGGTTCTGATTTTCCCCCTCTCATCCTGAATTCAAAATGATGTATGTATCTTTGGGGGAAAAAAACCCCAAAAAACCAACTAAGTAAAACAAACAAAATAAAATCTCCTCCGAAGTGGTTATTTTCACTCTACTGTTGTCTTACCCTGTAAATTTAAAACATACTTCTATACTAATGAGAATATTTGGAGGTCAGACAAGTGATGAAAGTTCATATGGCATCTGAAAAGTAAACTGTGGGTATCTCTTTGAATACCAACAACCAGTGCAGGTTCTTTTCTTTTACAAAAAGAGCATTCTTTCTCAGCATGCAGTCTGTGAGCAGTCTTCTGATGTTCACTAACTCCTATATACCACAGTAATGGGCATTTTATGCAGTTTCAAAATCTTCTGGCTTTGACTCTTTTCCCATCCTTATCATCTACACCCTTTTCATCTACTGCCACTGTGAATTCACTGATGTGTGGGACAGGAGCTGCTGCATGAAGGTCACAGACAGAAAGCACACTTGAATAGTCAGCACATGGTTGAATTCTGGATGCAACTTTGCTCTAATACACTTCTTAATATCATAATGAATCTCAGACCTTAAATAACAAAGAAACCACAGTTTACAAAGGACAAGGGTTTTAGGACAAGGAAAAGTAGGCAAATGGTGACTCTTAAAGGAAGATGTTGCCATTCCTGACCTTCTGCAGGAAGATAGAACCAGACATTCGGGGACAAACCCAGCAGGAAGAACTTAATCTTAGACTATCACACAAGATGTTTGAATTCTGTACCTGAGTGATACAGATGCATTTCTCTCATCAGGCCACTTCATATGGTGTATAAGCCTTGAAATACCTCACTGTTGTTACCATTTATTGCTGTATTCTGAGTGAGGTATTTTTTTCTTGTTATCTCTCTTCTATCTTTAGACTTGCTTGTGAATCCAAAGGATTTCATAATGTTACTAGAAGCTTTTAAAACTAAATCTTCATAAATTATTTAGACACCCTTAGCAAATTTGCAGATGCCACTAAGCTGAGTGGTGCAGTTGACACACCTGATGGATAGGATGCCATCCAGAGGCCCCTAGGCAAGCTTGAGAAGTGAGGTATGGGAATCTTCTGAGGTTTAACAAGACCGAGTGCCAGGTGCAGCACCTGGGCTCAGTACCAACACAGTACCCTGAGTACCAACACTGGCTGGGAAATGAACAGATTGAGAGCTGTTCTGCTGAGAAGGACGTGGGAGTGCTGAGCCACCAATGTGCAGCCCAGAAAGTACGGCCAGCAGGTCGGGGAAGGCGGCACTGACCCTCTACTTCTCTCTGGTAAAACCACAACTGAAGTGCTCTATCTGGTTCTTAGGTTCCTAACACAGGAAATTTTATCACCACACTAACTAAGTCGATCACATTAAAAGCACTGTTCAAAGCTTTAACTATATTTACATGACACAACATTAGTTAAAACTGTTTGAGTTTTACAGAATGAGAGTACTCATTAATTTGAATGGGGATCAATGATTCTGCAGAATTTTTTGAAACTAATTTGTGTACATACACATATTTTAGCTGCCTGTATCTCACATTTTAACATATTTCACTAAAGAACTTGGTTCCCCTATACCAGTCATAGAGTTCAGCTTCTAAGAGTATCTCAGAAGGTTAAACTGGATTGAGCAACATGTTCTGTAACAGCAAAAAAATATTTCAGAGACTGCTGCACAAAATGGTGATAAAATTTTCACAGGGATTTCTCTTTGAAGAAATTATGTTTATAAATTTATAATTTTTTCATATATTATATATTAAATTATGTTTATAAATTTTTAATTTTTTCATATATTATATATTAAGAAATGTTGTACATTAATATAAGAATGAAAAATCCGGGTGTGTATTTGTCATTCATGTCTGTCCTGAGTTACTGCACTTGAATCAGCCATTGAAAAAAAAGAAAAAACACAAAAAAACCCAGTCCCATAAATATATTGAAAATTTATAGTGTGCAGTTTTAATTCTCTTTCTACATACATCTGAAAATAAGCTGCTTCTTCATCTCCTGCCAGGTTTGATTTATGGCGTTCAAAGCAAAAATACAAGAATAAAAGACAGGAATATTTGTTATCTCCTAGTAAATTATAGGCTTCCACAAGTTAGCATTTTATAGCCTGATGTTAAGGAATAAAAGTATGAAGCATCCTATAAAAGCTTTGTCAGTTTTCACCCATAGGACTTACAAAGATTGTTCCTAACAGTTGTCAGATCTTTAGCTAATGGTCAATAAATAATGCTGGAAGCCATGGGGAAACCTTCAAGTTACCAGGTAACAGGAAATTACTTTTCAGAAATTTCTCTGCAATAATAAAATGGCATTAATGTCAACACATATATATTTCTTTTAGATGGAATCAAGAGGAATCTGGGAAATACCACTAAGTATTATAAGGAGAAGAATCTAAAGGAAATTCTTTAGTGTCCTAAATAAATTTATTTGTTTGTTGGTCTTTCTCAGTGAGTGTCAGCAAGATGTAAAAAGTATTTTCAGGAAGATATAAACTTAACATTTTGATAGCTTTTGTCAGGCTCACTGCTTCATTCTTAATGAAAAGCCAGAAGAGGATCCAGCAGACTAAAAGACAGAAATAAGTGGTCAGATGGGAAAAGAAGAAACAGCAGCTCATGGTGATAAGGACTCTCTGTATAACATTTCTGAGGAAAATTGCTTGCAATTCTTCTAATATTTTTTCCCCAGAAAATCTAGGTTTGCTAAAAGGATATAAGTGAGGCTTTTGGCAAGGATAGAATTCCCAGAAAGAAACACACAGAATAAACCAGACAGTCAGACAATCTGGCTTTCCAATTTCAGCTTCCAGATTTCACATTCATAACAACACACACTAACAAATTTAACCTTGTTCTATTCTGTTTCAAGTAAATGCATGCAATGTTGGTTAATTGGTTTGACTTTATTAAAACTGTCTAATTGAGTATGAAACAACTCAGAGTAAAGGTCACATACAGCAGGTTGCTCAGGGTCTTGAATATCTCCAGGCATGGAGAATCCACATCTCTGGACAATTCATTTTCAACCACCTTCAAAAGTAGGTAAGTTTTTCCTTATGTTTAAACAGATTTTCTTGTATGTCAATTTGTGCCTGTTGCCTCTTTTTTATTAGCATCACTGAGAATAAAGTCCAATCTTTATTCACCCCATCAGAGATTAATACACAATGATGAGATTTCTTCTTGTTTTCTCCAGGCTGAACAGTTTCATCTTTCTCAGCCTCTTCTTATGTGACAGATGCTCCAGTCCCTTCACTATTTTGTGGTCCTGTGCTGGACTTGCTACAGTAAGTCCATGTCTCTCCGGTAGTTGAGAGGCTGTCACTGTACCCAGAACTCCTGATCTGCTTTTACCTGAGCTGGGCAGATGGGAGGGATCACCTCATTTGACCTGCTGGCAATGTTCTGCCTAAAGTAGGAATTCTTTCTAGATGAAGGATACTGAAAAGGTGCTATTGGGTAAATTTTCCCATAAATAAATTCAAAGTGAGGAAGAAGGGGAAAGCAGTCAAATGAATTCTCCTTTAAGCATCTAGATTCAGTCAGAGGATCTTCAGCTTTAAACTGAAATTTGCAGTTCAGTTTGCAGGTATTATGGATCCTTTATGAAACAAAACCGAACACAAATAATATATTATCTGATTAACTGAGTTTTTGATTTACTATTTCTGATAGAGAGATGAATGTGGTAACACTTATTACTGTTACTGTAGGTCAAAAAAGTTTTTGGAAGGTGCATCTTTTATGGTTTTCAGTAATCTCCTGTTTTTCCTTAGTTTTTCACAAGTTATCATTGAGAATACTCACATGTGAAAGGAAACGCATTGTTCTGGACGTAGGCACATCATAAACTTTTTAATGTGTGGCAATGTTGCAGACCCAGTCCCCTGTCCCTGCTCTTTCAAGGTCTGTAATTGACCAGAATCTCTCACTTGTCCCAGTTTTGGGGTGACCATGCAATGTACATAAATTGTGACTTTCAGGAAGCTTCCTAAATGTCACCTACATGAATATATGTCATTGCAAGTGACTAAGTTAGCTGGAGCACACTCTTAGATCCATCCTGAGGTGACTAATCAATTTTACTCACAAGCATTATTGTTTTCCCTATACAGTTCTCCCATCATGGGGGTAATGTAAAACATACTCTACGATTACACACTCGGCAGTTGGAGTCCAATCTTCTTCACTGAAGTGATGACTGGAGTTATTTTCTTTAATTTTCTAAAGTAATAGAGGAACATTAATACCATGAGCTGGTACATTACTGAGAAAAGTGATTTTCAATTAACATGACCTGAACTGAGTAAGCAGGAAATGAGCTCTCTGCTGGTATAACTTTGAAAATAACCCACACCGTTACTGTGTGTCAAAACACAGAAAACTTCTCTCACAGGATAGTCAGTTACATCTTTACTAACTGAGCAGATCTTGCTTATTTGAAATGTGAAGAGCATTCCCCTTGAATTTTTACTCAACTATGTTCACCCACTTGCAGTGTAAGCAGACTCAGCAAAAGAGCTGCTCCTCTGCACTGTTTGCCCATAGGGGCCTTGTGGAAGGTAGAACAGTTAGCTAAATAGCAAAGGAATTGATCTCATCCAGGGTGGCTTCTGGAAAACTGTTCAGCTGAACCCAAATATAGTTAAAAGATTATTTCTCTATTTTGTAGCAGAGCCAAAAGATATTAAAGGAGATTGTGGATCCTTGGTGCTAGGTATCATGCAGCACGTAAAAACAACCTATTTTCTTATCTCAGAAGACTGGAAAAAACATCAAGTTCCACTTCAATGGTGAAAAACTGAAGTTCAGAATTGCTGAAAGCAATGGGGACATTCATAGATCTGAAAACTGAACTCGAACATTTTGATTCCAGTACAGTTTAAAAATCCAGTACCCATTATCATTAGGCTAAAATACAGCACAGTTCAGGGTATGGAATATAAAACTGAGTAAGCTTTAAAACTTCTTCTGTCAGCTAATGAGTAATATTCAAATTAACTCTTATGAAAGCTCTTAAAAAAAAAAAGTTAGGTACTTGGCCATTTAATATACTTTCTTTTTTGCATCAGTTTGCAGTCCAGTAGTCTAATTTTAGGTTCTTCATCAGCTCTTAGCAGAGTACAGAATTTTTTGTATGAAATTAAGTTGCCAAGTTTAGTTGAATCTGTATATTAAAAAAAAAATTCTACCTCTCTTTTAAATTTATCTCTAAAATTATACTAAAGTTATAACTGAGCAGTTTAACATAAAAATATGAGAAACTGAGATAATGGCATTCATGAACTTACTCTGAACCTCTAAGCACCAGCACTCATTATTAGATTTGCATATTTAAGAAGTTATTGCAACATTATGACATAGCTCTGATGTTGTTTCTGTCCTCTCCCCTCTGCCCTTAAAATTTGAAAAATAAATTGTCAGCCCTTCACTAAAAATGCAGGGTGTTCACTTAATATGTAGGCTAACTGATCAGACCAGGTTTCTGATTAAAAAAGGATTTTCTTGTGCATAAAGAAGAAAGTCTGAGCACACATGTTGATTTCCAGCTTAATGCTCTGTGAAGAGTCAGTCTGAAGTCAGCTTCTACTTGAAGTGCAGGAAGCTAAACATGAACAGAAGCCTTCATAAGGCCTAAAGAGAAGCAATATGAAAAGATACACCTTACTTTCTAGGTTTTAAAATACAGCAGTGCATGAACTGAGCTCTCCCCATACAGATAAATTATAGCAACTGTGGCATTACTGCAGCCTCTTTTTCCAGCTCTATTGCTTTTGTCACCACTTCTGTGTGCCTCACTGTTGCTGTGATTGCCTGCATTGATGTTGGTGACAGGAGCAATGACAGCAGGAAGAACAGCAGGCAGCTGCAATCTGTGAGATATATCTTCATTTTGGATATCTTTTGGAGAAAGACTGTCTTTCATATAATAGAATATGAGGAGTACCACGACATGTGCAAGGTAGATAAAGGATGATCAACACATATTCTGCATAAATTCCCTTAAAGTAAAGGACCAAAGTGTAGCAGGAAATGTAGGTTACATCTGGCCTTCATATTAATTTTTAATGCTGGCATGTAGTCAAACCAGCCTTTGCCATTCTTTTTGTTTGTTTCATTTTGGGAGTTTTTTTGGTCTTTTTGTTTTGGATTTTTTTCCTTTGGGGAGGGGAGGTGGTGTGGTTTTTTTGTTTGTTTGTTTATTTGCTTTTGGGGGGGGGTTCTGTTTGGTTGGTTTTTGGTCGTTTGTTTTTTTGTTTTGTTTCATTTTGTGTTGTTTTTGTGTTCATATATTTGAACAATTATTGGAACAATTCGCTCTCAAGGTGGAAAATGCCAGAGAGAAGGATATAGTTATTTTGACTAAAACTATGAACTCTCAGGGGGAAAGATAAAGGAAGAACCAACTGTGTTGCAAATTTGCAAAAAATATTTTCTTTTATTATTTTCCTGTTCATAGACTGAGGAAAGAAGAAAAGAAAGAAAAGAGAGAGAGAAAACCCAGAGCGACAGTCAGGGCTTTTAGGGTTCCCCTTAAGAAAATACTTTCATTTTTCTGATCTTTGTTTCCTTTCAGTTGATGTGAGACAAGGAAATTGAATTTGCTGGAAGGTTCTATTTTGAATGATATAAAATCTCTTAAGTTGTAGCATCATACAGCAGCAGTACTGTAGTCAAACATCTGAGTCAAACGTGATGTTTTCTGATTTAGTTCATTGGTTTTCTTTTTCTTCTTTATGTGTTCATGGGTAGCTGCCATTCATATCCCTTATTTCCTCATGCTCACTGTAACAAACTCTTGGTCAAACACAATTTGCTCATAAAGCACCAACCAAAGCTGCATATGGAAGGGAAAATAAAAAAACCCTAACAAACAAGAAGTTAAGAGATTTACAGCAAGCTATACATGTTTCAGGTTAAACTGGACTTCTAAACCCACCAGTAAAACAAAATTATTGTCACACACTAATTCTAGCACTGCAAATTCCTATGGAGAGGAGTGTTCCTCAACACTCTTGCCCAAGTGTTAAAGAGAGCCACAAACTGCTTGCACAGAACAGGGATCACCTCTCTCTCCTTATCCTTGGCATTGGCTCAGCTCATTTAGTGTTAGAAAGAGAGCTTATGCTTTCCACTGGTAGTTACAGAAAGTTTTTCCTCCTCCACTTCAAAGCAGCCACACTGCTGTTAGCAATCAGAGGTAGCTAGCTCTTACCCAATAAGTACTTGTGCTGGTAATTATAGCACTTTCTTTCTCCTTTTCTTTCAGGAATTTATAGCTCCCCTTAAGCTGGAGAAGGAGAAGAAAAGAGAGAATTGCCTACAGAAAGGGGAACAGGGAGGGAGTCACAGAGGGACAGGTAAATACAAAAGACATTTGTAATTTCTGACTGTCTGAAAGAACACAAGTGAAACAAAGCTAAATAATGCTTCAGACAGGAAAGGTACCATTTTAACAGAATCCGCTATCCACTGTAGCTTCAGTCTTACATAATTCAGAAGCACAGTTTTTCTAAAGTTTAACTGATGTAAATAAAATATAAGTGCACTCACTACAGGTGATGCTTAGATAAAAATTATTTAAATGAAACTTGATAAAAAAAGAAAGTAATAATAACCTGGACTGTCCTTGACTTTATATTGCAATATGTATAGGTTCACTATTACATGTTCCAGGTCCCACACACACTTTTATTAGACCAAATTAGTATAGCTGTAGGAAAAAAACTTCAAAACCTAGACAAGCTTTTAGGCACACAGGCCTTTCTTTAATTCTGAAATAGAGAGAACAGCTACAATTCTAGAGCAGAATTTGCCAAAGTTTAACAAATAAGGTACTAACAAATTGCCCTCTGAGAGAAAAATTATTTGGTACTAGCAGAATGAAAGAAATGTTGCAGGGAGAGGAAGCAAAAAAAATGAGGAAAAGACACGTGGTGAAGTTATGCAGACACATATAGAGTTGTAGAAGGAAGGTTGCTTTTTAGGGATATTGAAAGCTAGTGTATCAATTCAGTGATTTTCCTTTTCTTTACTATTTCTTCTTATCTTCTTCAACCATAATAGCAGCAGCAGCAGCATTACTGGGATACAGTATTCAGTACAGCTGTTTAGGTAAATAATATGCTATTACATTTCAATTGCAAATTCTGGCTCCAAAGGCAGTCCCAGGGCTTTCCTGAACTTCATGCAGTGTCTTAGCCTCTTGAGACATCCATTAATCAGAATTTTGCAGGTCAGTTTTAGAATTATCCCAGCACTACACTGATGAATGGTCCCCATGTCCCAGTAAGTCTATCCTCATAAACATTTCTTGATTGTTATTAAAACCCTTTCCTTCTCTGAAACCTAAGGGAGAACATGAATATTCACAATGTCAATCACAATGCCCAGAGTTTCTTGGCTGACAAAGGAAACACCTTATACACAAAACAACTCTTTTTGAAGCATTTATTGGGTACTTTTTTTGGTCAGGAAAGCTGGAGATTATGATAAATTTTACACTATTTTGCTTCATGTTTTTTTTCCTGATAATATGAATTGCATTTTTTGCACAGATTAACATGATCCTTTGCATTATCTGATTATCTTCTATGACTCTGCTATAATGAGCTCACACTCTTACTTATCACAGTAATTGGCATACTGTATATCTTTCACAGAATTCATTTTGTATTTTTAATAAAATTTGCCTTGTAAAACTCTGCTTCCTGTTGTTGTCTGGTCTGTTGCCTGAAGCATCAAGAAAAGAAAAGGATAAAGAGGAAGGAATCTTTTTTCTAATGATATGATTTCTGCCTACACATTTGATGTCACACAAAAGAGAGGAATGGGATTGATCTTAGTTTGGTGTCTGATCTGAAATACCATAATTTTCCTTGGCTTCATAAGTATTTATGATAAATTAGGATTTTCAGTCCATAATTTACCTTGACAAGTGCTGATGTCTGGAGTAACATGAAATAAACAATATCTCAGACCTGTTAGATCTTATGGACTAAATGGGAAATAAAAGTTCTCAGTGAAAACGTACATCTTGGTGTTGCAGGTGTTTTCCTATGGTCCTCTAGGGCAATTCTGATCCCTGATTTTGGGGAAAACCTTAGAAAAAAGGAAATTGTACTGTTGAAAAGCTATCTGAAAATTCTATCATGGGCTTAAAATTTTACCTGCTGTTATGATCTGAAAAGCCAACACTACCATATGTGAACCACAGTTTTATGTAGATATACATTGTAAATTTTCAAAATTTTGCAAACCGCATTTTTACCTTAAATTTCTGACATGGACTGATTTTCACTTGGAATAAATTTTTTTACTATTTATTTCTTTATTTCCAGCACTAATTTATTTGTTGTTTAGGAAAATATAAAGGTTTTGTTCTGAAAGTCTCTAATTTACAATCAGACTCACACAGTATTTCAGAGTTTTTTTAAATGAAATTTTAATTTGTGTTTAATTTACATGAATAAAAAGTACAAAGGAAAAAAACCCAGACCCTTAGATTTCAGGAATTCATTAATTAGCTTAGAACATGTTCATCTTTGCTAGGACAAGTTCCTGACTCATGAAGAACAGGAAGAAAAAAATCTATACTCCAGATACAAAGACTTTGGATTTTGGTTTATTGCTTATTTTTAAATATATCATAAATATTTACAATATCTGTTTCCATGCTTATTATTTTTAATTTTTCAGTAGTGCCTCAATTTCTTTATATTTTTAATTACCTAAGAATACTGTAGAAATGCAAATTACTGCCTTTTAATGACTAATTAAAATTAAGATTACTTAATATTTTAAAAAATAAATTATACTTCTTTATATGCTGTCATGCTGCATTGGTTGATTGAATAAATTAAAACCAAAGACATTTATCTCCACTAAATGACTACACTCATATCATATTTTGTCTACAAGGAAGCTAGAAATTCATTCATGTCTTTCTTTCTAATTCCAAATTCTAAAATTGAGACATGTCAGAATTCTTACACCAATGAGGTATATTTGATTCAAATTATTTCTAAAATGTTTTCCTCTTTCAGTCTTAATTAAATATTTTATAGAGACCTTATCAAGCAATTGCTTATGCAATGAGAATAGCTATGACATTCTTATCAACATTTCACTCAGCTTGTTTTAGCTTCATTAGATATGATTTTTCAGCCTCTTCAAAAATAAAAGTTAATTTATGATATAATTCTTTAATAGTATTAAAAGCAGCTTAGGCTACAAATCTAAGACTTACCAAGGGCCAAATTCCAAGGCTAGTATAAGCAATCTAGAAAGTGGACTGGCTTTATAGGAATATTAAACTTTCCCTGTAAACTTTCTGTCTCTCTTATATCTAACTTTCTCTGTAAATTTCTTAAAACTAACAATTTCTTCTTCAAAAAGCAAATTAAAAAAACCACCCTATTTTATTTCCTCCCTATCCTCATGATTGGAATTAGTTTCAAATATGAAAAACTGTAACCATTATTCTGTAATATGCTCCAAGAAATTTCTAATTCTTAACTCTGTTATTTGCCTCCTTCAAGAAAGATAGATTTTCATTTCTAAGGTGCACACATATAATTTGTTCAGAAATTCAGCAAACGGCATTCCAATATGAACATCATATTTACTTATTCACTTCATCCTTACTTTTCAATACATGAAAGAAAGATTTTACTACCCTCCTGCTGTGCTGAACTTGCTATGATACGCTAAGAAATTTCAGATTATTTAACATCCAAGGCTGATGGCAAACTTTATTCAGCTCTGCTCTCCATTGTAAACAAACAATGTCGAGAACTGGGAAAATACACAGCAGAGGAGCTTTTATTCTGAATAAAATCCATTTTTCCAAGCAGAGGATGGAACAAGGAAATCACAGCATTCTGTGAAAAGAACAAGACTGATGTATTCTCACAAAAAGGAGAATAAGGATTACTAAAACGTAAAATTAACAATAGTATTTGAAAATCAGGCTAATAAACCAGTTTTCCAAACTTATATCCTTAACGTAGTACTAAACTTTTTAAAGGAAGTTATCTTTCATTAAAAGGAGTCATAAAGGTTTTAAATGATCCTATTGTTTTTGTAAACACTGACTAATTCGTTTCCATATAAATGGAGCCTACATGTGGTACAACTCCCATGTGGATACTGAGGCTAAATCTCTCTGTAATGTTGGGGCTCATAAGAGGCAGAAACAAGTCTCTCCATCCTCTTATTCACTCTGTAAGAAGGAATGCTGCAACAGGAGTGAAAGACAATATGGGAAGTGGGACACTAAAGAAGTAGCATGCTTGAAACTTAGCAGTTAAAGGAAGCAGTAAAAGATGTAGGGCCTGATTTTCAGCCTGTTGTCTAACATTATTGCTTCTACTTCAAATCTTACCATTCATGGATCCTGAAGTGACTTGTTTTTCCCTTGCTTAATACAGAAGAATGATTTATTTTAGGCTATATTTAATTCATGGGAGATAGGTTTAACAACATGTGTCGTCATGGCTTCCCAGGTGGATTCCATCTACAGTATCACATGAGAGCCTTGCTAAATCTGTTATATCTGTAGCAATCAAAGCTTTGTTTCATCTGCTGTGGTGCTGGGGGATGGATATATGCCCAGTTCTAACTTGAACATAGGGTTGTGAGACAGAGACAGGAGTACATCCATCTGTGGAAGACAGAAAAGCCTCTCAAGAGCTTACAGCTATGTAATTGGAGACCAAGAAAAGAAATCATTCAAAGCTCTGTATCACTACATTCTGTTGGTAAAATGAATGTAGTGAGAGATCCTTTCTTCTGGCCCATTTTTGTCTGCTTATAATTCAAGCCAAAAAATTATATATACTGTCAAATTATCACTAAGACCAGCCTAAAGATGTATAACTGACCTAGAAATATCAGAGGTCTATTTCTAAACAATACAGCTCTTCATTGAATGCTTAGCTTTCCAAAAACTGGTGTACAAAGCAGATGCACCACCAAGATGTTTGTCCTTCATTTCAAGTGTGTTCTGTTGCTGGAAAGTGACACCATCAGGGGTGTTTTGTGGTGGCATTTTTTGGGGGTGTTTTTGTGTCCCTTATCACATATTACACCCAATTATGACTTTTCTGGGAATGTGTTAGTCACATTGCTTACATAATACATTATCACAGACTATGTAATTTTGAATAAAATCTTTTAAGTTCTTTTGTCTTGCTTTTCTTTCCCAAGACACTATACTCAGTTTTATAGCAATTCAGCCACAGGCAGTTTGGGGGAATGAAGTTAGCACATTATAGCTAATTTCCAGATGGACCAAACAACAGCAGCTGCAGCATCTGGTTTTGGCTGGAAGCCTAGGGTGTGAATGCAACCCACTCAGTATTTCATGCACAGTCAATGAATATCTCTTATCTCCTGATTACAATATACTGACTTGGAGTGGTTATTAGAGTGAGTTACTGCTAACAAGTGATAGAATCAGAAAATCCTCACAAACTCCTTCCTCTAATATTTAACTGACTATTAAAAATAAATTTAAATCAGTGTAGTTTAAACCCTAATATTAATAATTACAGAAGAGTGTCATATTGGCATCAGAGGTTCTACTGTGACTGCAGCAAAAATTGTAATCAGGGGTCAGCCCTGAGCTTTGCAACAGCTGTGCACATCTGTAATTATGTGAATTTATCAGCAATGAAAGGACAAAAATAGTGTAACAATGAATAAGAGACCTTTCATTCATTCAGGATACCACAGGATAAGGCTCTGCCTTGGTCCAGACTTCTCTGTTCTTCCACAGAGAACAGTTTTCTGCAATCAATTTACAGTTCCCCTGAAGCAAACAGAAATTTAAATTAGATCAATATCAAATATAATTAATAATAATTTTATATATACTACAGTATTAAATATTAATAATTTTAATAATACTTGCATTTTATTAAAATAAAAAATATTACATCTTCTAAAATTTTAGAGCAAATTAATGTCCAAGAATTAAAGTGTACAGACTCTTTTCTACCAATACTTACTACTGAGAATAACAAAGACCAAAGTTAAAGCTACATAACCACTAGATCTTTTCCATATAGAAAAGTCAAAATGGTGCTGGTAGACTTTTTCCTATTTCTCATAGTGGTATGGGACTGTTTCATTTACAAGTACATGCAGAGGAGGAGAGAAATAAAAATTATTATAACCTCCATAAAATCAACAAAGCAGGAGTTGGAGATTTGTGTGGGAAATGAGGATTACTGTTAGTAAATACTAGGCATAGAACTAGAGCCTGAACAGTCTTGACTAACAACTTGTACCTGAAGGTTCAGCAGAATTTGCATTTTAACAATAAGAGTGTTAGAGCTTCTATCCTTTCCCAAAGCTCACATTGAGTACACATATGCACAGAAACTTTAACATGTATGTTAATTGTTTCTTCATTCCCTAGAGGAATATTTAAATAAGTTAAAGGGAAGATGATAATAGGCAGAGTTTCCCTCTGCCAAGGAAACAATATTGAAAATCAGAGGGCATGCTAAGTTAGGCCTGAGATAATGATGGCTGTTAAGAAAATATATTTGAATAGCTTAATTTGGGGATACTTAAAATTAGAGTTAATTATGGATCTACAGTGAAGAAAGAATTGGGAAATTGTTTCTGAAAATGTTTTCAATTATGTGTTATATTTTTATGAAATTATGAAGCTTCCTTCAATTTTGAACCAGATAATTATTTAATTGAACTAGTACTCTACCAAGAAGTCTGGTTCAATGAGAACAACCAATCACTGAAGTATATTCAGAGAGTGCAGACATTCGTTGGAATGGGAGATTTTGCCAAGGAGATATTTTAGTTAAATTACTGTGTTATTTTAGTTCTGTGTTTACAAAGAGTTGGACAGATTACATTTTAGTGTTCAAAAGAATAGATTATTGGACAAAAGATTCATTATTTTAAAAAGAAAAATATTTGACAGCTCTTGATTTGACCACTCAGTCACATCTTTGAGCATTTGCCAATCCACACCATTTACCAATACCATCTCAAATGGAACTTCTTTTGGGGAAGTACAGTACTAATCACAAAAATCTTTCAATGATTTTTAAGAACGTTGCTGATATCTGAACGTTGCTGAAATGTGTAGGGAAGCGGAGATTATTTTTAAGAAATATTCAGCATTCATTAAAATGCAAACTGATATTTTAGGCTGGATTTAAATATTCTTACACTACATTGTTCAAATCAGAAATATATTAACATATGGATGCAAACTATTCTACTGCACACAGGCTTTTTTTCAATACTGATGGCAAGAAAAATTTAACCAATAGGGACCGAAGTAAAAAGAGAAACAACAACAGCAATTATAGGCCTGTCAGGGACAAAAGAATAGAGAAAATGTGGCTCCCTCTGGAAGGAAATGGTAGACCTGCCTATCCAGGACATAGAGAAAGCTGATGCACTCAATGACTTTTTTGCCTCAGCCTTCACCAGCAAGTCACAAAAACCAAAGGCAAGGTCTGGGAAAAACAAAGAACTGCATACTGTAGGAGAAGATCAGGTTTGGGTCCATCTTAGGAACCTGAAGGTGTACAAGTCCAGGGAACTGGTGGATGAAGGGACTAAGTCACTAACTAGCATATATGAAAAATTATGGCTGTCTGGTGAATGTATGACTGACAGCTCTCATTATTCATGGCTTCCATTTAGAAATAGCTAAAATGGTACTTAAGTCCTGAGTCAAAGATACAGTAGACTAAATTGAAGACACAGAATATTGATGCTTTTTATAAATTTAGAAATTCCTTTCTAAAAGATGCTAATTTATGTGTAGAAATTTGATGTGGAAAATGAGGTAAATTCTAATGAGTATAAATTTACATTATTTAATGTACTTACTGAATGTTGAGAATATGTAGAATCTTTGCAGATGAAATAGCTGTTCCAGAACTATCCACTATAATTTTTCATTCCATTTTATATGAATGTCTTGCACCGACTACCAGTGATGGTAGATTATATGGTTCATTGATTTCACCTAATGTAGTTACCATAATAAATTATAAATCCAAAAACACTGAAGTAAGGCTATAATAATTTGAAATTAAATTATAAACATCTATAAGCATAATATATTAACTATGATTCTACTTAGTGTTTCATTACCCTTATGAAAACATAGTGCCAGTATAATTCTGTAGTTTTACATAAAACATATTTGATCACAAAATTCTGATATCTTAATGTATAACAACGGATCTAGCCTTTTACTACATGGTATGTATATTAAGCAATTATACTTGGAAACATAAACTGTTAAACAGTAACATAAAGTGCCCAAATATATTAAGCAGTGTGCTTTATATTATATGTGCCATATGCTGGAAGCTGCAACAGCCAAACATTGATATGTCCTTGAAAGACTATATCATGTAATATGAAAATAACTTTTCTCTTATGTCACAAATCTCATGACTAGCAGAGAGAAGTCAATTTGAGACTGCTTCAGCACTATTTATTGTAACATATGTGAATCTATAACGTAGTTAACATTATAGCAACTATCCTCCTGGTGGTTCATGTTTTTGATTTACAAGTGTTGCATTTAAAAATAATCTGTTGCAAGACCACTGACTATTGTTTTATCAGATAAGATAAATCTTATATAGGAATTGCATCAATTTTTTTCGGTCTATTTGAGGGTGAAACAAGGCATCACGAACTCTGCTTTTCCTTGGAGGTAGTGCTCATTATTTTTTCAGCAAAGAATTCTTTCCTTCTTGTTTCGGGCGAGTTGCTCCTTTCTGCCTGCATACTTGTAAACCAATTTAATTGACAGACCCACACTTCCTTAGCTCTGTAAAGTAGAATGTATAATAGTTTTTTTCCTTCCTACTGCAGAGAAAAAAATTGAAAAAAGTATTCTGATCAAGTGTACTTTGCCCTAGAGGAATATTTGCAAATATATTTAATGACTCTGTTTATCACTTTTCCTAATGCAGATGGAGAACAATGTTATTTCTCTTCCAAGTTTATTTTTCTTTTATTTTCTTTTTTTCTTATGCAAGTGGAAAAATTGTTTTTAGGTGAGAAATAGAAGCAGTACTGAAACTGAGAAGGTAAAACTGAATAAAAGAATGAGATCCTGCACACAATAGCAAGGATTAACAGTGAAGGGTGGTTAAATTTTGCTCCTTTTGAGACAAACACTTATAAAGGAGCCAATCCCCATTTAGAAAATTTGGGTGCATTAGTATATGAAGTCACAAATTACAAAACAATATATTAGAAAGCAATTAATTCAAGTTTTCTATTAAAAATCAGGTGATTATCTTCATGTGAAATGCATTTTCATATTAAATATGATAATGACAATAACAAACACAGTAAAATATATTATATTAAACAAAGTCAGGTTTGAAAGCTGCACATAAAAATTGTATTTTATCTGGTTTCTTCTTTCAGTGAAAAGTCTGGTGCTCTTTACATGCTATGTTCAGCATCTGCTCAATACATTGCACCACTGGAGAAAACCAGCTACTTTGAAAACCTGAATTGAACCTAAATGGAAACCAACATCTCTTTACAAAGACATTTTTTTTATGAATACATCAGCATGGAACAATCCTAACCACATTGAGTTGGATCCTCAGTTCACAGAGCCTGCCATAAATTGTTCAGAGGCGACAGAGATTGTTACTGGTGTAAGAAAAAAGTGGAGGAATAAAGGAACCGTATGCTGATCATATGGCATGAAAACAAAAGGCATCTTAGCCTGCAGATGACAGGGAAATTACTGTTGTTTAAAGAAACAGCTGAAGAAGGGAAAAGAGAACATACAGCTGCAGTAGAAAAAAAATAAAACCTAAAACCAGCACTAGTTGAAATCAGATTGGACAACAAGGATGAGTGTTCAGCTGCCAAAAACATACTATAAAATTGTACAGATCCGGATTAATGATAAAATCATTGGGAATCCAAAGCACTAAATAATTCTAGAGTAAACATAACTCATGATTACTAGAGATAGACTATCTGGATGGGAATATTTAATTTGTTTGCAAATATGTTTACTGTATTTGCCCAGGATAATCCTTGAAGTTCTGCTTACATAAAATTAAACCTAAACATTCAGTTGCCATAACAACATAATGTATTAGTTCTCTAGTTTATTTTTGATCATTTCACTACAGGATTGTTTGCTAGGATCTTTGTGACTTAAGTCTTCAGTGTTTCTCAGTATTACCTGCATGAACATTCCGCATAATGATTTGATTTTCACAATACTTTTTACTTTTTCTTCTTAGAGGAGGAAGACAGGTGCAAAGAATTTGATATTTAAATAAAAAAATAACAGAAGAAAATATTTTGTTTTTGTTGGTAGAATCACAGAAAGTCTCAGAAAATAAAAATAGATAGATTTATTTGGAGGGTTTTTTTGTTTGTTTTGATTGGCAGTATTAGATGACAGTATCACACCTCTGCTAACCATCCCCCACTCCCCCACCACAAATTATTCTATCTACTTAGGAGCCCTACTCTTAAATAAACTTTCTAAGTATAATATTGCCCCTATCATTTTTCAAATTACCACCCTTTCAGAGAGTCTTGTGCTCTGAAGGCTGAATTTCAGTTCCTGCAAGATGAAACCAAAACCATGACTAAAAAATGCAAAGTTTAACACATCATCCTGACAATCTAGACAATTTTTGCCAAGTGGAGAGGACATCCCTTTAATGTGTCTGTTCCCAGGGAAAAACCCAAAAGGAAGCAAATGTGGCAACCGCAAATTTTTGTCTGTGCCTTCTATCTAATGAAAGTTAGATCAAGGCTCCACACTTGTCCCAAGAAAGAGGGAAACATCCTACATCAGTGGGGCTACATTGGTGTTAGCATGTCCATAGCAATGGGAAGTGGGACTGCTTACAAAGGCTAAGGCTTAACTCAGCAATTGTTAATGGTAGCAACAGGAATTCCAGTTGCCTATAGTCCATCATGAATATATTAGTATGTGGTTAATTGTGAAACAGTTCAATCAAAAGGGGCCTTAACTTTCCACTGATTCATCAAGTATCTATCTACTGAAGGATTAATAAACAAGGTAAATTATTTGAATATAAGTTTACATCCAAAGAGTATATTCTGTCTCTTGGCATAGTCTAATTAATCTTCTGGCATATGCTCTTGTCATCTATAATTATTAGATAACAAAATAAACCACGTACAAGTAGATATATCCATAGCAGGCTTAGGGAGGGCATGCAAAATATAATTATTAAAATTGCCAGTGGGACTAGCCTAAGACATGTAGATAAAAGTTTGATTTTAACAAGAAAATACAACAAAACAAACTAAAACAGAAATTCATTGAATGTGTGTGAAAATACATTCAATGAAGAGATAGAGTGAAATCTCAGTATTCACTAATGGAAAAAAAGAACCAGTTCACTATTTGCGGGGGGGGGGGGGGAGGTTCTATATTAGATATTGAACTTTGCCATATTTTTTATCTTTTTCAGTTTTATGTTTTGACATGTCATATTTCCTTGTTATCTGTTTCATACAATGACTTCTCATTCTTATATCTGTAAGTTATAATATAATTGGTAAAATACCAGATCCCTTTTCAGCAGAAATACCTGACCATCCCAGTTCAGCCTAGAAAATGTTCACCAAGCAACCAAACATAAAGAAAATTATTAAATGTTGAATCAGATACTGAGTAATTTACTCCTTCAAAGGTATTACCTAAGCCTAAGTGGAAAATTGTGTGTGATTGAAATTTCTAAGCTAACACCAAGCTCAGCTTGTTCATGTGGTTCAACCCTGTGCCCCCTAGACAGGGCTTTTTCAAATCTTACAAGCAGTAAAACCTCATTAGTACAGCTCACAGGCTTAGCCATCATATATCCTTAGAAGTTCTGCAGATTGTTTTATTGTGCTCATCACACGAAATAGATGTACCCTAAAAGGTGAAAAGAACATGAGCATTAAATTATGAAAAGGGAAATAATTTATATTTAATACCTGGAGAGAACTTTCAAGCTAGTTTCAAAAAGCTAATAATTTATGCATGATTTTCCAAGAAAAGTTTCCCAGTAAAACATGTGAGGCAAACTTTGGAATACATTTTGCCATTTGGGGGATTATCCATAAATATTTTTAATTCATCTTCATATGTTATATAAAGGGACTAAAAAAAGTAGCAGTGCTTAAGAGAAGGTTCTCATATTATTAAGGAAAAGAGGGAAAAAAACTCATAGAAATTGTTCCTGTAACAGTGTTTTGTGTACTAAATTCACTAGCTGTTGTAGTACAACTTGAAATCATAAACCTATAAAATACAGTAAAAACATCAATTTTGTGTGTCAGGAGCTTGAATAATTCTATTAGTATGCTGTGTAAAACTCTACAAACATTTAAATAACAAACAAACAAACAACCAAAAAAAAGACTTATCTACTGTTTAATGGAAGAGTTTTGTGGGTGGGATAGTGTTAAAGTGAATTTCTGGGGTGGCCAAGTGGATGGAAAGGCACAATATACAGTGAGAGTGACCAGGGAGGGGAGGGGAGGGAGGTGGCAACTGAGCTCAGTTTGGAAGCTGAGCCAAGATGTTCCTATTTTCAACACTAAGACAAATCCCACAAAATTTGAAGACAGCGACAAAAGAATTTGGTTTTAATTTTTAAGGATAGTGACAAAGGAATTAGTTTTTAAGTGTTCCTGTTTAAATGTAATAGATGTTTATTCATCTGTCAAGGGCTCTGAAATGACACTGCCTCTGAAAGAGGAAGCAGAATAAAGCTATTTTTGGGTGTATAAGTAGGCAATACATGTTCCCATGCTAATGCATCTGAAGACCAACTAAAAATGTATGAAATATGATCATGTCACTGCTTGAATTGCATAAAGTTTGCATTAGATTCATCTAGAAGAACTAGAAAGCAACCCTGCATGCTGGATGATACAGGAGAAAAGGATTTTCCACTCTACAATATTCTCTGGCAGTAGAGAATAATTATTTGCTGCCTTATGGGAAAAGGGAATTCAACATACTGCGCAAAACAACAAAAGTTATTATTCAGCACATTTTAACAAAATCATTATCTTCAAGTAAACCATTAAATAAGAGGAAGCTAAAAACAATTAAATTACTTTTGCTTGGATCTTTGGCTTCAGAGTTGCTTAGTTTGAGCAGTAGAAAACACCTAAAGAGGATTTTTTAGTAATCGCTAGATTAAAGACAAGCTGAGACTGGAAACAAAATCCTACTACAACATTTTTATGTGCCCTGCTTTGTGAGGTGCAGCCTCTGGACTTGCGTTTTTGACTTCACAATAGCATGCTCAGAGGACTGATCACCAGACTTATTTGTGTTCTCTGATGAAATGTGGCTATGAACTCTCCAAATCGAGAAAAAGACAGAACCCAGATCTCTTATTTTTTCAACAAGTGTCTCAATAGCTTTATCAGAGCCTGATGGTTTAATCTCTCATTTCTACTTTATATTCAAGGATTAAATCCTATCCCTGTCTTTCAAATGCAATTAGAGCAAACTGTAGGAAAGGATCCCAGGAGCATTTCCCTCCTAACAACATTTGCTCAGATAGCTACAAGCATGACGAGGACATGAGTTCAGTGGCATCCCTCTTGTTAATGCTTTCAGTTGACTAACTTCCTGAATCCCTCTGCTCAGTACAAGAGTTCTAATAGATTAACCTTATCATACATTCAGAGAATAGTGTGTGCTGGAAGGTACATTGAAGTACCATGGGCAGGGACACCTTCCTCTAGACCAGGTTGCTCAGAGCTCCATCCAGCCTGGCCTCGAACAATCCCAGGGATGGGATGCCACAACTTCTCTGGACAGTGCCTCATCACCCTCACAGTGAAGAACTTAGCATTCTAAACCTACTCTCTATCTGTTTGAAATAATTCCCCCTGGTCCTGTCACTACATGCTCTTGTAAAAAGTCCATCTCTGTCTTACTTGTGGACTCCCTTCAGTTACTGGAAGGCGACAATTTGGTCACCTCAAAGCCATCTCTTTTCCAGGCTGAACAAACCCAATTCCATCTGACTTTCCTAATAGGAGAGGTGCTCCATCCCTCTGATCATCTTGGTGGCCTCCTTTGGATTTTCTTAAACAGGTCAGTGTCCTTCCTGTGCAGGGAATCCTAAAACCTTTTAACAACACAGCCTTAACTTCTCCTAACCTCCTTTGGAAACTGCAATGAGGGAAGTTGGTGACCTGATTGCAATGGTTTCTCCATCCCACATATTTTAAGACACCAATACTACTGTTCACCCATAAAGCCGCTTTTTATTCACCCTTTTCATATTATATCCCTTCTACTTTGCAACAATTCTTACTGGCCATTATGCATCTATATTTACAAGTTATACTCTTAACTAGAACTACAGAGATAACTCTGAACTTCTTTCTTATACTCTTAAAGTTTTAACTTTGAAAAATTTAAGCACACCAAGTTCAAAATGCTTTCTTTCCTTTTTTTTCCCCTAACAGTCTTATATCAGAAGAAGAGATTGTTTAACATTAGAAACATGATTTCCACATGCAATAATTGTGTGGGTCAGTCCCTTAGCATAACTTATTTAAATAATCATTATTCTATCCTGACTCTAAGTGACAATCTATTCTTGTAAGTATTTGTCTAATGATTTCAGGTAAGGATTATTAGCCCTCTTTTCCCTAAAGCATTTGGTTGGAGTACTCAAGGGCCATGATATTGATATTCTATAGCTGTGAAAGGCAGAGACAAGCCATTATCCAAGTCCAAAAATGTAATGATACTCAGGTGGATTTGAAACCACATCATGATTTGCCCATTATATTACAAATCTACATGCTGTAAGTTCAGTGCTTTAGAAAACAATGTTTGAGGTTTGTTTTTCAAATTTTATTATTATTATTATTATCATCATCATCATTATTACTAATTCTATTATATTTTTTATTGCTTGCACCAAAAAAATCCTTGTCACTTTCTCAGTATACCTTTGTAATCCATACAGTACTGCACTGCTTTAAAATCCTGTGCTACTTTCTCATCTAGTTCTAGTGCCCTCAGAGGCTTAGAATGTGCTTGATTATTTAAACCATTAGCAATTTTTCAGCACTGCTTAGGGATGGCTTTATTTTAAACTGAAAAATTGCTTATCAGATGCCATCAGTGCTAAATACAAAACCTAAATGTTTTAATTTCTCCTCATAAAAATAAATAAATAAATGTAGAAATCAGAATTTAACAGCAATTAAGTTGAGCTTTGTTTAGATGAACGTTTCCTGATTGCAGCAAAAAGGTGATCCCAATTTTATGAAGGGCAGAAAGTTACTTTGTGTTTTCTTACGGAAAGTGCACACATGTAGACTATTTACAAGGTATTCGTTTTTAGGGGGACCTATGGTATTTCAAGGATTTCTTGAAAAATTTCAAGATTTCCTTTTTTTTAATAAGAAGTCTTATTTTTGTAAAAGAAGTGGATTTTAAGCATTTTTCTTTAACCTCACTGCTAAAAAAATGCAGCTATGAATGAGAAGATCATGAGTAAAAAAGGGCAAGGATGGGTGGCACCTGGGACTATCAGCCTTGATATCTACTCACACACCATACAGTTATATCCCTCAAGCATACCTTTGGACATTCAGTCATTTGAAGTTGAAGGCAAAACACTGAGGGTTATTTTGGCTGTCAGCTTTAAATAACAACCAACCCCCTGCTCCCTTTCTGTTTAGCATATGCTTCACAAACAAGGAGGCTCACACTGCTACAAAATGTTAGGCTGTAGTGATAGGCGTAATGACCTTTATAGTGTGTCACATCCTGCAGAAAGGTATCTGTGGTGATAGATTAGATTGTATTTTCCTTTCTGACCATGCCACTCTCTGCAGGAGCCCTTTTTTTCCAATTGCTGAGATTGCCTGGGTAATTGGATTTCAGTTTACAGACGGTTTTTGATTTTTTTTTAAATTTTAATTATCAGCAATATACTGGAGTTTATACTTCATGTGCTGCACTGTAGGTTCCTGGAAGTGTCAAGTATTTTGCTGATTGTGTACCTATTGGCATCTGTTATGCAAGATATGCTCTTGGACACTGGACTATTACCTGCACCATTATTATATAAAAGTACAGGGTTTCCCCCATGCATTTACCACTAGTTTTATGTAGCACAGCGTGTTTTCTAGGGACTCTAATTTTCCAGGAAGGCTTTAGACAGAACATAATGTTAAATACAGGAACCTTAATTTATGAGGAAAATATTTCAAAGTATTCAAATCCCTCTTGGAGTGCAGAAAATTCTAGCTTCCATGTTACAGACAACAGTCTATGCTTATCTCATACAATAATACATATCTTCTGATATATCCAGAGTTTCTCAGCCTGAGGAAAGCCTTTACCCAGCTTATAATGCCCCCAGAATAAAAATATCAAGGGTAAACAATCTGTTTAAATATTTCAGAGATCCAATGAGAACATAAATTAAAGGGAACACAGAGTTTATGTCCTCTAATAGTTTAAGAGAATTGTGGGGTTTGATAGCTCTTAAAGTGTTTACACAAATCTTTTTCTACCAGCTCCTTTTCCTGTTTGCTGCCAGGGCATAGTCCTGAGCAACCTCCCCTATCATTATCCCTACTTGGAGCTGAGGGTGGACCAGAACTCACAGACCCAGAACTCACTCTGTCCCTACTGCCACAGCACAAAAAAAAAAAAAAAAAAAAAATAATTCCTAGGACATTTACTTAGTGCTTTAAAAAATAGAAGCTACTCATCTATAATGATCTCAGTATAAACAGTGAATTCTTAGAGGTACAAAATTTTCCTTTTAATACACTGCCAGTTCCTGAAAAAGGCTTAGAGAAATGGTTAGAGATTATCAGCCAGCCCCCCTACCCCTGACAGCACCGAATCCTAAAGGGGGTTCTGTGCACTTGGCTGCCTTCTGCCCCCCTCATGGTAAGATGTAATTTCTCAATTCCTCACCTGCCTGTTATACATTAGTGTATATCATCATAAATAGGCACAGTTGAGTTGAACATGGGAGATCTAGCTTTGCTGTAGTGAAATATATTTGATTGAACTTGTTCTTCTACTTCCCACATTTTCACCAGGTCAAACATGCTCCCTGCATAGCTTATCAAAAACAATCTTATTTCAACAAGAAAATATTCCTCAGCTACAAAAAAATCTCACCTAGGATGTGCCCCTATGAAAAGTTTCTTTGCAAGAAGTTGATATTTTTCTTTCTCCCCATCTTCTAAATTTTACCATACGATGAGCATTTGATTTTCTTACAAAAAGCTGATACTACCTTTAAGAAAAGAAAATAATATTTCATAGTACTCACTCTTTTATTCTCTGTGAAATATCAAAACTAACTGAAGCAATTATGGCAATATTTCTTCTGGCTTCTTCAGAGCTTGCTGTGATTCATTTCATCCAAACCTATGATCATATTCCAATTAATTAAGCTTTTCTTTCACATTTCTACTTCAAATATCACTTTTTTCCCCTTTAACTATTAGATTACATACCACTAAATTGAGAAATAGCCCTAATCAGGACATTTCCCAAGGAATGGAATTAAACCTAATGATACTTATCAGCAAGAACTGTGGCTTAATTGGGATGGTAATTTGCTTAACTGGGATGCCTGTAGGTTATTTACTGTAATCAGATAAGGACATCTGATCCTTATTTTCCCAAGAAGGTTATCAAAAGTGTTAGTTCTAGAAAGATGTTGTAATTATATCTGTGTGATATTTCAAGAGTGATACCCTCATTTGAGTTGTTCAGCTGTTTGCAGATGCATTGTATCTTTGTTTTCCATCTAGGCTAAACTACAGGCACCTTCCTTTCAGGCACAGGGGCCAAGGAAGTGACATCCTGAGTGTTCTCAGGGCAGAACATTGCAGCTCATGCTATGAATAAACAAGGAACTCATTTATTTATCACAGCAATATCACACAACCAGGACTGAACTCACAAAATAGTTAAATAATAGCTAATAACAACTAGAGAGTAGCTAATGCCAGCAAAATATTCTTCTTGCAAAGTCCTTGAGGATGTACACATACAGCAAGGACTTGAGCCACAGTGATTTTATAACTGCAAATGCTCTCTGTCTAAACTAGTTAGGAGGCTACTCTCTCTGGGATGTGTATATTAAAAAAGTGTCCATGAGAGTGTTTCAATACACTCCTTTATTTCAGTGTTTTTTAGCTCACTTGGTCAAATATAACAAAAGTTGAACTGCTGACAGAAGACACAACAGAATTTTCAGCTCCTTAATGAGACAATAGTTTTGAGATGGGTAGGGCAACAGAAAGATTCTTCAGACTCAAAATAGCATTTTTCTAATTATACTCCATCGCAGAATTATGCAGATGAAAGTATTCAGCCTCTCAGTACTAGACATAATGGAACCAATCATGCAAAGCATCACTTTCAAGATAGAGGTTGTTACAATTAGGACTAAAACTGACAAAAACCACTCCCTTTTTATTTTTTTCTTTTTTATTATTAACAATTTTACTTCAAGATGGGTGCAGCAGAGCTTTAAAAGTTAAAGCTAATGGATAATCCATTTTTGACTGTTCTCTGTCTGAATTCACTGTTACTCTTTTCACTCAGTTGAGTCTCAGGCTTTGCTTGAAGGTCAGGAGTTTATTCCATCTAAGTCATCAAAGATCTTAGAAAGCAATTACTCTTTCTTTTGCTTTTCATTCTCCAATGGACATTTCGGCTTTCTGCTTCATTGTACAGGACTGTGCTGAGCCCAAGAACCATTTGCAGACCTTGTCTGAATTTTGGTAAAAAGAATATTTCCATGAAGCTACCTTTCTTGATCATTTTTTTGCAGCTACTGATGCGGAAAGGAACTTTTGCAAATTCATTAGTTCACAATAATCTGCATCACCACTACAGTTTCTTGGATAAGGGAAAGATAATATTAGCTTATAAGGGTGGTCTGATAGCTATTTTGCAGCTTCTCAGGTTGTTTTTACTCAGAGATCTCATCCCAACAATAACTCACACAGTTCATATGTTCATTGCAGGACGTCCCTAATGGACAAGAAACAGGCAAGAGAATGCATAAATATGCTGTGAATTTCCAAGAAGAATTCATATATTCAGCCATAAAGAGAGAGATTTTTTCTGGTCCTACAGCTGCTGACATCATTGGAAGTAATGCTTTCCACCTGACTCATTTTCCCTAAAAAATGAAGACTTTCTGTTTAACAGTTCCATTTTGTCAATATATTTTGACTTAGATTTTTAGGACAGTTGAATAAAGAACAACTTCAAGCTATTTTGGCATGCTTTGAGAGATTGATCAAGCTTTTGAAAGGGCTCTGTATAGCAGGGATCATAATGCGCTATTTTAGCAGCCTCCAGAGATGCTCTACTGTGTGCAGCAGTACTGTACAGCTTCTACAGAACATTCCTAGACATCAATCTCTTGACAGATACTTGTAAAAAACCCAAAGCTTTTCAAGGCAGCATGCAGCCTATTCCCTGACCCAGATCCATTAGTGAGTGTTAGGCTGGTGATGATGACAAAGGCTGTAAAGCTCTGGCAGCTCTTTTCCAGGAGTTTAGTGCTGCTGACACTATTGGAGCTGACTTGAATTCCATGTTCCTCTGTCAGAGCTCTGCTCTTGCTCTTTGCAAAGTCTCCCTGATCCTACAGTTAGATATATGTTTCCAGTCAAAAACATGAGTAGTCTCCAAAATCTAGAGTGGAAATATGGATATAGAGTCAGTAGTATAGCCACATGGAAATACCAGTGAGTTTTTTTGAAACTAACTAAACTTTTCTCACCTTTGAATTCTCTGTGGGAGCCATCAGAACCACATACACAGAGGCAGGATACTTCTTACTCTGTACTGTAATCAGCCATCCTTAACTAATAGCCAAATGCTTTACACAGTAATTGTATTTAGGACTTTTCAGTGTCCCCCAACTGTGTAAGCTAGATAAAAAGACAATATTATTTCTTTTGATCTGTTGATCTTTTTATTCCCAGAAGCATGAGATTATGATGATGAATGAAATTGTCTTCATTTTCTTTTTTTCTTCACAATATACCACCTGCATTATCTGACATTCACAATTTAACAGCATTTTATATTAGAGAAAGTATATCAAGACCTCACTGTTCTTTTCTCAAAAAATATGAGTTAAAATAGCTCTGTGGCTTTTCTTTATGTGAAAGAAAAAACAAAATCTTTTCCTATTATGAGTTTAGACAACTCATAGCTACTCGAATAAGAGGTACTTCTACAGCATACTTTAAACTTTTTTCCAGCTATAAAGATTTTATTTACAGCTGGCTTTGCATTTTAGTGATCTTGCATTTACATATAAATAAAAGCAGTCTCCAAGACTAAATTCTTCAGGCCGTTAAGTCCTTGCACATTTAAAGTATTAGGATGCATAATCTCCCTGTGACCTTGATGCAGTACTACATTACTAGCTAGTGAAACAAAAAAGACATCATATTTGATTCCAAAAAAGGAATATATTTCATTTTCATTCAGAACTGCAGGATTTATCATTACATCTTGCCACTGAAAAATAGCTTAAAAATGTGATATTCAGGACATTTAAAACAAACCCTAATTTTGTGCCAAATTTGCAAATCAATTCGGCTTAAGAAATCTGTTCTTTCATCCAAGTAAAAATTTCATTTGGAAATAAAGAAATAAAGGGTTTTTTTCAAAAACTCTTAGATCTGACATAACAAGAAGCTATATATTCATCTTTCTTCAGTTGGTTTTGTTTGGTTTGGTTTGGTTTTGTTTATATATAACATATCATTTAGCCAGCAGACAGGGTAGCATTTTCATTATAGAAATGATGTCCAAAAGTCCTAAATTTCTCTTATCATTTTGCTTTTTCAGAGATATTTTGTCTTTTGGTTTTTAGTTATTAACAAGCCAAAATATAAAGAAGGATGGTAACTATAATGGTCTCACAGAGATTTTTGATCATCATAAAATATGTGTAACTGTTTGGTGTTTCAGCCTCTTTTAACAACTGAGTTACAAAATCCCAGAAATGCTGAATGCACATAATTATATTCATGCAGTCTTATAGGGAAAATCTATAGGAAAAATCACAGGAAAGTAAAGTTTTGCTATGGTAATTGCAGTGTCTTCCACTTCCAGCATATGTTGTTCTAGGTGCTTACTGAAAGTCAGGTCTTTCATATAGGGATTGCTCAATGGGTCTTAACATATTTACAGTGACTCTTAAACATACCTGTTTATTTTCTAAACTAAACAAACCCTCAACTTCAGTTTTCCTTAATTCACCAGAGTGTGATTTACAACAGTTTAGGAGCTGTCACACTAACGCATGAACTGTGCTAGCAGTCACAGTCAGTGCAGCAAGATAAGAGGGGTTCTGAAAGCTGGAAAGCTGCTGCAATGAGCAACTTTTCCAAGCTAAGTCATTCCCAGAACAAATCAAACTTTACACAATAATTCAGTGCATACTGAGGAGACAAGACTCACTTAAATCATTAGCAATGATCTAAAAACAAATAGAGATATAATTATTAATTTAGTAATCATTAATATTTAATAATGTCTTAATTATCATTGAGGTAAATTATTTTTCATTGATTCTCACACAGGTTTGTAAAGTTCATGCATTTTTTTTCTCTTTGAGCTCTATGAGAGTACCCTTTGGGAATGCATACTCCTTTGCCTAAACCTAAGATTGTTCTGAAGACCTATCCTCATTGGAAAGCTGTAAAATATAAGTTTTTATAAACTACTCAAAGCTAGTCTGACACAACCACTTCCCTCTGATGAAATTAATCTCCTTAAATCCCAGTAAACATAAATAGTATGTTAAGATCTTTGCATTGTACAACTGCATTTTAATACCTGGGTGATCAAGAAGATAGTGTAAACAAAACATATTCTTTCCATCTATAAATGAAGGAATTTAATGATTTAGCTCCCTCCATATGGCTTAAATATCCGAACACAAGAATTCCTACTGAACATAATTTTAACTTGAAGTGGTTTCTCAGCAGTAATTCTCTTTTCAGCTGTCACTCTTGAAATAATGTAGTAGTGCAAACTCTTTTTGCTGTCTACTAAAAATAAACAACTCCAGACAAAGAGAAACAAAATATGTGATACTTATCCTTCCTATCTTTTAAATAAATTTGTTTTGATGATAACTCAAAATGAAAAATTAAATCCCTATTCCCTCAAATCTTGGAAAACGCATCACTTCTTTTGTTTAATGCCTTCTTTTGCAGGGCACTTTTTATGCTGATTATGTAAGTAAATGAGCTTTAGGACATGGAACTTTTAGGACACAAATTGAAAATAATGTATTATCAAAAATATGTGCATTAGAAACACAACAAGATAAAATACAGCAAGCGTATGAAAGCTTCCTTTGGATTTATTTGTGGAAATTTTCCTTAGGCAGAAGGAGAAGAACTGATACTAGAGTTGTGTGGGTTTTTTATTTTATTTTGTTTTATTTTGTTTTGTTTTAAGGTGGGTTTTTTACTTCTGGCAGGTCAGAAGTCTCCTCTGGAAACAAAAGATTTTGTTGAATGTTCAAGTTGTTAGTGGCCTAAGATTCAGCTAAACATTAATTAATTTAAGTAAAATGATCCTCTTTTAAATTATGCTTTATGTAACCATCATACTCTACTCTGGTAATAGAGAAAACTCTAAAATGTGCTCCTTTTACATCTCAGTAGTTGATGAGCACAACAGGTATTTTAAGAAAACACTTTTTGTACTAAAACTGGCTTTGAGATATACGGTATATGCCTGGAAACCTGAAACAAAATGATACATGCCTGAGAGACTATAGTCCTAGAAATGCTCAGACCAGTTTATTCTGGCTTTTAATTTCTCTGAGAGACAAAAATGTAGACTAATTAAAACAATTTTAAACTACTTTTCACTCGAGACATTAACCTCCCTCCCTACACAGATACAATTCTCTCATAGGCATATAGAGGATCATTAACCTTCTGAAAACATGTTTCCCAATAACTGAAGAATAAATTTAAAAAGTCAAAAGTATGCCAAATTTTCTGACTGAAACTTGAAAACAGCTTTGAGTTCAGGATAATCTGATCTCTTTGAATGCCTAGAAGGCAAGGAAGAGCTCTGACAAGAAAATGGGAGCAAATAAATTACAAAGTAATCCATTCCTAGGATAAAACATTATGGGGTTATTATTTCAGAGCTTTAATAAACAGTCACTGCTTTTTTTTTTCCTAGCAAGGATCAAAACACCAAGGGTAAAGCTTTTCTTTTTTTTTTTTTTTTTTTTTTTTTTTTTTCCTTCCCTCCCCATAAGAGACATAAATTCAGTCTCAAGCTGTTCCAGCTTGGAACTCCTGCCAATATGAAAAACATATTGCTACCCAGAGACTCAAGTCAGTGGGCTGGGAATTACAATGTAGGATCAGTCCCAGCAAAACTATCTTAGAAAGCAAAATTACATGCAACCTTGGGGTTTCTATAAGCAAAGAATGAAATTAAATAACGGTGTTTTCAGTTTTGATGATTTTCTCACAAGTCTGATGAATAAGAAAATGCAGATTATGCTCAGTTCATATCAAAATACTTCCCCTTGAGGTAACTCTTAACATTAGTATGATATAAACATACTAAAATAATCATCATGTTTTCTACAAGAGTTAACCATGTTTAACTGTGTTAGTAGTTTTCTTATGTAGAGTCTCATGGGTAATTGTCACCCATATGAAATTAAAACTTCATCAATTGAGTTGCGCCTGGTTGCATTCCTAAAAGCATGGAAAACAGTGCACTTCAGCATCCCAGAGACTGCAAACTGGTAACAAATAATTAGACACTTTAATATCACTTTGGCTAGAGCCAAAAGAAAACCCAGTAATAGGTTCATATTAGCTTTTGTTTTGCATGGAACATACCCACAAAAACAAACACCCACCCCAAGCAAAACCTTTTTTAGTGCAGAGATTTTATTCAGTTTTGTAGAACAAAGAAGCAATCATTAAGAAAGATCTCATGACAAGTTTAACCACTACCAGATCTGAGTTTAGTTAACACTTCAAGAAATTTTTCTATTATGAAGTTCCTCAGAAATATTTTCATACTTAGATATCACTTGAAAATACGTATGAGTTCGGGTGAGCTACTTTTCAGTGAGCTTAGCACTGTAATTTTTGACAGGAGAATCTTCTCCTCTGGACAAGTGTGCACACTGTATTTCCCTCATCTTGTGACTTAAACCACTGGTATTTTAGCTACTGGCACCGAGATTAACATCATCATCAAATGACTAGTCTAGAGAATTGTGTCCCAATCACTAACAGAAAAAGGAGACACCTAAAACATTCATGTAGAAAAGTTGTGGGCTGTAGAAGTCTAAAAAAGCATACACTAAATAGAAAAAAATAAATCTAACAGTATACTTGACTGGTCACATCTGAAAAAAAGGCCCTCTTAGGAAAATGGTTAAGATTTCTTTTCTTATTTATGTCTCATCACTGTTAACACTCAGATTAAAAAACATTGCTGAAATAAAAACATTATGGCTTTTTTATAGTTTATAGCGTTTATCAACCTCAAACTCCTAATGATTCTCTTCTTTATAAGCAAATGCTACAGTAAAATGCAAAAACAAGGATAAATGTAGATTTGCTCTTAGGCAGTCCTGACTGTAGGCAGATCCAAAAGTGTGAGATGTATCTAGTTTTCACTCTGACCAAATATGCTAATGATATTTATGTTATTAAATTTTAAGGTACTTTAAAATACTAACATTAATTTTTAATTATTAAAATATAAATATCCAGATTAAAAGATTAAATAAAAATTATCCAACTATACGTAACTTACCAGCTAGAAATACTCATAGTCTGCTATGTATGTGTCAATTCCCATGACTGATACCATCGATCATAAAATGATATATTTGATAATTTTCTAATATGTTAATTCTATCTAATAAAATTGTCATTCAAAATTATTTTAAGAGACACATATAAAATTTCCCCAAAGAAGCCTCCCAGTAATTTTGGATCAGGCACCTTGTGGATTCATGTGGTACTGTTAATTATATATCCATGAAAATAAGATTGAAAAATGAGAACTTCTGTAAGATTTTCAGAACCAAAATTTCTCTTCCTTCATCCGTTGATGGTAGAGCTATTGAATGAATTGGTTTCCACTGCTTCCCCTTTATAGAGTTTTATCCCACTTCCTTGTCATTCCTAATTTCACTTGCTTATCAAACACACAAATGACAAAGAGGCTTCTGGATTCAACATATATGCAAATTTTTATATACAGAATATGATATCGCAGTAGCACTAATGCAAAGTCATATCTTCAGTAGCTGTTTGACAGCAGAAAATTTCAGGAGTACTCCATAACTTAAAAACATGGGTAGAGATACAGTTTAAATATAGTACAAAAAATTATTTAAAGGATGACAGAAAATTTGTATCTTATTACTCTTGCTCAACTTTCCAATATTTTGATTGCCAAAAATTCAGTTGATTAGTTCTAGAAACAGCTGACACACCGCACCCTCACTGAAAGTAATGCAGCAGTTGAGTAGACAAGCATATCTATGTTCTGCTTGCTCTTCCTTTTTTCATTACCACAAATCAACTAATTAAAGTAATGTTTTACACAGTGCTTAGGAAGTGAATGGACTCAAATTTACCTCACCTCTGCTACATTTTTAAATTATTCCAAGAGAGCAATCCTTTCAAACACCCCAAAAGGCAATAAGGACTCATTGGGGTAGAAAGCAAGAGTGGCACCTGATACAAGACCTCAAGTTTCTCTTGTGGGAACAAGAGCAAGGAACCCAATATGCCAACCTCTGCTACAAAGATGAAATAATGTCACAGTCTCTTTGTACCTCAGATCTGGACAGCTCATCTCCTCATGCCAGGCAAAGGTCTGCTGATCACTGCCCTTCAGTGCTTCCTGGAGATCACACTAGCAAGTAGCACAACTCCAAAGGGAGTTGTGGAGGGCTTCCCTTACAATGGAGCATTTTTCACCAGCATGTTCTCCCGAGAAGTGAGAACTCAGTTGGGATTGCTTCAGGACAAAGGTGAATAACTATCTGGGATTCCAATGTCCCAAGTAGTGGGACCCCAATAGTTAAGTGTGTAAAAAGAGAACCACCTTTTCCTCTGAGTTTTGAGCCTAGACATTCATGTTCAGATGGAGGTTAAGGGGCTCTAGACTCCACAAGTGCTCTTCTAGAGCCCCATCTGGAGCATCTTGTATCATCTCACAGCTTTCCGGACTGAACTAGTTGGGCCAAGGCAACCAAGCACATTGTCTAATAGAGCAGAGATACAGGAAACAGGATTAGCTGCCACTGCTTAAAATGTGCCAGACTTTTTCCATGGGCAATTCTGATTTGCCTGATGAATCAGGTATTATTAATTGAGCAAGGGAAGTAGATAAGTTATTGTAGTATCACAGTAAGTCTATGCAGTTGATGAGAATTGGGGTTGCTTAATTCCAAACATGATAAAGACTTTTAAAGTTAATGTGCAGCTTGTACTGAATAATAACAGGAAAATATTATAATGAATAGTTAATCATCAGTTAATTAAATTTTCAGGATACAAGGGCTACTAAGCAATTAAGCAAATATTCTGTACTTAAGGGCATAATTAAAGGGCCTTCCTGCTTCCTGCATATAACATAATTTCAAAAACTTCACATTTCTCATGATCATTTCTACCAGGAAATACCTGTGAGGCAGAGAACAGATTATGCAGCAACATTTCCTTGTTTCCTCAAGCTGTCACAATTGAAAATAATGTTATAAACAACCTACATAATAATCATTCATAAGAGCAATTGTTTGTTATGTCTAGCATATTAAGGGTCAATGCAATATAACTAGATTGCTTAAATAACAGAATGTGATCTTTACAACAGTTTGATACCTGTGAATGATTCATCATATCCTCCCATCTGTAGCTAACAAAGTCTAAATGGCACTCTGCTTTTGAACCTGTTAGCTGTAGAATTTATATGATGGAGTGTTATGAGATTAGATGTTGTCTAAGGACAATAAATATATATGCAAACATAGTAATATTTTAGGGAAAAAGTCAAGGCTTATAGATCAAGGTTTATTGAATCTAGCATTATTTATCAGAATAAGTTCTGGTTTGGAAATCCACATAAGCACTCTTGGGATTCAGAACACTAAAGTCAATTCTCAGTTTTTGATTTCCAGTAGCATGAGTAAAATTAACAGAAAATAACATTTAAAATTAATTCAGTATAAATATATCAGTTGATTCAGATTTACACTTTCCTTCTTTCTCAGTTTAACCTTCTATTTGAAACATTCCTGCCATCAAGGCATCATAAACTGCTAGAAGCAACTCGAGACTTTTGAAAGAATTCAAAAAAAGCACCACCTCCAGTTCTGTAGTATCTGCTGTGTAGGTCTATTTGTAGAGGCCTTATTAAACTGGTTCAGAAGGATGCTATGACAGAAATATTGTCTACTCTTGTTTACATTATAGACTCCTTATTATTCCATTGGTCTCTACAACAATAACATTTATTCCATTTCTTCTAGCTACCTTGCCACCCAATCAACCTTCTGTACATTATCTGAAATATGTGCATAAAATATTCCTAAGTTCTATGGTTCTGGGAATAATGACAAATCTAATGTGGTTATGCTCCTTTTTAATGTGCTATCTTTAAAACAATCGTTTAACTGTACCATGTCAGGAAACAATGGCCAAGAGAGAAAATGCAGAAGTAAAGGCACCAGATTTTCACAGTTACTTTGTTCTATTTCTGACTGACAATTTGATGGATATTTCTTTAGGTTTCCTCCTGGAAGGCAGTAGGGCATGGTTATTCTAATTTTAATGTGTGAAGTGGAAAATGAGAAGTCACACAAAGAAGGAAGTTCTTCATTATTCCTCCTCAAAAAACTTATGAACTGAGTAAGTCACCAGATTACTTTAATATTTATCCTACCAGAACAGTTTATTTGGATGTCAGGAAAATCTTATCTAAATGCCAGTCCACACTTTCTTACAGAGAATTGGTTGCACAGTTCTCCCCACCTACTCATGGTCTCCTGCAAGACCCAAAAAAAAAAATCCCAAAACAGCACAACAACAACAAAAAAACAATCCTCTAAAAAACAACCACCTCCACTCTCCAAAAACCTCTATAATAGCAACATTGTAAGTCTGCCAGTGTTTTCCTCTGTCTCTCACTTTCTCTCTGGTTAAACACTCATGTCGTCACTAGCACACATCTTCTCTCTTCATGAAGACAGCTGCCAGGATTCAGGTTCCTGAGACAGCAATGATTGTAAAATAAACCTGGCAAAAACAAATAAAAAGAGGTTATACCTTTCTGGGGCTGATCTCCAAATCAGTGGAAAGTTCACATGCAGTGGTGTTCAGTCTCAAGAAGAGAAATTAGCAGCAGACAGACGCTAAATGTTATTGGCATAAATTGATTTAATGTTGAATCTTCCTTAGGATCTTCTACAGTACACATTAGCATTTAACAGTCTACCACTGTTTTTATGAACAGAATGCTAATGTGACAGCACACCTACCTTCACTCCTTCATAATTTTCTGCATAAGAGCCCTTACAATGCAGAATTGGAAAATTTTTGGAGGATTTCTACTTTGAAACTTGTTACACAAATTTCTTACTTATTCAAAATCAGCACAAGCATATTGACCTCATAGAGGTGCTTTTCATCAGTTAGCTGGGCATCTTTATGTTAGGATACAAAAACCCTTTTGACAGCACGTTTTCTGGGAAATTTTTGCTTCTTCAAAAAATGTTTTGTTGGTGTTATCCAAGTAATCTTTGCAAAGGAACTTATGCTATTCTAAAAAAACTTGTCTAAAAATTTGAGGTTGATATATAGAAGACACAAAAATCAGGGATATCTTTTCATAAAATATTTCTTGATCCTCACTTTCTTAGCATTTCTGTCAGGTCATTCATTTCCCAGGAGCCCACTCAGACTCCTAGATATATTTTTCTTGAGCCTGTAAATTCTGAAACTGTACAGCTTCCAGGGAACTCTGTGTGCTTTTGAAATCCTGGTTTTTATAACAGCTATTTCAGATAAGAATTAAAAGATAAATATACTGCAATCCATTTTGCATCCCTTTAAAGTCTACAGTGGAAAGTAACATATGGCTAAGGCTTGCAGAAAGCCATATACATGGCCATATACATCTGTTGGACCCCAGTGTCAATTAGGAACTTCTGAAGGGTTTTTTCTGCTTATGAGAACTCTATTCCATAATTAATGAAATAATAGCAAGAAGAAGGAAGAATATTTTTATCACTTATATGTGGGAACCTATTGTAATATGCAAAAAATTCTCAGTCTCTTTTGCAATACATTTGAGTTAAAAAAAATAAGGTGATGGGAGTGGGGTATTACAAATTGTCCTTTGGAAACCTCTCTACATCTGTCAGTCATTTTTCCTGACAAAAAAAGACACTACAAAATAGTAACTGAGTGATGTGAATGCTTCTAAAAAAATTATTTTAATGAATGTATATTTTGGCAACTGAAGAATCTGACTTCTGTACTTGAATGAAAACAAACCTTAAACCTTGATATACTTTGTGAACTCTTCAATTTTTTAGTCAGTCTTAGTTATCTAAAGTCACTTGAAAATAAAACTATCATGATTTTGTGCAATATTCATCATCAAGGACATTGTGTATTAAAGAATTTTCACATCTATTGCACATATGAATCTTAAAAGGAGAGATGAGAAGGTAACTCTATACAGGAACAAGATTTCACAGGGTCTTCTAAATTCTGCACCATCTGAAGCCTGTATGCTAAAGAAAGAGTAATTTCTGAAGCCCTTTCCAACAACAGTTACTACCAGAATTTTTCATATTTGAAGTAAAACCATGAACAGGATTGCAATGAAGTGTGAGTTATAAACAACTGTGTAAGGATGTCAAAACATTCCTTCCTTCCTTTTGTCTCCAGAGAGTGACCTGGAAGGCTGACTGAAGTCACTGTCAATGTTCCAACCAACTGAATAAGTGTCTAAGAACCTGAATAATAGTAATAATAACAAAGAAAGAATGCACTATCAGGTTTTGTTTTCTTTTTTCCCCCTTGTTTTTGTGCATCATCTTGATGTTGCATAAACATCATTTTTATTCAATGATCTACTCATCAAAATTCTGAGCTTTTGAGTTGCAAAAGAGCCAGGGCATTCCTCTTTACAGAATTTCATTTGTCTTTGTATCTGCAGTTTTTGGTCTGAGAAATACAACAACAAAAGTCTGAAATATGAACATGAGTAACACCAGCAATAGCATACTCAAAACATAAACTGATTTGGGCATCTTTATAAAAAAATGTTAATTAAACAAGATACTATCACTAGTTGCTTTATGACATAGAGTTCCCTTCTTATTATATGCTATGCTATAAGCAAAATCAAAATATGTTCAGAGTATGTTCGAATTTTTTTTCTCCAATTATTTCTTTCCCATCTGTATGATTCTGTTATTGAATTTCTCTCTTTATCTATTATTCACTCCTGAGTCTCAATCCAAGATGTTTGCTAAATACTGATAACACTCTTTTAGATGAAATTGAGACCTCCCTTTATAAGAAGCCTTGCCCAGCCTTGTCTTGTAACTTACTGGAGTAAATGATGAAGGAATTTAATGTGTACTTAAAGCTATTTTTAATGCTGGCATATACCATTGTAGAAATATAACCGAAGGATAATCTATCAAATGAAATTTTCAAAGGAAGAAGTAACAGTTTCTAATCTAGGTAGATAATGTTGTTAGTTTATGATGCTGAAAAACGTTAATATCATTTATGCCAAAAAACATAGCTTGCTCAGCTTCTTTGATACTACTTTTTCTATTTGTTTTCAATGATATAACAAAAATGATTAGGTCAACATAATATTCATAAGTCTTCTCACATTATGGATATAACTACTCATTAAACAATAAAAAAGTATATGGCTTTATTTTTATAGTTCATATTTGTATAAGTTTGCCTTTGAGATGCTAATTTTAATTACATGTAATGTATAGTCATGAGTGTGATTAATGGAATAGAGATTCTAGTGTGGCACCATTACCAAAAAGATTGTCACAGTCCTTGGATACCAGAACAAGGAAAATATTAATTAGGCATGGATCAGTTATTTTTTTCCATTTATTTTTAGTGGTACTAAGAACATTTAGCAAATGGTTTAAAAAGAGTAATGAAAAAAAAATTAGAAGCAGTTAATAGAAAAGGATGAAGAATGCTGAATGGACTGTAAAACATGGCATTAATAGCCATTCAACAAAATTCACCCCAAAATCTCTGCAGTTTATCACATTGTAACTAAGTAGTTAATTAATCACCCTTGCTTTATAGCTTAGTATAACCCAATGCAATGCTTGATAGTGAAAGCTGGGTAAATTCTTTCAAAGGATTGAAAATACTTTTTTTGATCCATGGCAAATTTCTAGTAAAATTTTTAGCGGTGGTTTAACCTTTCCATTAGAAATGGTTATTGAGATTTTTGAATTCTTGGGTACTTGTTTAAGTCTGCTTGGTTTCCAAATGCAGGTTCATCAGGTAGTAGCAGACTGAGGTCCTATGAGCTCTTTTTGCATAAATGACCATACTACTCCTCTGGACCCTAGCTGGTGACTCTGCAGAAAGACTGACTGATAGCTGTTGTTTTGTTTTGGTTTTTTTATGTTTACTGGCTTAGAAGAGTTTTCTATAATATTCTTATGAAGGCAATTACAGTCTATTTGTATAAGAATCTGGAGGTTAACGTGTGCAATTGACAATTACTGAAAGGATAGAAGAACATATAATATGCTTGCAGAGAGAGTTAAGTGTTTGTCTTATGTGCAGAGTAAAGAGAAAAAGGCATATATTAAGTAGTTTTAATAATACAAGAATATCAGCTCCCGGATTTATAGGCCCAGCTCTGAAATACTAAGATGTAAAGACTTTTTTTTAGTAAAATGAAGCATTCCAGAATAACAACGGTGATTTTCATCAAGCATAGAGTTGCAGGCACAAGAAGACTGGGACCTTTGCATGTGATTTAGCACTGAAGGAAAGCATTTCCCAGGTGGAGGTTTTTTCAGGGTTTTTGCATTTGACAGAAGAACTGTCAAATGCAATCAGAAATTGGTCTTTTAAACTGAGAACTGTAGAATGCTATAATTATTTGAAAGAACTGGCAAGTTTAGGCTTGATGACATTACTGATTAAAAGTAACCTCAGAGGTTTTGAAGCTTTGATCTTATTCTGAAATTTTAGAGATTTATTATTTGAAACTATTATTTTTCTGTATGTATCTCAGTTCTTGTTAGACTACTGTGTCAAACTATTTCTAGGTTACTTGCAAATTCTTTTATTGCCACAAAAGGTAAAATGAGACTTTATGTATAAAATCCAAAACCAATCCTCCCACAAATTTATGTCTAAAAATAACCTTTTTATTTACTTGCAATTTTTTCTAGTCTCATAAATGAATACACATATATCCCTAATGCACTCAAAATCAGAAATTACATGTGCTGTATTATTTGGGGAAATAATTTTATATTTTTTAACACACTTGCCATCAACAGAACATGTTTTTGTTTGTCGCTTTTGTTTGTTTGCCTGTTTGTTTTTTGGTTTTTTGTTTTGGTTAGGTTTTTTTGAGGTTGTTTTGTTGTGTTTTGTACTTGTTGTTGGGGTTTTTTTTGTTTGTTTGTTTGTTGGGTTTTCTTTGTGGGAAGGGACTCTTCTGCTGTGCAAGCATTCTTGCACATATATTTGGAGAGAGATAAAAAGTAGAATGCTGAAATTGAAGGATTCCTCTCTTCAAGGCACCAAAGCTCTGCAGCAACCAAGCACCATCATCCATTTCAGAGTGAGTAAGAGGAGGCTGGACTCAGTCCAAGGCACCCTTGGAGGCCATCACCTAGAGCCCCCTGGTCTTAAACTTCAGAGCTCTGGAGCTCTGGAAAGCAGATCAGACCTGGATTTCCCACCGCACAACTTCCAGTGGGCTCCCTCAATCTTTTTTTCCTCCTTCCAGAAACTGCAGAATTCTGTCCTAAGTCACTTCGTATCCTATATTGAAAGCAAAGTCAGTCATGTTCACAAGCACATAAAATCTTTCTTCTGCATGACTAGGAGAAAAGAACATTATATAAACAAGAGCAGAGGCTCTACTAGCGCCCCCTCAGCCTAGAATATTTTAATACTCAAAAGATAATCACTTAATCCAACAAAAGACTAGTTCTTTTGGAGGTAAGCCCTCATTAAAAAAAATGTTTGTTGTTTGTTTGTTGTAAAACTTTTTTGTTTTAACCTACCACAAATCTCTTTAAAGAGTCATAGACACATAGGACTAATTTATAAGGTTGTACATTAGCTAGTTCCAGCCACTCTGTCATGGGCAGGGACACCTTCCACTAGATCCGGTTGCTCAAAGGCCCATCCAACCTGGTGTTGAACATTTTCAGGGGTGGGACATCCACAACTTCTCTGGGCAACCTATTCCAGTGCCTCAACACACTCATAGTGAAGAATTTCTTTGCAATGTCTGATATAAACCCACTCTCTTTCACCTTATAGTGGTTTCTCCTTGCCTATTACTTCACACCCTTGCTAAAAGCCCCTCTCCAGCTCTCTTGTAGACCCTTTTAGGTGCTGGAAGGAGGCAATGAGGTCACCCCTGAGCCTTCTCCAGGGTGAGCAACCCCAGATTTCTTAGCCTATCTTCATTTCTTAGCTGATCTCTTTGTGGCCTCCTCTGGACTCAACAGGTCTGTGTCCTTCCTATGTTTGGGGCCGCAGAAGTGAACAAACCACTCTAGGTAGGGTCCATCCATCAAATTCATGTCTCTACAGTTGAAAGACAAGGATGTCATGTCAGACAGTATCAAATGTTTTGCACAAAGGGAGATGAGGTCAGTTGTGCTTCCCTTATCTACCAATGACATATGTCCACATAGTAGGTGACCAAATTTTTCAGGAACTATTTGCCCTTAGTTAAACCATGTTAGCTGTCACCAATCACCTCATTATTTACCTCACCTATGTTGTCTGTCCTCCCTTGAATCCTTCCATTCTAACAATCTAGTCATAGGAACCATCCCACCATGTCTCCACGACATTATTAAGATTATAGCCCATCTCTACTTTCTGGTTTTTGCTGTGTGCTTTGCATAGAGGCATTTAATTTGGGGCCACAGTGAAGGTGAACAAATGACTGTAATTCCTTTTTAATGCTCTTCAGATGCTTTTTCTGATGACCTGTGACCTCTCTCTCCAACCTCTGTGCATCTGTTGCTGGCCCTGGCATCCAGTGTAAGGAGCAAGGCAGACTGAGGAGTAGGACAGGTTGCTCCTTCCCTGGCCACTTTAGTATAAAGCCTTCACCTTCTTGGCATGCCTATAACCAAAGATGTTCCTCTCCTTTTCTGACAGATGGGCTCCATCAGCTCTCAGTAGACCACATTTTTCAAAGTGTGTGGCATGGTGTAAGTAGAAAAATCCCTGGCTGTGGCACCGGTTCTGTAACCATTTGTTGATTCTACAGATTTCACTGACCTTTTCGAACCCTTTCTCTTTGGGAGGACTGAGGAAAAAATAGCCTGTGCTCCAAATTCCCTCACTGCCACTCCCAGAGCACTGTAATCCTTCATACTCCTCAGTCTGCTTGTGGCTGTACTGCTGGTACCCACATAAACAGCAGATAATAGTCAGAGGACTGAGAGAAAGAACTTTATTGCCAGCCAAGAGCTTCAAATTTCACTGTCTGCTTTTCCATTTCCTCAACTAGAAAATGTAGTGGACACTGAACTGAGGGTAAATATTTCTGAATGTTGAGACACTGAAGACAGCATGTAGAGTTACAGACTTGCACTTAACAGATTTATTTCTGCCTGTGTTTACATCAGTTAAGTAAATAAAGTAAATACAGAAATATTTCAAATATGTGATAAATAACATGTCATAAATAATTAATGAGTTTTGCCCAGGGCAAAAATGAATTTTTTCAGTACTAACTGGAAAGTTAAAACTAGCTGGTAGCCCCTGCTCAGGAACATTAGAGGGACCAAGAAGAAGCACACCCTTGGCTGAGACTTAGGCATCTGGCAAGCTGCCAGGTAGGAGGTGCAAAGCAATGCCACCCACACGGTCCAGTGACAGAAACAATTCCTCCCACTTTCTTGACTGTGCCTTAGGCTCTGGCAGCACAAGATGAGCCTTAGTTAAAGGCAAAATTTCAGCAAAATTAATATAACTTCATGCAGACAAACCCAAGGTGACACATCTATGCTTCACCTTATGTATGCAGTTTAACAGTCTGTTTAGCATCACTCTACAGCGCAGCTCATTTCCTGCGTCGAGAACCAGAGTCGTGAGAACAGTTACTGATTTCAGTTCCCAGACCTGAAAATCCTAGCAAAGCAAGTAATTTGATCTGATTTCCCTTTGTGCCCTGTGTGTTTCTAAGACTACGGTTTATCACTTAAACTACTCAACACTCTGTAAAATCTGTTAGGCATAATGCTGTTTTGGTGAAAATAAAACACCGTTGAAAGTAGCAAAACTATCAGAAATTAACATGCCTTTTAACAGCAGTATTCTGTCCAAGGTTTTATTTGTTCAAGACTTTTGCTCCACATATTCTTTTCTCTAATCAAAGTTCTAAAAAAACCCAAATTCATGTTTATACAATTTTTTTAGTCATTCAGGAATAGTATTGATCCTACAATGCAGGTGAGTTGAACTCAAGTAGTGTGTGCTTCTCTCTGTTGACTAAGAAGGGATTTTATATCATTTTATAGCTCAGATGCAGACATGTATATCATAGGCATGTAATCCTACCGAAGAATTCTTGCAATATTCCTGTGAATGTGTCAGACATGGATAAAAACCAGATAAGAAGTGCAGAAATAAAACTATTACTTAACTATCAAAAATATCTCCTCTGTGGACAGTCCTTGAGTTTTGGGTGTAGAAGGAATTCAGGACAGAAATTTATTTTAAGCTAAATTTAATGCTTCCTTTTTGTTGTACTTCTAATTGTTTGGCACATGTCAAAAACAAAAACAGAGTATGTTGGCATTACTTTACTGCTGAAGAAGGCTTAAACTTCTGACACAGAAGCAATCATATCTGGATTTTTGGAACTCAGCTTTAAAGTAACTGATGGTTTACAGGTAAAAATTATAGATAGCTTACTGGATTAATTGGAGAAGTAATGGGCAGAAGAGGAGAGAATTATTCTGAATGAAGCTCAACAGTTCTGTTTATCTTCCTTGTCAGACTGAGCTTGTAAATTTAGCTTTAAACAGCCTTTTGCTTCATTCTTCACCTTCCCCCATCCCATAGTCCCCAATTTGGTTTAGCATCAATGATGTTCAGGCGTGGAAAGGACAATCACTGTATGCAAATTTGGCAAAATATATAACATCCACTTTTTTTAACAGCAGAATAAATGGTTTTTTCTCCCTTAGAAAAACCTTACTCCAACTCATATGTGTTTCTGTATCTCAAAAACCCCCCAAAAAATTTCAAAAATTCCCCAAAAAACCCAACCCAAGCTAAACAAAAAAGTTTAGATTTTTTACTGACATTTTAAAAAATTTCAAATATTTCTAAATTTTTTATCATTTATCTTTATAACAGAAGAAAAGCCAGCCTGACAAGTATTCTGTGTATAATCATCTCGTACAACAAACACTGTAAGTACCTGAATGAATTCTACTCAGCGGGTCATTTCCATCTTTGCTATGTTCTTACTTCCCACCAGCTTGCCTGAGTATCAAATTTTTAATTTGATAGTTATATCACTAGCTGTGGGTGTGTGTTTGTGTGTGTTGTGTGTGTGTGTGAAAGAGATAAACTATAATTTTAATTGAAAGTTTCTTTTTAATAATTTTAATAATTTAATTGGAAGTATTTTAAATAAAACACATGATGGAACAAAGAAGTGACTGCAAAAATTATTCCTTAAGTAAATCAAATATTTATTTACTCTCAGAGTTGTATCTTTCTCCTACAATAATAGCAAGAATCATCATTCTTATTGTTGTTTGTTTTTTAATATTCTCAATTACAATGTAGTGTTTATAAAGAAATGAGACAAGAATTTTCTTTAAACAACCCATTAGTAGAATTTTTAATTGATTTCATCCTTTTCTACATTTCTCCACTGAAATTTCTCAGAATTACACAGCTTAGTCTAGCAATATTAGTCAGGAAAGTCCTGTAAATTAAGAATGATGGCTTTCTTTGAACTTAGTTTACAACATCATGATTAAATGTCAGCCTCATTAGTATAGGAGTATTTTCACTGTTTCAGTTATTGTAGCAGCAGTGAAGAACAATAGGGCAAGCAGATCACTGTAGACAATGATTTAATTTCATCTGTTTGATCTGCATAAAAATCAACTGTTATGGTATAAAATGAATGAAGCTAGAATAATAATTATAGAAGGATTCATGTAGAAAAATATGAGAACCCAGACAACTTTTGATTCATAGTGTGAGTTTCCATGTATGCCAGCAGAACAATAAATACTGTGCGCTGTTCTTCTTGCAATTACATTTTAATTTGGAAGTTGTTGAAATGTGAAAAATCACTGAGACATCATGAAGACAAAATAACTTCTTCATAGAAACAGCAGAGTCCTTTCTGTACTGCTATGATGGAGACATGCTTGTCAAATATTTGTTAGTGGATGAGTAATTGCTATGCAATGACTGAAGCTCATACTACAAATCACAATTACCTGTCATTAGTATTTCATTGCAGCCACTGACTGCAAGTACTTTTTGACAGCAGCTCTCTCTTCTCTACAAAACCCAAACTCTCACAGTTGAAAGGAGACAGAACTGTAACACCAGTAAATCTGAAACTAAATAATTTAATTAACATATTTGTGAGGAGATTTAAGGTATTATTTCAAAAGTGGCTTAACTGAATGTGAACCTGGAATTTAAAGACACATGCTTTTTTCTGTTCCTTTGCTATTTAAACATAGCAAAGTTTGACTGAGATAAACACTTCACCAAAATGAAGAGGTTGTTCCCCTAATAACGTTAAAAGTTATTGTGTATAGAGCTTTGATCTTTCATTTTTTATTGATTTTAGGTGTATGTAAATAAATGCATAATGATTCTACACCCACTTGTTTTGTAGATTCAATATTCCCATGGAATGCTCATCAAATTAATTTTAAATTTGCCTTCAAGCTCCATCATACTTGCATTGCCCTAATTTGAAGCTAGACTTTGTTGGTCTAGCAGTTCCCTAATATACTGTTGGAGATTCTCAGATTTAGTAAGTTTATCAAACATGTATGTCAGGAAATCTGGAATGATGATCACACTGAAAATCAGCCATTTTCTGTCAGTAATTTAAGAGCTAAATCTATTTCATATTTATGTCATATTCCATAGTTATTAAAGGTCCTATTTTGATTGATACTTTTTCCCTTGTCTCATTGCTATTGTGGCATTTCATTATTCCCTCTAATTCACCAGCTGAATCATATTCAGAATCAAATTGGAAGTGCCTGAATCATGCATCTGAAACCCCAGGAAAAAAAATATCTTTTTATAGGATGTTTTTAAGCTGATTAATCTACTTTGAACAGGATAGGTGCACTCAGAATTTGGACATAGAACAAGCCCGCAAGATAAAATGACCCTAAAGAGCTTTTGGGTCATATTTGGTAGAACATCTGCAAGTAACACTAATTTAGGGTCTTAGTACTGAATGAAGCATTTATTCAAACATTGAATAGGTCCTAGCGCTACAGTGAATATAAGACTGGGCCTCCATAGTTGTTTATTTTCCATTTCAATGAAGAAGAACTTTTCTTTATTTCCTGCAATGAAATGAGCAAAAATTTACCAAATAAAGGAGAAAAATTTAGGACAGAGAAGGAGAATTTATTTCTTAATAGCTTTGATTTAGTTTTTAGAAGAAGAATAATCCAACTCCATGTTCTTTGTGGCATAGAGCATAAAAAGTCATGCACAATATCTCATAGTGTTTCATAAAACTGAAGACATGTTAAATGTCTCCTTTTAAATGAAAGATTCTTTTCTTTTTAGTACCCTGTACCTATATTTTAATAGGCATGCATTTTGGTAAGAGCTTTTGTTTTTATTGGCATACAGAATACTGTAAGTGGAAATTTTAAATTCTATATACTGTGTTTTTTATCTAAGTTAACTGTTTTGTTATTCCATATAGAAAACAAAACCTTTTCAAATGAAAAAATAATGTCCTTTTTCAAGGTTTTATCATGAGTGTTCCCATAATTGTGGTTAAAAATACAATGGCTGTTTCAAAGAACTGGTACATTCAGTTGCTGGGAATCAGGTATGTGTTAGTTTTTCCTGACGATATTTCACTTCTTTATGAGAGTTAAAAGGACAATCTGCCTGCATTTTGCCTCAACAAACAAATACACAAACAAAAAAACAGTATATCCAGCCAAGTATTCCACTTTCTAACCCAGAAAAAAATAAACAACCAAAAAACCAAAACCCAAGAAAACCAAAACCAAAAAAACCCTCCCAGAAACCCAATCTAAATCACCCAATAAAAAAAAAAACCCTAACAAACGAAAAACCCCCAATGCAAACCAACCCAGCCTACAAAAAAGCAAACCAAACGAACACACAAAAAAAAAAAAAAAAAGAAAGGAAGAAAGAAAGAAAGAAAGGAAGAAAGAAGGAAAGAAAGAAACCAAACCCAATATCTTTCTCCCAGTGCTTTTCATTAATATTATCCTCTGAATTTAAAATAAAACCTCAACCAAACCAATAATGAAATGAATACACAGGTCAAGACTGTTATGTTTAATTTCTCTGGAAGTATGGAATATAAACCTAGGGGGAAAAAAAAATCAAACTTCACCCTGTTTACCACCTGTATTAACTAAAAGAAATTGGCACATATAAATTGTTTTTGATAGTGAAATTATACAGCAAACAGCTACACATCTCTGAAAGAGAACACCCTTATCAGCATTTATGTGTTAAAATCCTCCATGTTCCCAAAGTGCTAAAAAATAAAGAGATCTATAAAAATAGAATATATCACTATAGATCTCTGCATTGCTCTTGCATAACACTTCAAAGTAAATTTCTGCAGCTAAACTGCTACAGAGACATTTAATATGTCCTCAAAATACTGAAAAGGGCAAAGAAAATGCATTCAATGCTGTCCAGAAATTGAATGTGTCCAAGACATTGGTAATGATTAGGGTGCCCCACTTCATCACAGGATATCATACTCCAGTGTCTTCATCTGAATAATGTGATTTAAATGAAACTAGAATTTCATATGGCTTTTCATTTGTGTTGTTCAATTGTTAACTCATGAAAGAGTTAACTATAATTAGATGAATAACTGACCCTGAACCAGTACTACAGGAGCCTGTTTTGTTACTTGAAGAAGAAATGGTTTATTTTGTCCTCCTCCTGGGCTTTCCTCTCCTATACTCTACAATTAAAGTTATGATATTGGGCTAATGAGGAGACCTGGAAGGGCAACATTTCCCACATTTCTTGCAGCTGAATATAATCTGCCATGTAACTTTGCCAGCTCATATGCAGCATTTGGAACAATGTGGATTCCTTTTTTTGGCTTGGCTCATACATAATAGATAGAGATGAAGTTTGTGGCATGGAGGACACTGAAAGTAGCTGCAGGATGTAGAGCACTAACTGCTGACAGGCTTTTGGTCAACAAAGCCCAATACAGCAAATGAGGACCATTTGGATTTTCAGTTCTATTTCAGACGGTTAAAATATAGAAACTTTAGAAAGCATTCCTTCTCATTTTCTAAGGCTATGACAGACCAACAGTCTTGGCATACAGTGCCCCCCACCTGTAATGGCTACTGTCTGAGACTGCAAGCAGGACTGAATGAGATAAATCTATTTAATCCTGTTTATTTTATTTCTTCAGATATATAAGTAACATTATTAAAAAAAAAAAACAAAAAAACAACAAAAAAACTACTGCTCTGAATTTTGCCTAATAATGTTTCTTAATAAACGCAATTATATTCCTGAGCCATTTCATCTTTGAACATTAACTTATATTAGCCTATATATAGCCAACAAAAGCATTAATCAAATGAAATCTAAGCAAACTGGAGTCTCTTTCTTAGTGTCATGTAAATGTGGAACTCATGGCAATTTATTACACAGGATACATAAACAACAATATGTTTCCATGCACATGAACAATAACCAGTAAGTCACATCATCATAATAGCTCCATGCTCTTTTCCATTCGACTGGTAGGTCCTTCATCTATTCCTGCCCCAGCTTTTTCCATGTTCCCTAAAACATATCCCAATGTACACACCTCCCTCTTTTCCCCCCTATCTAGTACCAGACGAGCAGCAGTGTCTCCAAGGGCTGTGGGAGACCCTGTTGAGTGGTTTGAGCAGCAGGTGTCAACTGATTGGATAGGTGGAATTTTAGGTCTTTTTTGTCCCCCTTTATCTTGGCACAAAGGTCCCTGTAAAGTTCAGAGTGGTAGGGTGCCCACAGACTATTGGCCTTGGTGGTCAGACCAGTCTTGTGTTTGTGGAAAGGCAGTTCATAAAGTTAGCTAACAGATTGCTTGAAAATTTATTTCCTGGAATGCTGTGTGACGCCATGGAGTTTGTTAAGGAGCTGCCCCTGTGTGGGATGAGAAGATTTGTATGATGGGAATGTTTACAATGTGCTTCAAAAGGAGAGATGCAGCATCAGTGAGCTGCACAAATGCAGAGAGAGCATCCTTGGGGCCGAAATTCCACTGCATCAGAGGCAGGTAAAACACTGCCCACTGAGCTGTCCTCTCCGTCACAGCACAGAAACACATTCAATAGGTGTTGATAACTTGGACTTGGCCTGCTAGTTAATTAGTTCACATTCACTAATAGAAAATCTATTGCCCATGGGAAAAAAAAAAAAAGTTACATTGTAGAAGATCTACAGCCATGTAGCTGGCTACTTGATTTTATGAGCCTTTACTACCCTGCAGCAAGTGGCATGAACTCAGCACACCGCACTGATACTTGATACTCCTCTTTTTGCTGCCCAGGAACCTACACAGGTTTCTTTGAGGTTATGTTTTCCAGTCAATTAGTCAATTTGCATTTTATACAACAAACTGAGAATGTGTTGAAGAAAGACATAGCAGGAAAAACTATTAGAGTGTTGTTTACAAGCAGTGAAAAGATGAAATTAGTCACTGTTTATTGTTGACTCTGTGTCTAGTACTTCAAAAACCATGAGTAAGCTTTCACCTGTATCTGCACCCACCTGTCTCACTATTTGTTAGAATAATACTGATTTTATCTCATATGCTTTTTCTTATAGAGTAACACCAACAATGCTGGACATTATTTTTTTAGCTAAACTTTTCTGCAAATAGGTTTTTTCCCATTGATTCAGCAAACTTTCATACACAGACAAACTTAGACTTTAGTTTTTTTCATTATGTGGAAACATAAATAAAACCACATACTTTTAGAAAATGAGAAAAATCTACATTTCCCTAATGAAGACATGATCAAATATCTAATACTTTTCTTACAATGCATATATTGAGAGACTGTGAAGTTGTTTTTTTTCTTAATGTGCCTCTGTTTCAGTGTGTTTGTACACTTTTACTATTGAAGACAACTAATTATAATGTAATATAGGCTATATCTCACAGTCAGTGGACAGAAATGGTAACCTGTAGTCTAGTAAGTGTCCATAAAAAAAGGAGATATTACCACACTCTGAAGCAAATCTCACCACTTTATTGAGAAAAGTACGAAGAAAAAACAATCTGTCTTGAGACACATGTAGCTCTGCTGCAGATATGGTATCCAAAAAGCAATATTCATTTTTAAGAGAAGTGTATGCAACACCCACAAGACAGAGTAAATATGTTGAAAAACTTTGGTCTTTAATAAACGAGACGTGATCACCCTAATTTTTTTCCCACAAACTATCCCACCTTACCTATCTTCATTTTTATTTAACCATACAAATATTCTTCCACCAAATCTGAAACATCTCTCTTTTTTATGTGGGCTTTTTCAGGATGATGCATCAAATGACATGTCAAAGCAAAGCTTTTCAGGAACCTCAATAAATCTGCAAACAATATAAACAATAAAAATTCTACCGTGGAGGATACCAGGGATAGTTATCTGTACTTCATCTTTATGATACATTAATACACTATCTTAGTTATAACATTTTATTCAGTCAGCTCCAGGGTACTGCAGATCTCTTAAAAATGGTGAATATTTTTTTCTGACGTGAAGGCGGACTTTTTCCTAATGATTAATCATTGAAATGGTCCATAAAGAATGAAATTGCAGATTCATACCAAACTTGCATTTTTAAAAACAATGATTAAGAAACCCTACATAAAGAATCTTGGAAGGCACTTTTACCTTAGAATTTGACATTAAATTTTAGTAGTCTAGACTTTTATCTGCAATTTGCTTATGAGAAATTCATAAAATTTCTTGACAAACACCCTACTGCTGCATGAATTATATTTTATGGAATATCATTATGAAAATATTTAATTTTTTTCATTCAATTAGTATGATAACCCATAAGGGACTAAAACCTGTTTCATCAACAGAACAACAACTTATTTTCTCTCTTCTTTTCCCATGGATGATTCAGTAAACCTTCTCACTGATCTACCTTGCCCAGAAGTCTGAAGCAGTGCTGCTAGTTTTTTAATGGATTAGCTGTTGACCCTGGGGAAAATTGATCCATTCACACACTTTAAATCAAACCAGGATCAAAGCAATGTATTGATTTACTAATGACATGTAATTAATCAGCAAAGACTGTGCTCAGGATCAGTATCAGAAACACAACAAAACACACAATATAAGACACATGCATACACAGCTTCAGATTTCTAAATTCCATTTATACCCAATTCTAAGAAATTCCACCCCAACCCACCTGACCACAGAGAGGTTTCCCCCAGCTGTGGGGTTCAGAAGCTCACCCTCACCCCAGGAGTGAGTCCTGTTTGTGCATACCACTTAAGTATTTTTGAGATATAAAAAGGCTCAGAGCTCCTTAAAAAATTCTAGGAAATATTTGATAAATAAAGGCTTCTATATGTCAGAAATACTTCTGATAGATTTACAGATCAGCTTGGTAGGGAGTTATTTCCTGGAGAAAATGAGAACAAGTGTTGGCTAACCTACTTTGAGACTGAAACTGATCCCACATTTCATGTCCTTAGAGACTGAAAACAGGCAGAAATAGGACAGAAATTACCTGTTTACTTCTCTGAAATTTTCCTGCTAATATTACACAGCAACTTTAACTTTCAGTAATAAGAACAATAATTAAAATAATATAAGGGTTATTATTAAATTTTATTATAATAACATGTTTTTCTTTAAGTGTTGTTGGGGATTACTGACAATTTTGAACTAGTTTAATGGGAAAAATCTAGAAAGAACTGGAATTTCAATGAAACCACTTACAGCTATAACCCTAGTGCTCTTATGCTTTACAATTATAAGTACCCACTGCTACTGCGATGCTTAAGGGTCTGTCATAATTTCCATTGTAAATCCAGTTTTCCAAGGATTAAAATTCAGCTGTAAAAATTTTCTTCTTCCTAAGATTTGGCATTGAAGATTCATCTTATGAATGGATTTCTTTAGTGTCAGATATCTCGTACACCCTGATAGTCCTATGTAAACTTTGAACATAGTGTTTGAAGTCTAACAAGGAAGCAAAAATTTTGAAAAATTAAATTCCACTCTCTGAATTGTTTTCTGAGTATTTTTGTGAGGAATACAAACAGGAAGGCTGAGAATCAATCATACTGTGTTGGTGTAGCAGCATCTAGTAGCTTGGGAAATAGACCAGTATATGAAAACATAATTTGGACTATTTGATTTTAACCAAGGTGTTCTTATTTTTCCTTTGGATTATTGTTTCTATCTTTATATTTCTCTTTTGCTGTTTAACCCAGATCATCAGAATCATAAAGGATCCGGAAGTAGAAATAACAGTAGGTTTTACTCATCCTAAAATAGGCATTCAAGTGTTAGGCATCAAAGTTTATGCTAAGTCTCCACATTTGTGAAAAGGCAGACTCAACGGAAGAAAAATTTCTTTCAAGATAGATGTTTAGGGCAGGTTACTGAAATAGACTTATTCAAATGTGTTGTTCTAAATAGGGTCAAAATAAAGCAAGGACTTTATTATGAGCACTTTAGCACTACTTTTCAATTATTTGAAATTACTAAATTATCTTAAAAATCAGTTTATATGTTATCCCCAAATTCATATCTGAGAATGTTACTCTTTTTTTTTTTACTTGTCATATCATGAAAGCATTCAACAATTACATTTTACTGAATAAAAAAAAATATTAAGAAGAAATTAAGCATCAAACCAGCAGTTTTGTGATGCTGATTTCTGTGCTGTATAAAATGATCCGAATTATCTGAAAAGTTCTTTATCGAATTGATGTTGTCAGCAAATGTTCAATGATTTGCCTAAACTGCAATTTTCACAGAAATTGACTATTTTTTGAAAAGTCAAGAAAGGCTTGGCTGAGAGGCAGCTGGTTTTAAACAGCAGCATCCAGCTGTACTCACCTACCAGACCCAGGAGAACTATAATTCTCACAAAGCCTGTTTCAAGCTGAAATTTGAGCCTTGGCTTCCTGAATCCCAGGGACAGTCCAGATCAAGGACAACTGGTCAGAATGGACACAAACAGAAATATTTGACAGGTCTTATTTCATCATGGGGATGAAGTAGAAGCCCAAATAGATCTTAAAACTTTCCAGTTAACCTCCATGAGATATTTTTCTTTATGTTTGGTACTCATCACCCAATTCACTTTGTGAAAGTATATCCAAGATAACATGTTATAAAATAATAATGATAATGATAATGATAATGATAATGATAATGATAATGATAATAATAATGATAATAATAATAATAATAATAAAGTATTTGTGAGTGATTATTGAATTTTAACTTCAAAGAAAAACAAATAAAAATTATATAGCTATAATAAATTAATGAAATATGTAGATACATATGTCATTCGTATGCATATTCATTTAGATATAAGCCCCTGTTTACATATGTTCACACACATATATTTGATAGTTTTTTCACTTCTGCAGTGTTTAGTATAGTAAGAAAAATTCAATTAAGAGGGTTATTCTTCTGATATTTTAAGTAACCTTTTCAGAGTTCTACTGTTTCAGAGTGTGTGAGCTGGGGAGAGTGAGGAAGAGGTGGGGGAGGATGAATCTGACTTCTTTGGGAGGATTTCCATTGGACTACACCATAAATCATAAAGTAATGGATCAAACACCACCTTTCTTATTGAACTAAATAATGCTTTCTTATTTGGGTAGTCTGCAGGGTTTTAATAGAGCATTATTCATTAATTTAATTGGGAGTTCTTAAGGAGTAAAGTACTCAAAGTATGGAAACTGGAGAAAATATGAGGAATAAGGGTGTCTAAACCAGGTCTGAGGAGTTGTGTGCACTGATGTTTTATCCCACTCAGCTTAATGAAAGAGTGAAAGCAGCTGCTCGGAGAAATGGAGTCACAAAACCATACCTGACCATTGTCTAAATGGCCAACATTGAAACTTGAAAGCTATTGCCTCACATTGGTAACTGCTTATGGTTTTCCTCCTAAGTGTTTTGAAAAGAAATGACAATAACGATATTTAGAAAGCTCTAAATGTATACAGTAGGTTTTATGGAAAAGCCAAAGCTCTTTCTAGGCATCGAAAATTTCATTGCTAATATATGGTGATAAGAGTAAAGTTCAGATAAGCTACCAGCTATAGATAACAGAAATGGATGTGCTACAGCATTTTTGTCTGTGGTTTTCCTGAGTGCCTGCGATGAACATCGGTGATGTTCGTAAGAACATTCTTCACTCCTATACCTTCTCTGCCATCTCTTTTTCCTCATTTAGGGGAGAAATAGACATTTTTTCCTATCTTTTTAGGAGTAAAGAGATACATTGGAAATTCAAAATAGTAGACAATCTTGTTCATCACATGAAGTAAGTACAAAAATATTGGTGTTTTCTGTGTTCATATTCTTAGCATACTCACATGGCTTCAAGGTCCAGACATTCAAGGATTAATATTCCAATTCTAGAATATAATAGAGGTACTTTCAGTGCTGTTTAACTCATCACAGGTTAAATAAAATAAAATAAAATAAAATAAAAACCCCACATGTTTTGAGGAGAGAACAGGTACTTACAATTTTCATGTTAACATATGTACAGAAAGTCTCTAAAATCATGCTTTAAAAAAGTTGGTTTAATCCTTTTCAGGTTATATAAGTAGGAAGAAAACACACTTCTACTACAAAACCAGGTTGTTACTGTTTTTTGGTTGCTCAGTTTGTCCAAGCTATAAACTTGGTAGAAACATAACCTTTCATGAAGAAATCAGCTCATTGCATCAGTTTTCTTGCTTCATATAAGAAATAAAAAGTTATTCAGTATGCATGTAAAATGTGAAAAAACTCCTGTGAAAACTGCCCACTTTTCAGAGCTTCAGTGTATGACACAGTTTTAGTGAGAGAGGTAGAAGGAATCAGTTCTGTAGGGACATGTGGACAAAAATGCTGTAGCACCCCTCTTATCTTTTCTCTCAACTCCCAAATAGTGGCAGAGAAATTAATCTTAGTCCTTTCTGATTCATGTTCATAGTACTGTCTGTAAGAACTGGTAAGAAAAAGGTGTGGTGATGGAAAGACAACAAACCACCTGTCCTGGAGCTCATGTGTAATACCATTTAGCCAGGGTATTAGATTACCATTCAGTTATTTATTTCCAGGTAGACATATATATTTAGTCCTGTCTAAATATATTTCTTTTTACAATTTTCAGGAGAGAATAAAGGAACTCAGAACATCAAGCCTCTATCACTAATCAATTGTTGCGTGCATGCGCCTACAACAAAGCCTCCACCCCAATGTGCTATAATAGTTCTTTTCTTCAATACTGGTTTTATTTCAGAAGCATCACTCTGAATTTCTTGTTGTTTCAAGATTTTTTTTGGGAAAACGCTTAATATGAGTTCTCTACTTTCAGTATTGTTGTACTTGTTGAATAAATGAAGGACTTTGTATTGTTCTAAAGATCATTATCACAAACCATCATCTTACTTTTGATGATAATATGAAGATTTACAAAATGTATTGCTTTCCAGATTTAACAGAATATAGACCAGCCAAGGAATTCATACTTTAGACCTAGAGTTACTCTGGAAGTATCAACTAGTGTATTCAGTAGAACTGTCTGACAAATAAATTCATTAAAACTGTAGCATTTTACTAAACTATTTCAAAATTTAGCCATTTAAACCAGCATTACAGACTTGTAAAGGATTTATTATTTGATTTAACTTTATTCAATTGAAAAATTACACTGCTTAAATTGCTAAACATTCCATTTTAATAAATAAAAATAAAAGTAGAATTCATGCTTTTTCCTTCAAAAACTTTCTCAAATGCACTGCAATTAATAATTCACCTGTGAGAGATAAAATAAAGATATTCATGCCCATATACAGAGTCTCCCATCTATGACTTCAAAGGGAAAATTCTGTCTTCTTCTGTTGCTTCTAATATTCTCTGTTCTGCAGAGGCTGCTGCAGTTCTGGTGCTGCAGAATCATATTTCTCTCCTCTCCTAACAGAGCTCTTTCACTCCTTCCTAGTGTCTTGGCAAGACTGTCTCCTCATTGTTTCCTCCCTCCCCACACCATCTCTTTTCTTGGGGAGTTCCTTCATAGCTCCCAAAATATTCTTTTCATTAAGGAAGCTTTCAGGGAGCAAAGGCACAGCTCTGACCAAATCAAAGGCTCTGGAGTAATCAGGCAGCCAGGGAATCCCTGGTGATTGCAGAAATGAAGTAAAGCACTTCCCCTGTGCTTGCAGAGGTAAAGCCACAAACAAAACCCTTACTATGGACTGTAAGGATATATGTTATAGCATCTGTTGTTAACTTATATTATCCTTAGTTTCCTAGAAAAGAAAAAAGTTATCTATTCAGGTGAGGCACACCACGAAGCACAATCTGCAGACAAACAGCTACACACACTTGACAACCTCTGGATAAAAAGGCAAAGTTTGACATAAGAAAACCACAGTAAATATTCCCAAAGTGGCCAGGCACTGCCAGAGGGCTCTAGATGTTGCAAGAAAATGGACAAATATGCATAGAAATTAAAAATATTGGAGAAACATAGAGCATAATATCTTCAGAGAACTATTTTGCTGTCTATGTAGTAAAAATGAAGAGATTCTGTCCCACAGAAGTGACAGTTCAGAATCATGATCAAAAAATAAAGGGCTGAACTTGATTCAAAAAAGGAGAGATTGGAACTACTCCTATGTAAATCTATATCCAAAGATACAGAACTTCAGAACAACAGGATGAGAAATACTTTAAATCTGCTTATTCAAACTGCCTGTCATGATAGTGGTGCCACAACCTTTCTAATCTCAGCTGACATTCTTTACAAGATGCAGTGTTAAGCCACCACTCCCTGTCCTATCTCCACTGGATACAAAGACAGTTCCCTCCCTCTGAAAATAATCTCCTTTTAATGCTTATATTGAAGTATATAGACTAGATAGATTAAAGCAATATATTTAACAGGAGTGGGTGGAGGACTATAACTGTATCTTTTCCATATGCCAGCTATGCTAAAGAAAGAATATTGCACATCAGAGAGCATAAAGTCATTGCACACACAACTGTTATAAACAATCAGCATTTCTCTGTACCTTTCTTAACCATCACTGTTCTCTAATGTAGCAAAAATAAAGATGATATTTCGGTTGTTATGAGAAAATATTCTGGCAGCAACTGCTGTTAATTCACTAATTCTGTGTTAAAAAGCAGCCATGATCACTACGACACCAAAAATTATACTAGAGAACATGTTTTGAAAAATGGTACACAGTCAGAAAAGAGGCCATGCAACTAATTTTAGAGCATTATGGAATACATAATTAAGAAGCTTTTCCATATGATAAAAGCTCATCACTCTGGCATTCAGCTGTTGGAATCGTTGCTAGAATGTTACTTAACCCGTATTTTAGAACAGAATTTACTGTAATAAGTACTTCCGTCTTCCTGAATCTCCTTTCTGGATTTGCAAGAGGAATATTCAAAGCACAGATAATAGAATATAATAAAAGTAATTCCCTCATTTTTAGAGGTCAATTTGCTTTGCAATGCATTGGAAATGATTAATAGAAAGAATAACACAATGGCAATGTGGCATTAAATTAAGCCATTTGTCCAAACACAGCCATTTCATTGATTGTTAGATACATAACTACTTTGTACAAATTTCTCTAGCAGATGTTGAAAACCAATATTGGAAAAAAAAAAAAAAAAGAAGAGAAATAATTAAATTGAAACAATTCTACAAAATTTTCTTCTGACTTAAGATTCTTTCATTCATTGTGTTTTCATACAACAAAAGGAACAGTCCTTCAACCACTACTTGATTAATGACATTTTGGTTGCTCAGTATCTAACTCTGTGCAGGAATTTACAGGAATACTTATATGCTCCCTCCTGCTTCTGTGATTGTGCAATTAAATTGAAATTAAATTTTCCAAAGAGTCCAGATTTGAAACCTGATTCTGTACAGCATTTGGACAAGTACCTTGAACTAAAATCCAAGACATAAGGTATGGATTAAGACTGCCTCTAGATCAAGAACAGTCTCAAAGAGAGACTCCTGGGAAAATTTAGAAGCCATTAATAGTGATTATTCCAGGGCTGCCTACAAGGTGTGCTTCTTAGAGAGCAAGATGCATTCTCAGGAAAAACAGCTCAGTAGAACAGCAGTGAATACCTGTGCTTGGAAAACTTATGGTGTTACATCACCAGGTTGTAGGTGACAACCTAAAAGTGTCCCATCTATCCATCGGTGATGTCACATGAACAAAGCTAGTTAATGGCAACCTTAAGACAACTACAAACTTTTCTGGCAGAACTAGGACACCACCTGCAACAAGGCAGATGTTTTTTTGTAAGAATCCTGTTTTACAAGAGCTAATTGGATTTGTCCCGACATGTCTCAGAAATCCATTAGGATTTCCACACCTCTTATGTCAAACTGAAGAAACCACAGTGCTGACATAATTGAGGTGACTCTGTAAGTTGTTTTTCATATCTCATTTTTCTGACTGTCCACATGACCCGAGACAAAAGCAAGAGACACTAAATACTTATCTTCTCAGAAATCCACAGTTCTTTCTGCCTTTAAGATTCCAACTCAGCCTCAATCCTCAAACAAATCTAGAGCTGGAAAGGCTATTCTCTATAGCTGAAGGAAATCAGGAGAGCAATTTCCTAGCCATCCACCCATTCACAATTAGGATGATTGACAGTAGTTTTTTAAACCTGAAACACAGATCTAATATATAACTCTGAATCTGTAACATCATGCTTTAAACATGACATTTATTTACATTTAATCAGAATGAAATCACTAAGCATCCATGAAACTTCTCACTAAGCAACAGACCTCTTGCTGAACCACATATCTACAATTGAATGTTTTAACAAAATGTATCTTGGATATGTCACCCTGTTTTCAACCTCCTGATGTATCTGAAACTAGTTTTCAAAATACTTTTATAATATTTTTATAATACTTTTGTCTTTGAACCAGAGACTTGGTTACCCAGGACATGGAGAAGGCTGGGGTACTCAGTGACTTTTTGCCTTGATCTTTACCAGCAAGTGCTCCAGCCACATCATGCAAGTTGAAGAAGGCAGAAGCAGGGACTGGGAGAATGAAATACTGGTCACTGTAGGATAAGATGGCACCCATACCTTCTAAGGAACCTGCAGGTGGAGAGGTAAATGGGACCTGCTTATATGCATTCTCAGGCCCAGGGAACCTTGAAGATGAAGGGGATAAGAACTAGAGAGTATTCAGAATATTCATGATAGCCAATGAGGTTCATATTGACAAAAAATTGGAAACTTTCCCATTTGTGGAGGAAGTATAAGCCAGTCACTCTTAACTCTGTACCCAGATAGATCATGGGCCAGATCCTCCTGGAGATTTTATTAAAGCACATGAAAATAAAGAGATGGTTGGTGACAGATAATATGGTTTCACTAAGGGTAAATCATGTCTGAAAGATTTGTTGGTCTTCTGTGACAGGCTTAGGGCTTTGGTGGATAAGACAACAACTGACATAATTTCCCTGGACTTGGGCAAAGCATTTGACATTATTTAACAGAACATTCTTGTCTGTTCACTGGAGAGATATGAATTTGATGGATGGACCCCACCAGGAGCACTGTGTTCAGTTCTGGGGCATACAAACATAAGCAGGACATGGACCTGTTTGAGTCTGTCCAGAGGAGAGCTATGAAGGTGACCACAGGACAAGGGGGAAAATCTTAAAACTGCAAGATGATAGATTTAGATTAGATATGGAGAAGAAGTTTTTTATTGTGAGGGCGGTGAGGCACTGAAAGGTTGCCAGAAGCTGTGGATTCCCCATCCCTGGATGTGTTTAAGGTCAGGTTGAATGGCACTCTGAGCAACCTGGTCTAGTGGAAGGTGTTCCTGGCCTGTGTAGGGGTGTTAGAACTAGACGATCTATAAGGTTATTTCCGAACCAAACCATTCTATGAATCTATGAATCTAATCATTTGAATGATAAGTCAAATAACCCAAAGAGGGAATTTCTATCATCTTTGTATTACTTTTGTCCTACCTGTGATGCAAAGATTTTTAAACAAGTAATCTGAATCTTACTGTCTAATAATATTTCCATCTTCTGTGAGAAACACTCTTCATTCTGAACATCATGCTCATAGGAAAATGGGTTATAGAGTCTGAATTTCCAAGAAAAATAATTGTTTTCAGTCCAGCTACTGCAGTTTAACATCTGTGCTGAGAAAGCTGGTTCTAATATACCCTGTCTTAGTCTTTTTAGAATCATAGTCATTATATCTCAATTTGATTGCCAAGGAGACAGAAGCAGGATAATGAATTAGCTAAAGCATTGAGACCAGCAGCCAGTGAGAATATTACACTGGCATGATGGTCTTCCCCTGTGTTTTGTGCACAAATCAAAATATATCTGACCTACATTAACAGATTTACATTAATTTGACTAAATGTGATCACAGAAACAGTAATTCATACATGGCATAAGTAATCGTCTTTAAAGGGAAATACATTGCATTGTGCTACTCAGTCTTCTGTTCTGTGTCCTTGCAATGATTGTGGCACAATGTTGCCAACTGTTTTATCTGGTAGCAGTCTATTACCACTCTCTTTAAAATCGTTTTAGAAATTACAACAGAACTAGTACTACAATAACATCACAATAGGATATATTTTTTTGGCAATATGGTTGCTATTCCTTATGTTCCTATTTGCATGTTGATTTATACCTGTCGTATAATTAGTTTAGCAAATTTGCTCTAATCTGGGCGAGTACACACAGACACTTCTTAAAAATGAAATATCCTTTTATTTTCCTGTGTACCACATACCGACTGGGTTTCTGATTTCAAGAATAACACAAAATATTTATAAGAATTCATGTTAACTGGTAAGACAGTCTTCACTAAACACTTAGTATTTGTCACGTTTGAGGACCAAATTTCATTATATCATTCCATTCAAGTCAAGAGAAACATTTTATTACAGAACATTTTTCTGTTTCTGCCAAGAGGTATACATTTAGCAGGAACTTAAAGCATAAGTTTGAGAGGCTTGCTGAAAAGGGATCATATAAAGAACCCATTGGTCCATTTGGGGTCAATTGTTTTATAGTCTAGCTGCCAGCTGGCTTTGTTGAGGTTCTCCGAACAATAAGACTTCTCCCAAGGAGGGAAGAGTTGAAAGACAATTCATCATCTCACAGTTTTAATACAATTGATGCTTTGAAATAAACTGTACCAAATTTAAATAATGTAAGTATCTAAGTATTGCTGTATTAGCCAGTTCATGTGTTAAACTTTTCTCATCAAACCATTAAGATATTAGCCAGTTTGATTGCATGGTTGCCACTACCTACATCTAATTATGAGTTCCTTGAAGCTTTCTGATGAGTATTTATTGATATCAGATTTCTAGGCAATTGTAAATACTTGGAAAATTTGAACTTAAATATTAAGCAGCATTATGAGATTCAGGAGTTTGAAAAAATAAGACTATTTTATATTTCAACAAGTCTTTTGCTTTTTTCTGTGCAGCCTTACCTTTCAAAAATTTCTCACTCTACTTTAGGAATTCCATATTGATTTTATTTGCTCTTTTATTCCTGAGGAATTATTATTTCCAGAAAAAAATTTTCTATTCATTATTCTCCTCTCAAAAATAAGTTTTGCTAGGTAAATTTAAGATAACTCTTCAAATGTTACAGATAGAAAACAAGTAAAAAAGATTATTATTTTTTCTGTGAAATTAAACTCTGCAACTAGATTGCTCATTAAGATTATTTCTTCAGTTACTTAAATAAAATTAACTGCTCTGACAGTTTGCTAGACAAAATGAAATTTTGGAAATTAAGTGAAATGGTAAAAGGCAGTGAAATAAATAATTTTGCAGCACTTAAAGCACGTCTTGCTCACTAACTTTTAGAGTAATGGCAATCTTTAATTAAACCTCTGTTCCCTTCCACAGATTTCCTAAGGAATAAAGAACACTGTGATAGGCAAATAGGGGCAGAAACCCAGAGAAAATAAGTTGTATCTTTGCTGAAGTTTTCTTTCCCTAGTCATGGCACAGAACCATGTACTAACAGACCAAGTTATTTTGGTTTTTAAGAACTTCTTTCCTCATTGACAAATTTGGGTTTTTTTGTGCTAGAGTTATTTAGTTCCAATTATTCTATTCCAAAGTACAGGAGCTTCATGCTAAGGACATTACTCAGCTGTTTGTATTTCCATCAGTGTCTCCTTCCTTTACAATCTAACTGAGCGCTGTCCTAGTGCAGAGGAAATATATAACCTCAGCTTCTCAACTCAATTACATAATTCCAAAGTTTCATTCACTTCAATAAATGTAAGCTGATCTGGCAACAGAGGCAAGAGCACAAGAAGCTCCTTAGTTTTGGAGCACTAACTGTCATTTGGCATTTGACATGTTTTAACTTCAATAAAGAGAGCATAGAATTCTGTGGAGATATCATTAATTTTAACATAAAATTCAACATTCTTACAAATACATATATAGCAGATAAAAGGAAGATTTTGTTTCCCAAATAGGAACTTAGTGACAAAAAAGAATTTTTAGGGTGGACAATGCATTTTCTTTATAGAGATAAAAGCAGGTCTTGAAAATGATCCTATAAAAAACAAAGTTATTCAATATGTGGATCATTTGTATCAGATCTAGAGATCTTCTGCATAAGTCTCATTGTTCTCTTCTCCTTCCAGCTGCTGCTGCTTACACTTTCCCAGAGAAACAACATATATTTGGCTTTAGGACCCCTTGCTTCCCAAAGCTGTTGTCAAATTAAAGACACTTGGCAAAGGAATTTACAGGGCTATTAACTGAAATACTGGCCAGCCTTTCAGAAGATAAAATACAGTGGAGGACACATTTTAATTAAATTTCTTCTACAGGAAGATGTCCGCAGGCAGCAAGAGCTGGTCTCCCCCTTGCTTCTCTGGTTCTGATGATAAACTGCTGAATCCTGTGTACACCAAAGGTTACTGAACTCCCATGCATTTAACTGCAAAGGAATATTTTCTCAGTTGCTGTCACATTGGCACACCTTATATTTTCTCTGAGTTTATTCTCAGTTTTAAAATCATATTACTCAAATTTGCCCAGCAGACATGAAGCCAAGCAAGGTTAGATCTACTTGAATTTGCTGCTAGAGGGGGATGGGCAGGAGTTAGAAAAACTAAGTTTTTGCCACACTCTAAAGAGCAAATTTTTCTCCTTGGTGACAGTATTAGCCTGAGAGAAAAGACATATATTCCCTTAACCATCCCCTCACCAAACCCTTTTGCTATATTGACTTGTATCCTTTAACACAGCCAATGTAAAATATCAGAGCTCATTTCATAAATATGCACAGATTTTGTCTTTGAGCAAGCGATATTGATTGCAATGAAACACATAACACAGTAGAAAGGAAGCTTAAGTATTAATAGTGTAGCAATTACATTAATAATTTGCACTATCAGTTGGAAAATCTGCAAACATAGATACTACACACTGTTATTTTTGTGTATCCTATTTTTCATAATCTTTAATGGTTAAACTCAGGAAATTTTAGTTGAATATATAGTCAGCTATTATGATGAAAATTGAAAATATGAACTATCTTTTAAATTATCTACTAAATATGAACCATTACCCACCTACTGTATCAGGCTTTCCTTCTCAAGCATAGAGTAAGATAAATCCTGTAAATACTCGTACTCATATTGGCTATATGCATAAAACATCAACATTAGTTTCAGTCAGAATTCCCCTCCTTAAAACCAAATGGAGTTTGATATGTCAGGATCAAACCCCTGCTCTTTAAGTAGTCTTTCTCTTACATTGAGATGATTTGAAGAGGTACTATGACTCAGGCCAGGAAGGCAGAGTCTATCTTGATTTTTATGCTGTGAGGACAGCTTAAAACTTGGAAGATACTTCGAGCATATAAGTTGAAGCTCAACACCCACAAAAATTAGCAAATTTATTTGACATTAAACTTGAAAAATATTTTAAATAATATGTTGGAATTCTAGGCACAGTAACTCTCTTGCCACATCAAAATTAAATCTGGATGTGGGACACTACTGAGAACACACAAGAAGTATTTGCAAAAACTGACTGCAGTGAAGTGTGAAAAATCAATTAAAACTTCCAGCCACCTCTGGATATAAATATTTTCCATGAAATAAAATGTTGCTTAAAAGCTTATATTATAATAACACACTTTAAAAAGAATCCATTTTATTAAAAAACCAAAAAAGTTAGAAGATTAATTGAAAATAAATAGACACAGAAGATTTTAATTACAGATTTAAATTGGATTAGCTGTTCTTTAAATATCAAACCCATAAATATAATTTTTAACTCATATTTTTTGCTTTATATTTATACATCTCCTTCCTTACATACCACATCTGCTTGGGCAACCTTAGAAGAGTGAATACTCCATTTGATCTGCTGAGCCAAAATCTGTGACTGCTGCTGTGTAACTGAATACTCTCAACAGCTGAGCACCTCCAGATTTGTCATCCTGCTCTGCAATTTCAAACACAGAGCCACACTGTGCCCTCACCATTCCTGACCTTCAGCCTTCCCTGTGTTTTGTGCCACATCCTCTTTCCTGTGGTGTATCAGCTCTGCAACTTCATTGACTCATCTCTTTCTGCTGCATTTGGAACCTTCTTTGGTGAGGGGTAAGGAGACTCAGTGAATCCCTCAGTAATTCTTCAGTTCAGCAAAGCATCTTCTGGCAGGCAGCAGTGGTCTCAGACACACAATAAAAGGGGACAAGGGGCTATCCAACAATTCAGTAATGAACTGGGAGAACTGCACTAAGGATACCAGCCAAGGTGAGGGGATGTTTGTTGTCACTCCTACTTTTAATAGCTAGGTAATTGCCAATTTGCAACTCCCAAAACTCTGGGAGAGTTTTAATTTTATTTTAACAGGAGAAAACTTACTATAACAAACAATCCACCCAAATTAACTTTCTTTTACTACAGTAATGTCTAAATTACTCAGAGCAGTATTTTTATACTGACATAGCTGCTGAGAGACATAATACTCATTCCCCAAAGCAGATTACAACACAAAAACTAGTATCTCACTGGATCAGATCAGTGGGTTCAGAAAGTTTAGTGTCTTGTAGATGACCTTATGTATAGACTGTACTTACTGCATTTATGGAAGTACTAAAATAAATTTAATCATTCTAGTTGGAGAAGCAAATGCCGGAGGAATGTGTCAAGATGACTTTACACAAATGAGTCAGAGACTGGGAATACAAGCCTATATTGAATACCATACTGCTGAGCATTTTTTTGCACCTTTTTTGTTGTGTTTTGTTTTGCTTTGTTTTGTTTTGCATTTAAGCATGATGGATTTCAAAAAGTGTTAGTCTACTTATTGATGCTGTCACTATACTCCCAGTTATGGTAGAAATCATATTCAATAATGATTCACAGAAAATGTTTGAAAGGGAAGTACAAGGAAGTGATCAACTCACTGGTGAATCACAGTCATGGCAAAAATGTCTTTAAACCTAAAATGTAAAAAAAAAATATATTAAGATATTTTAACACACTTTCAAATATTGGTTTTCTCATCCTTAGCATAAAAATTATGGACAATACAATATAATTAACTGACTGAATTAAAGCCATAAAATTTGACATAATTTCCACTGAGAAAATTACTTACTTTGAATGGAGATTTTTCTTTTTTAAAATAATTTATAAAGTGAATCAAATAAACAGCACACTTGGGAACATGCAGGCATACGGATTAGTAGGGATGTTTGAACTTCAGTTCTGTAAACTATTGATTTACTCTGATCAGTTCCTTGTTTGGGAACCCAAGCTCAGAATGGCCTAGCCTGACATCCCTGTAAAAGTAGAATATTTATTTTTACTATAAGCAGAGATGAATATGCTATTATTTCAAGTAAGCAACAGAAAGGGAAGTTAGCCGCTGAATAAATAGTAGCCTGCAGCTGAGGTTATCCTGTCACTGCTAGAAAGCTCATACCAACTTAGTTCTAGCACTTCTGGATAGGTGATTCCCACACTTTAGATTGATTGACCTTTTCCTGAAATCCATGTTCCAGTGAATCAGCTGCTACTATATACAAGGAGAACACCCCAGACAGTGCTGTAACCAGCTGTCCCTGCTCATCTCTTGTCAGCATTTGCCTGTTAACTTTGCTGTCACAGAGAGAAATATTTTCACCAAGGAAGAGAGAAATGAAAGGATGGAAGAGAGTGGCATAAGTTGCTGGGACTTCATTCTCAACCCCTGCTTGGGACAATTTCCTGCTTCTTCCTTCCCTAATGCCAACATAGTTCAGCTTGAGAACCGATAATGGCATTTATAAAACAACAGACCCCAAACACAAAAACCAGCCAGGATAAGAATCAGGCTATGAAGGTAATGATGCAGGAAACAGCTGTGAGGAGTTGATGGTCTCCTTTACCAGAATCAGCACAGGCAGGTGCAGCCATGAGGAGGGATTTTCATGGGTCATTGTTTTCCAGTGCTTGCCTTATAGGAATGGCAATACTCAAAGCAGTCGTGTTTTACGAGACAAAGCCTGGCACTAACAGCATTTGACAGGCTCTAACAGAGGGCTACAGAAAAACAGTTAGAGGAACTACTTTTCTTTAAAGTCGAGGCAAACAAAAATAGTCACAATACTCGTCGCATATACTTAGAGAAATGTCTATTGACTTTATAGAACTCACCTTGTCATTTTCTGTAGGATTTCAATTCCTTGTAGTGGCAACAGTTGATGCAATGACTCTATTTGATGAGGCTGCTATGAAAGTCTATGAAATGTAATGGTTTCTAGGCTAGCATTGTGTCTTCCCTATCTTAAACAAGCACATGCCAATGCTTTCTAATTTGAATTAGTAATCACATCCTACACATTACGAACCATCAGATCCCAGCTGCTATCAAGCTGTTCCATGTTGATAGCTATCCTTGATACTAGATCATCTGATTGTTGCTTGGTGGTTGCTAAGGCAGCCCTGAAAAATCTCATTCATGTAGTACAGGATTTGTTCAATGCTTTAATTTCCAAGCTACCTGTCTTTCCAAATGAGTTTCACAATGGATTTTCTGGCACATCGAAAAATTGCATCCTTGCTCAGAGTTTTTAAAGAAATTCCCCTTATTTCAAGAATGACCTGACTGTAACGAACTTCAGAAAGAAATCCACCAATGTCATGGGTTGACCCAGACCAGATGCCAGAAACCGCAAAAGCAACTCACTCACTCCTCTCTGCAGCTGAACAGAGGAGAGAAAATTTAATGAAGGATTTCATGAGTTAAGGACCACGACGGATCCCTCATCAAATACCATCAAAGGCTCAACGTTGAGATACAAAGTGAATTTATTACTAACAGAATCAGAGCAGGATAATGAAAAGTAAAATAAGGCCTTAAAAAGACCTTTCCCTACCCCTCCCTCTTTCTGAACTCTGCCTTCTACCCCAGTGGTGCAAGGAGGCAGGGAATGGGAGTTACGGTCAGTTCATTACCCGTGGCTTCTCCCACTGCTCAGGGAGAGGAGTTGTTCCTGAGCTGCACCGTGGGGTCTCTACCAGGGGAGGAAGTTCTCTCTGACCTTCTCCAACGTGGCTCCATCTCATGAACAGCAGCTTCCTGTGAACTGCTGCAGTGTGAGTCCATCCCACGGGCAAACAGTCCTCCCCAAACTGCTGCAATGAGTCCATCCCATGGGCAAACATCCTCCCCAAACTGCTGTGACTTGGTCACTCTTGCACAGGGTGCAGTCCTCCAAGGACAGGCTGCTCCAGCCTGGGAACAGGGCCCCTTGCCTTGGGTCTCCCAAAGCTTTACAGGCTCCACTCAGGCATCCACCTGCTCCAGTGTGGGGCTCCTCCATGGGCTGCAGGTGGATCTCTGCATCCCCATGGATCTCCATGGGCTCCAGAGCACAGCTGCTTCACCATGGCCTTCACCATGGCCTGCAGAGGAATCTTGGCTCCCATGCCTGGAGCAGCTCCTCCACCTCCTTCTGCACTGACCTTGGTGCCTGCAGAGTTGTTCTCCTCACATGTTCTCACTCCACTTTTCTCTAGCTGCAATTAAGGCTGTGCAACAACTTTTATTTTGATTTCTTCTTAAATCTGGTATCACAGAGGCATTACCATCATCTCCAATTGGCCCAGCCTTGGCCAGTGGTTTTTCCATCTTTGGAGCCACCAGGGATTGGCTCTGCCAGACATGGAGGCATCTCCTAGAACCTTCACACGGAAGCCACCTCTGTGGTCCCACTGCCAACAAAAAACAGGCTACTGACCCCAAATAACCACACAAACCTGAAGTTTTTGCATACTGTCTGATTTTCTGCTCTTCAGCATTATCAGACAAACACCCTCCTATTTCTAAAAGCATTTCTAATTAAATTATACCAAACCATACATTAATTAGCAGAATCCATATCTCCCTGTACAGAGCGCAGTTTCTAATTCAGATAGAGATTTGGCTAAGCAAAATCTAAACCGTTATTTAGCTCACTGCAAGACAAAACACAGCATTCCTGTCCTTACTTCGCTCATGCTCTGCTGAACATTGGAATCAAAGTGATACCAGGAACACAGGAAAGCCACTTTTTGTGCCAAAGTTCATCTGCTTTTAATACATCATTTAATCTCATGATCACTTTCACACTGTTTGTTCTGCTTTAGCAAAACAGTAACAAGCCTATCCTTTCATATCAACATATTCCACTATGAAAACCAACTAAATAGAGTTAGGTTTAATCTTTTTCTTCCAAATTATGAAATTGTTAAAGGAAAACATCTACAACATTTAATAGAGATAATTTTAAATATTCCTTTGCAGATGCTGGGAAGATTTTGTGACTGTTAGGTTGTTTATTTGGTATGCAGATATGTTAAAGTGGGAAGAAGGCTATATTTACAAACAAACACTTAGCTAAAGTGTATCTTTTCTAAAGCATGCAATGGACATCACAAAATCGTGTATGCATTTGACTGAAATTATCACAGAATTTAACTTCTAGGGAAAAAACTGCTAGATACAGTGAGGTTGAGAGAGGAGGAGGAGTAACCCCTTTACTTGGCATATCCCATTCACCATCACTGTAAAAACCAATTTCTATTTTTGCTGTCTTGCTTTACAGTAATGAAAATTTTTCTAAGAGCAGATTTTTGAGTATTTTTTTTTCACACCACGGAATTTTGCTATTAAAATTAGAACTAGTAAAGTTAGATTTAGTTTGGTTCTTTTTAGTCAATTGAAATCATTGGTAGAGAAAAAGTCTGATTTTTTAATATTATTTCCTTATACAATAGAATGGGCAAAAATCTACTTGTCTACTGCTAATATTTAACAAAATTGAAATCTTTGTGGAAGGGGCCAATTAGAGGGTAGGAAATCACATACTTTTTCTGTGAAATGAATGTTTTATTGCAAACCTTTTTTATAAGAAATAAAGCAATTCTGAAAAGAAGGTTCATTAAGTCTCTAGAGTGCTGAATGCATGTCTCCAAAGAACAGAGGAGATAAATGAAATGTCCTGTCTTGTGTTGTTGATGAACTTTGTGATTACTCAAATTCATAAGGGCCACACTTTTACCCAGAAGTTCAATAAAAGATTGAAGTTAGTATGCCTTATTTTCGAAGAAATTTCGGATTTTCCTACAGTTTTTCAAGAGTCAGAAACTCCACCTCATAACAATATGATAATCTTAGGGTAGGGGCATCAGATTAAGATATATTTATGGTTTTCAGTAAAACTAGACATTACACTCCTATTATGCTTCAGTGTTCAATGAATTGAATTTTAATATTAAGCTGCTTGTTTCCCCCTACAAGAATTTTCAAGATGCACATATATGAACTTGTGATCTGATCAAAGGGTCAAATTTTCATGGACCACGTCTGATATCTATTCCAAAACGTCATTAAAATATTAGGAGATTGGTCTCCTTATATATAAGAAGTATATAAGAAATATAAGAAGTATATTTTAAGTAATTTTTTAAGTAAATCTAGTTAATTTATATCTCAGGGGAGCCAGTGGAAAAAAAAAAAAAAAGCTTTTATGCTTTACAAGCAGAAGTTACATAAAAAGGGATGATGCAGGGAATGATTCTGCCAGATAAAATTTACCCTGCAGTACAATTCTCTATAATTTTCTTCACACTTAAGAATTACAGTGCAAGGGTTTTATCCACACTAGCTAACACAGAAGTATTGTGGGTTCCAGCTGTTCCCGGCTTTGTCTAGCCCTCAACTTGTAGAAGAGAAGGCTCCAGGTATTCTGCAAGAGAGCTGGCAAGGGACTTTTTAAAAGGACATGTAGTGATAGGACAAGAGGGAATGGCTTTACACTGAAATGGAGTGGTACATTTAGATTATATACTGGGGAGAAATAATATCTCAAAAACCATCTGGATTATGCCTTAAATAATTTTAATTTTTACATCTTTTTGCAGCTGAGATTCAAAAGCTTCCAGCAGAAGATGTACAAACCTGTGCTAACCCCCCAACCACAAGTGTGTACATGTCTTGACCTTTCAATTTCCTGGAGAGCCATACCCACTGGATATGATTATTAAAACAAAGAGAAGAAAAGCTTCACTGCACTCTGGCATTTTCAGGGGAAAAAAAATCCAGCTAATGGAAAGTGCTTGACAATGTTTGCTTTTGTCTTTTCCCTTGCATGTTCAACTGAACTTAATCTATTGTTTGCAGTTAGACAAAAGGCAGGACAAATTACATGTTTGCCTACGCCTATTCAAAGAAAGGGAACAAAGGTTTCAGAATCAGCCATAGAAAATGGAGTTATTTTTCTCACTCTTTACAAATATTTAAGCATTTGAGCTGCAGAAATAGCAAGCCTAGCTGAAATTGCCTTTTCACAGAAACCTGAAAAGACTCAAAAAAAAAAGACACTTCTTTTCCCTTGTAACGCAAATATTTTCGGTTAAGAGAAAGAATTTTTAGGTTTTATTTTACAAGACAAGAGTCATTTTAGGCATTGCAGTTTGTGTCTAAGTTCTTTTGCTGCAAGAATAAGGAAAATAGCCAAATCCAGGAAAATACTTCTTTTACTTGTAAAACATTTGTTTAACAAAAATTCTGGTGTAGTCCTGGTCCTAAGAAGTGCCATAATACACAAATTTATATAATTCTAAATTAAATAAATGCTGAAATTTTACCAGAGAACTCTCACCAGTAGTTCAGCTGCCTTTCGTATTTATCTCTGACTATTTACTCTACAGCCATATTGCTTCTTGCATTATGTTTTATGTAATTTACTGAGGCCAAAGTATTTTGCTGTACAAAATGGAGCAGTGAGAATTACTAAATTTCTCCCAGGAGAGGTTAGCTTTTTTCAAAAAATGGTTTAATATATTTTCTACTGCAATAATTTTCACTGTTTTGGAAAACAGGGTATTTTGGCAATGGGGTAGGTGGTAGCCTACTATATCATGATATACCAGAATTGTGTGAGGTCAATGGCATGTTTTGGAAAAGGCAAACTTTGGTTAATTAAGATTTTATCAATATAACCTTCTCCCAACTGACACCTGCACTGAAATATGGCTATGGTGTAGCTATGGTGTAGCACTGTCTTTATTAGTTATACCACGTTCAGAGTTGTTGTCCACCCCTGTGGTTCTCTTCTTCTGCAGGGTTGCATGCCATTTTAATGGAAAATGAAAAATATTGCCATTTTTAGAATCAAGTAATGGTCCTTCTTCCTTCACAATTGAAAATCAGGCAATTGCAGACCAGAATTCCACTCATACACCTTTCTGTGGACTGCCTGAGCTGAAAAGCAGCTATGGTATTAAGAACAAAAAGAAATGGCAACTATCAGCTTTGAGCACTGGAGACACCAAATTATGAAACACAAAGAGGGCTACTCAGTAGGGATTTGTTTTAATAATACAGATACCAGATCTTAGAAATGGATGGGAAAAATCACTCTATTTTAAAATATGGTTTTTATGCTATAATTTTCTAATTTGCCACCAACTAGACAAATAAATCAATCACTTTGTTCATTGCATAATTATTTAATGATTAACCCTTCTCTGTACTCCCACACAGCCACACAGTAGGAGAATACAACTTAACTAGAGTGAGTGTTCAGTTTGTGTAGCCAGAGAGAAAATATTTATCTATTTAGCTCAACCTAGTCCAGGAAAAAAAGATTTTCTTCTGGAAAAATATTTCAAGATAAGCAAATGAGATTTTGGTCTAAGAATGCCATGAATATCTGGATGTACATAATTTCATAGGCATATGTGTCTGAAAGGAAACAAGTCATCTTTGTGTTTCTGTAGCTAATTGCACACATATGAGTATTTGCAAATAGAGACAAGACTCTTTAGCATTAGATTTTTCTCTATTAGTCGAAGTAAAAGGTTATGCTAGTAAGAAAGTACACAATATATTTTCTTGATTTTAAAAAAATACATTTCTGATCTGGCACTAGGCCTCCTCTGCAATGTGCAATGGAAAAGTGTTCTTTGGTGACTAACCAAAATAGCAGAAGAGCAAATAGGTCTTTTTGGTGTTTACATGTTCATCATTGAATAAAAACTCTCTTTGCAAAAAGTCTGAAGTGATCAAGTTGCTTTTTCAAATGAGTTTGGGGTCTGAAATGGACTCTTTAAATCTCAGTTTTGTAAGACAAGCTGAATTTTTCACAGCAATCTTGGGCAAATGCTATGCTCTTATGAGATACTCAACCACTGCATTTTTAGATGAAAAATCTTAAACATGAGCAGAGGTTTATTAATCCTAAAGAATATTTGATCTTCTGTTATGCATAAGCTCCAAAAGTTAATGGTTACTTGCTGTGCATTCTTCTTGAAGGCTGAAAAGAGGTTAAACTGTCATAAAAATCCCTGCTCTGTACTGTTGGGCAGAAAAGATAGTCAAGCTCAAAGGGTCTGTGTTACCTTCTCCTATCAGCTGTCAGAACTCTGATGTGTCCTTTTGACCTCTGCTAAAATAAAGGTCTGATGCTTTCTATAATTTCTTTGTCAATGATAGCTAAGTATCTCCAGAATTTTGAAGTCAGAAAAAGATTAATTTCAAAAAATGTAATTTTATTTACACCCTACTGTTTGTGTTTTCACAAAATCTATTTAAGATCTTTGAATTTTTTTCTTTTTGATGATGTGGCAGGACCCATTTCTCAAGTTTTTATTTACCAGGCACATTTCAGTTAACAAGACTCTTAGTTGCAATCAAAACCTTTTTCCAAACTTCCCTCTACACAACAAGCTAGTTTTTATCATTTTTCTTCTTTATAACTACACCAAGAAATAAAGTAAAATTTAGCTAAATATTTTATCTCTATATAAAGGGGACAAACAGTAATAAGTTAAAGTGACAAAAAATAAGGAGTTAAAGCAATAGACTACAGGAGCAAATAGACTACAGGAGCAAGAATCAGGGATTATTTGGTGAATCTTGTGGTTACATTCTAAAATTAATGAATTCTTCCTTAATTTGGAAGGCAAGTGTTTTTCCCTGATGGAAAGAAAAACTATTTGGCTGATAACCTGCACCTAGTTGAAGCAAAGAACAGGACTGTGCTGAATGTGATCAGTAAGCAGTGAGCGGGACCCTCATTGTGTCTGCCTTTCCTATCACATGTGGCCATGCTAAACCATGCTGTTCTTGGCTCAGAAACAGCACAGTAACCTACTTTGCTTGGAAAAAACATTTAGGTATGTGTTGGAAAATAATCCATTCAGAATGAAGGAGAGGAAAATAAGCTTTCTCCATACTTATGTTATTTTACTAGAGGATCTTTTGCAACTGCCTTCAACACTTGGAAGGTTTGAACCACTGTTCCCCAGATAAGAGACATAAAAAACTCCTCTAGCCACCCTCTAGTAACTACATAATGGCTTGCTTTTTACAGAGAGGTAACAAAAGGTATTATTATACCTTAACAAAAGATATTCCTAAAGGTATGGAAGATGCAAGGATAAATTTTGGGAATGCTAATAATACCACACATAGATCTTTATTTTGTCATAATTATTATATTATAAAAACATGTATTTTGAAAGAAATTCTTACAATATCAATAATATATTTTCCAATAAATTTCATTTAGAATATGTGTATTGGAATCTCTTTTTATAAACTAATACACCCTAAGTTCATCTAACATAACCCCTCATGGGTTAAAAAAGAGATTTGCTTGTGAGTTTCTTTTAATTGGAAAGTGCAACATATTTCACTTTCCTCATTACAGATGTCTGTAGGAACTGGATTATCTTTTCTCAAGTATCTCCCAGAAGCCGTGGAAAAAACCTGCAATCCTAGATTTCTTCTGGATTAAAGCTAGGATAGTCAACAGCTTCAGCAAATTTTGGGTTCTAGTCCCACCTGGTGCTTGCTAACTATTATTTAATAAACCTCTTTAAAGGCAGGAGTGGGCTTCTGCTTCTAAAATTTGTATTATTCTCTGTTTTTTTTAAATGAAATCATGATGCACAACTGGCTGAAGCTCCCACATCAGCGTTCCCCATGGACCTCACTGTGTCTCAGAGAGTTAAGTACACAAATGAGAAGACCAAAATGCAGCATGAATATTAATGTTCTGGCAGTGTGTCTTTGAGCTGGCAGGGCTCTTTTACTTGGGCAGCTGCCAAATACAAAACTACTTTATGAGAAAAGCGTGAAATAAATCTAGAATTCACTGGAAAACCCAAAGTTATTGTTTCTTTATTACAAACATGCATTTACTTTTAGCTACAGACTACCAGGGTATCTACTAGAAACTAAAAAGTAGATACTGCCCAAAATGGAATAAAATGCTTCAAGCCAACATTACAAAATAGGGGAAGATGTGCAGGAGCAGAGGTAGTGCCTTTGTTTCCTCTTTCTGAGATATTGAACGCATATTAGCAATTATGTTTGTATGCACTGGATGCGTGAGTATTAATGTGTTGTTATTTATCTCTTTCTTTCCCTCCCTTTCTAGGATATTTATTTTAGTAAAGAAAAACAAGGCTCTCTGCAGACTGACAGTGTCTAACCCCAGATGTTTCCTGTGTATTTTCTAAGCTGAGCACCTCACATTACCAGTTGCTGTGACACATGTAATGTCATTAGACAGGGAATAAACAACTTCAAAACCATCTACAGAGCCCAACATCTAATTAGTCAGACAAGCAGGCTGGGAAATCAGAAACACCAGAGCCAACTCTAGCTTGCAATGTGCTGTGAGAAAAACTTATGCCAACTGCATCTTCGCTCCAAGGCAGTACTGAAATAATTTCAGGTACAAATAATCATGAGACACAAGAAATGATGGTCTTGTAATTCTTGAGACAAAAAAAAAAAAAAAAAAAAAAAGACAATTTTTCATATGCTATGGCTGTGTAGTATAAGGGAAGGGGAGAAAAAAATGAGAACTTCAGTGGTTAGTGAAATGATATCATTGGGAACAAGTAAGTAGAGGATGCTAGGGCACACTAGAGGAAAGACTAAAATTTTCTTTTTGGAAAATTGATTTAAGACAATTGCAAAATATTCACCATAAATCCTCTTCTGACTGTGGTGGGGCTGGGAAAGAAGAGCAGCTTTCACAGAGCCCTTCAGGTTATAGTCTATAAAACTTGCCTACATGCACGCTCAATCTGTGACTTTATAAATTACTCTATATTCACCCACTGCAGAAAGTGGGGGAATAGAAAAGACAGAATCACGTTATTCTCTGAGGTGCACTAGAAAAAAGAGATGGGCTGAATGCATGGCAATTCTCCATGGCAATACCTGCCTGGAGAAAAAGAAAAAAGTATGATCCAGTTGCAAGTGTTTATACACAGGGCTGTGTTATCCAGAGAGGCTCCTGATGATTTTCAAAACTGACCTAGAAGTCTTGAGCAAACTGATCTACTTTGAAGTTAGTTCTGCTTTGAGCAGGTGCCTGGGCCTGATGAATACTAGGAGTCTCTGAAAACCTGAATTGCCTTGCAATTCTGTGATACTCTACTATGTTTCAGGGATGCTGGATTCCTTGAACTTTTAGCCCGGACTCCATGTCAGAACTGCAAGTCATATCTTGGAGGGTGTTTTTGACAAAAGCAATGAGATTACTGTTTTTAAAGGTGAATCAGTTCTTAATTTGCTTGCACTTATTATTTTATTTCCATATGTGATATCTTCTGTATTATCTCTTTGTAACTAGAACTTTCTAAAGCATTTCAGGCTGCTTTCTCAACCTGGCCACCTTTGCTTTGACTATTTGTAATTTAGTGAGTCAGAAACAATGGCTTTGATTGCTTCTGCTCCTTTGGGACTGAGGGAATATTTGGGCTTATTATTTACATATCCTTTCTCCTGACATGCTGCCATCTCTAACTCTTCAATTCATTTCAGGAAGCACTCAATTTAAAAAAATAAAAGGGGGGAATGATTGAAAGACAGAGGAGGGTGAGAGAAAAGTCCCTAAACAATCAAATATAAGAGATAGCAATTACTGAAACATGGCTGAATTGCAAATGATTCAAAGTTCTTTTTGTTATAAACATGGAATTTTTTGTCTTACCAGATGTGCTGCAATTTTATTAGGGTGTTAGGTCGTATTATTAGGTTAGTTTGTTGTTTGGGGCTTTTTTTTTTGCAAGACTCCAGGGCAAAAATTATCTGGCAGAGGAGAATTCATGCTTTGTCTTGATCTCTAACTTAAGTAAGCCCTTGAACTCTTAGGAAATGCAGTCTAGATCATGTTGAGTTCTAGTAGGTCTTGCTACTGTAGATATAAGAAATTATAAATTCCTTCTTTTATGTTCAATTCTATTTATTTTAGACTGAAAATGTACATAAAGGGAAACAAGTGACTTACTCTTAGAGTATATACAGAAACTATATCTGTTTCCATCTCCAGTGAGAAAACAACTGCAGGAGTGCACAAATATTGATTCTTAAAATAAGGTAACATGCTTTTCAGGAATTTTGTGGGAAACATTAAGTTATTACCAAAAAAAATGAAAATTACAACAGATTTCTGACTTTCACTAGAAGCTGGCATGTAGAATTATTCGATTTTTAATTTCTTTTTAAAGAAAAAGCATGTTAACATAATCGGTTTTGCCAAAATGCTACTTCATATTTTTCCCAGTTGTAAGGGGGTCATCTTGAAATAGAAAATGCCTCTGAAAACCACAGCTAGAGTGGATTCATGGCAGCTGAGACTTCCTGTTCAAAGATTGTCTGAGGTATGTCTTGCTGGAAAATCAACAAGAACAAGCAGCATGTTTAAAAGAGGAATACAGGTATTATAACATAAAGACTTTCTTCAGCACAAGTCAGAGTTATCCATGGACTGAGAAAACACTACTTGGTCAAAGAGCAAAAATACTTGTTGTACCAAGTCTTAGGATCAAACTGACTTTTTCTAAAATGAATTCTACTGATCCTGGAATTACATATGCTTTTTCCTTCCTTTAGCTACTTTATTTATAAAATCTACTGTGTAGAGAAGTTTGTGGGCTCCACAAATCACATCAATGCATCAATGCTTGCTAGCAGAGACTGAGAGGTCTCTAAAGATATGCATTAACATCCTTCTCATTATATCACATTATATTTGCAGTGTTGCAAATATGTTTTTGTTTTTGTTTGTTTTTGTTTTTTAGCTAATACTTATTTCCTGTTTTATTCATGGCTGAATTGACCCAAAAAAATCCAGATGACTTTCCAGCAATTCTAACTGCATAACTATATAGGTTTAACTATGCAGCTACCATACAATCCATACATAAAATTTAACCAGAAATAGTTTTATTTCTGGTTCACAGACAGTACTCTCACAAATATTGATGCAATGCAAAGCAATGGCTTATTTCATTAGGGCCTGAACAATCACTTCTTATTCTAGTGATCAAAAAAAATTGAAAAAACACCAAAAAAACCCCCCAAAAAAACCCCAAAAAAACCCCAACAAAACCAAAAACAAATAGGTAGCAACTAATATACTGCACAAAGAAGACCAAAGACATTTCTGTGTCAAAGGACACAGACTGCTTCACCACTTCCGTATTTACATGGGTATCCTGTATCTGCTTTATTTCTTCCACACTACACAACCTGTTGAAGACAATGCCATGAAATAACTCCTATTGATAAACGAAAAATAGAGACAAAACATTTTCAAGCTGACCAATAGTGATAGAAGCTGTTACATAATTTTGTTATGAAGCTACTTCCTGCTGCTAGAGGATTTGAAATAACATGTACTTGTATAATTGTAATTGCATTTATTTTATTCTTCCTGGACTAAATAAAAAGCATAAATTAAACAATATTGAATATTTCATGGAGATAACCTCTTTAGAAAAAATTAATTAAATGTTTTTACTGATATTTGACATGTTATTACAAAATGATTGGTGGTAGAACCATATCTTGATCAACCAAAACTATACTAACTTCAAATATCAATTTTTTCTCCTCATAGGACTAGAATTCCATCCAATTATCTCTATCAATCAGTAAATTATTTACTTCTTATTTATTTACCTTCTTAATACCTATGAATATTGAATAATATATGGACCGTAGCATCTTCTTTAGCCATGTAAAAGTTTGACATTTGCTTAAAACCATTAATTCAAATTATGTCTATGGTGAATTAAGTGATACAGCCTTTAGAGGTGAAATATATATGCATATGAGTATATGAGACATCTCTCTCCTATAAGAGATGACCCAAGACTGTGTGCCCCTTTTCTCCTCAGGGATAAGTGCCTTAAGTGCACTTATCTATTTCTATTATTAATAAATAACGAATTCTACCTGACACATGGGAGTAATTTTTGTTTAATAATCCAATGCATAATCTCTAAGACCACACAATGAGACCATTGTCCCTGGCCAGAGCTTTGTCCCTTTAATTGTGTGCAACTGAAGGGGCTTGTTATCTCAATGGGCATGCGACTTATTGGCAGCAGAGGTGTGGAGGAATGCACGAAACTTATCAAAAGATGTTTTCAGGGGATTGAAGGATGGAAGAAACTTATTAGGTGATGCTGAGGAAAAAATTCAAAGGCAAGGAAAGGAACAAGGTGGCTGTGAGAGAACAAGCATGAAGGAAAAGGAGACGACACTGGCCAAGGGAAACAAAAATGAGACATCACAAGCTGGAGGGTCCTGAGTGCCCATTGTTAGCAACTCAGAGGAGCTGTGGCTTAGGGACCTGCTGAGAAGTTATGCAAGAAACTTGTGTACTCTGTGTGTGTGTATACTCCACTAATTATCACCCATCTGATGAACTGGAGGCCAGGAACAGTGAGTGCTGCTCATGTTGTGATGAGAGCTGTGCTGAAGAAGACAAATTTTGTCTGTCTGTGCACCTAGCCACATTAATACTGTGCATGTCTCTGCTCAGCCTTGCAGTGAGCTGGACCTGGGAAAGTAGGAGCTCCACAGGTCCTGTATGACACCAGATTCAGCTTCCACATGAACTACAGAACTTCAATACCAGGGCAGGCTTGCTCTCCAGCTGCTTGTGAAGGAAGGCAAGAGCATTACCTAACAAGCCATTCCACCCAGCTCTCTATTTGGGCAATGACTGGAAGGATCTTCATCTGTGGCCATATCTCATTTCTTTATTATCTGTCTGTAATTTCATGGTGGGAAATTAAAGTAATGGATCTATATGTTCTTCTAAAGAGTTGCCAAAAACTCATGTGACCTGTGGAATGGGGTTCATTATATGTTTTTATTTAATTTTTAAAAGCAGTTAATATGCTTTGACTCTGCAAAGAAAAGTAGTGAATAAAGAACCTGCTTCAATTCTCTGGTGGTTTCCAGGTCCTTCTGCTTTCCAAACAGCACTAGATTAACATTCTTCATTTGTTTGTCTGAACTATTAGTAAATCAGAGTAATAATAAGGACAAAAAGCCACCAAAAAACAGCTATTCAGAAACAATTATATACAAATTAAGACTTAAAAAGCTCTTATCAGTGATGTTGACTACAGAGCTTCATCCTGATCTCACTGCTTTGCTCATATTAAGTACCATCTTGAATGACAACAATAGAAACTTGAAATGTGAATCACACTTTAATCTGTGATTGCATCTGAATATATTTCATCAATTTCCTTGAATATTTATTTTAATCACTCTCTAGCATGATCCACCATAGAGCAAAATAAAAGAAAATGTTCCTGAAGAAAAATCATGTTATTGCCTCTTATTTCCTAATTTTTTCTCATTCTGTACTTGTCTCATACTTAATAGTCCAAACACTTGTCCTAGGCTTCTTATCCAAGAATGAGGTGTGTGTGCTCCATTACAAATACTAGAAAATAAAAGTATTCTGGAGTGTTGCACTAGAATCTACAATCAATATGAATATAATATGAAAGCAGTGGTGTTAACAACTTTTGCTTTTTTTTGTTAGTGCTGCAGATTCAGAACAATGCTCTAAAATCCAGCTTTTAGATCCTGATTTGTTGGCAACAGAAGAATGATTAGTTTGTGTTAGGAAACAGAAGAAAAATACAGGGAAACACAGCGGATGAGGGAGGATGAGAAGTAGGAAAAGACAAGAGAAAAAAAGAAAAGAAGGGGGAATCTTAGAAAAAGGTAGTGGCAGAGAATATTATTCACATGAGACAAATGAGAAAAAGGTAAGAAGAAAGATAAAATTATAGAATAATGAATAAAAAGGCTTAGAAAAGTTAAAGACAAAAAAGAAAATAATCATTACATCAAAGGAAAATAATTAATCGATAAATTTTTTTCTGTGCATTAGTAACTATAGGAAAGGAGAGTAGGTAGAATAAGTCAAGAACACCAAAAGGATAAAGGGAAATCCCTAGAGATACAACCAAAGAAAAAAATTAAAGACAAAGAGCAAAGAAGTAGAATGTAACACATCCTTTGCAGCAAATATTAACATTTCACAATTTATTTTACTTTCTCTTCATTAAAATTCATTATATTCTATACTATTTTAGAAATCAAGTCTTGATATGTCTGGTCAGTAGATATGAAATTCCAATTAAAATCTTAAATAAACTTCTGAAAGTAAGACACTGGTGCTAAATAGTGCCCATGATAGAGCAGATGTTTCATTTTTGTTTCAAGAAAATAAGTAATATTAGTTTATTATAATAATGATATTTTAAATTTGAATTTTCACTGATGTTTGCAATAGATTTGAAATATGATTCAGAATACCTCAATATAGCATACAAGTATTAAGTATGTATTTTTGACATGCTTCATTAAGATTGCATTTCACTGCTGTTTAAAATAGCTAGAAATGAGAAACCCTTGAGGTATACAACATTTACCATTTGGGTTTGATTTTCATTGGGATTTTCACTGGTAAAACAGCAAAGATACATTATTAGTTGATGATTTTTTTAATATACTTTAAAATTTGAGGGTCTTTTCCATCAATATTTAATTAAGGTGTCTCAGAAGGTCAGAAGCAACACCAATCATTCACAGACTAAATCAGACTCAGTTTGCTCATTTCCACAAAATTAAGAGACAAAAAGGTTAAACTTCACTGCTTGCCAAGTTTTCCTCACACTGCATGTATTTAGCCAGCATGACTGGAATGATGAAGGTCTCTAGCATGGAGGCACTGACTCAGACATGCCTTTTGCAGACGAGTATTGCCCCCACTGGGGTAAGATACATCCATACTGCATTCTGTTTATTATACTTGCAGACTTTCATCAGCTGTTGAAAAAGAAGCAGATAATAGTAGCAGAACATTTTAAATCATACCTGTCACTTTAGTAAGATGCAGGTTTTTACAGGAAAATTCTCTGCATAACAGTATTAGATGTCTCATGTGTTTGTCAAAATATTTATGAAATTTATATTTCTTTGCCATCTTGAGTAGAATTCTACAAGAATTATGTGGTTTTGGACCTAATTTCAAATGAAAATAATGCTTCCCTTAGTGTGTTTCTTTTAAGAAAATTTGAAAATCTCTAGGCGTAAAAGAAAGAGTTCAGGTTTTGTTTTCTAAAGAGCACATTTGCCTGTCTCTGTGGGCTTTGCCATGAGATATGCACAGAATGGAGCAACAGGATGGCCTAAGTCAAGGCCTGGCGAAGATGAGATTTGATTAGCCCATCCTGGTTTACACATCCGGGCAAAAGTTCCCACTGTGGCAAAGAGTGTAAAGAAGAAAGGGCTTATATGTGTATCACTAGTCAAACAAAAGGAAAGCCAAATTAGCAACTCTGTTGAAATCAAGTCTGATGGGTAAAAGGTAATTCTGGCAGGGGGAGATCATGATGACTGACTTGCAGCCCATCAACTCAGTAAATCAATTCAAAAGAAGAGAAAGATTGAACATGGGGCCTAAGTAGCATTAGAAGTGAGGGAATTATTCAATCAACAGTATAAGAGAACTGTGTAACCAATAAGCCTTTGTTTGCTAAGATGTCTAAATGATGAAAAGTTTTGAACAACCTCAGAAACTCCACAGCAGAGAAGCAGAGTGTGAAGAAGGAGCAGTGGGATGTCTCTGGATCTGTGGGTGGTAACAATCTTCTGCTTGAACTCACTCTCTGTTTCTCTCTATCTTCCCTTTTCTATTATTTTCTATCTCTCTACCTCACATTTCTTGTAAAATAAAGTCTATATTGTTTACTTCTGCATATTGTCTCATTTTCACCTTAATTCTGGCAGAGGCATCTCATAATAGGTTTTTAACATTTGCCAAAACCAACAGCTTTTCTCCCTCCTTTTCTTCCAACAAATATCAGTAGTTTTTAGGCACATGAGCAGTTGCTGCAAAACTTGCAAAGCTGGAATTCTTTTGTTTTAATTCCAGTGAAGAAATCGCATTGTTAAGTGGAAGGAGAGAAAACTCAGTATTGACTTTGTCAAAAGTCATTTCAGATATTTCACTCAGCTGTTAAAAACTCACATTCATACTTATATATTCTCAGTGTGTTTCTACACTCTTAAATACTATCAGACAATCCCTGTAAGCATTATTGCAGAGTATCATCCCTGCGATGTCATGCTGGAAAGAACAGGTACAGAATTCCAATATCCCTTTCTAATATCCCTTGCAACCTAAACATTACTATTCAGTGCCCTGAGGCTCTCTCTTTACCTTAGCTCTTACTGATTTTGTTGTATATAAGAAATGTCCAGAACAATCACAGACATGCCTTCATATGTTGCCATCTATGTTTAAAATGCTTAGATTGCTGGAGGCTAAAAGTGCCCGTTATTTTGTTCCACCAGCTAAAATGTTTGCAGGAGAACCAACACCTACAAAATTAAGTTCTCTTACTTTGAAAAATATTTTGGAATCTCAGCATGAAAAGGTTGCAACACTTCATTCAAGGGATGCAGGATCTAAACCTTGCAGTTTTAAATGCTATCAAAATTCACATTCATTGCGATATAAAAGTCTGTTAAAATTTCAGTTTTGTAATCTTGAATGTTGCATAGGCAGAACTTGTACCCAGATTCTTTTTTTCTATGCCCAAATTCATTAATGTCTCAAGACATTAAACTCAGGCTTGAAAAGACTCCATCAGCCACCAGATCCAGTCTCCTGCAACTGTGGGAAACAATTCAGTAGGGACTGAACTCAAAACGTTCTCCAGAACATCTGCACTATTACCTTCTGTACAATAAATATGTGAGACACCTGCAAAATATAACACATTTAAGAATTCTATTCAAAGGACCATATGTCTCAAAGTATCACCACGAGAGAATGAGATAAGAAGATTGCCAATAATACATTGAATTGCTGAATTGCAGAGTTTGTTATCCAGAATCAAATGCTGTCACTTCCCTAATGATCTCCTCCCATCTGCCCAGAGGAAAATTGTTTCCTATCTCCTGACATGAAATATCTAGTAATTTTATTAGGTTGGCTTGTAAATACGGGAGCAAATAGCACTAACCAGCAACTTGGAAATTTAGAAAACAGTTTGCATGGAGAAGCTGGACCATTTTATTAATCCTTAATTTTGAGCACAGAGAGTTTGGGATTTGATCTAATCCCTGCTAGAGTAAGACAATTTCTTTCCGAGAGTGAGGTTTATTGCTCATGTATATTATACATATTAAATAGATATTTAGATTCAAACAATTAACTGTGATGTGAAGACCAACAAACTCAGGTCAAGGGTTGGGAAAGGAGAAGGAATCACAAATGGTATTGAAATTCTTTACTGTTGAATAACGCTCCAGTGACCATTATTAGAAAGACCTTTCAAAAATTCAAGTAGTCAACTTCCCAGCTATTGGGGAAGAAAACCCTCAAAACTAGCCTTCTATGATAATTTCTGTGAATTGGTTTCTGGAATACAGTTTAAGTGCTGTCTTGCAAAATTGCCATTTTTACATTTGAAGACCTAGATCTAGACTGTTATCCTTTAGCAAACATAAGGCTATCATTGGGAAAAAAACAGTGACAAAACCTAACAACAAAATCAGAAAGAAGACTTCTTTCCCCAAACATGGGTTTTCGGTGGGGTTTTTTTTTATCAAAGAACATTTCTACTTTAAGAATCCCTATATTAATAGTTTACATTAATAAAGTTAGGAAATACATCATCACTTAAATGGACATAGATACCAAATTTTTTAATGAATAAATGTTGATCTGAAAGGAGCAAAGTGAAAGGGAAAGAGGGAGAACCTTTTGGGATATATATGCCTATGTGGCAATAAAATCTGCCAGCATTAATCAGATTTCGCAATACTTAAGATATTCTATGAATAAGAAGGGAACTAAACCAAGCCTCCTATAAAATAATATGCTTCTAAATTCAGACTCAAAAATATTCTGACCTTTTACTTAATTTCAGAGGTATTTTTACTTCCTTCCTTTATAATCCCTACTAATTTAGGAAATGTTCCTTCAAGATGCACAATAGATCATAGTCTTCCCAATAAAGCAGTTGTTTAGAGAGATATAGAGAGGTTTCCAGTATGGTCCCATATGAGTAACCACAAAAAAAAAAAAATAACATATGAATGAATACACGGAAAATATGTTGCTTTAAAATTGTACTTTGTGTCCCATGTCCATTACTTGAAGGAATCAAACTCATGGGATCATAACTTCTTATTCTAGATTCTTGTCATGTTTAATAAAATTCCTTGGAGAAGGGATTTAGCAAGAACTTTTCTATCCCTAGACTATCCATATTCTTCAGAAGGTAAATTTCTCTTGTACCTAAGGCATGATACCAGTGAGAGCAGATAAACAAAATGGGTCTGCAAGAAGTACTTCAGAAGTTATGTTTTGAATCCAAGTTTGCAAAAGCTATTTACTGTACATTTCTCTACTTTGCTTTAAAAATGAGCACAAACAGGCATAATTCACTCTAGTGGTTATAATTGGTACTTCACTGAATACATAAGAAACAAACAAGTTAAAGCTTTTAGGCTGGACTGTGCCATCAGGACTTTTTTAAAGCAAAACCAATAGGACAAAGCTTCCTTTAAGTGGCATTTATATCCTAAGTATATAATTTGAGTTAAATAATAACTCTGCTTATTGGAAAAGAGAGACTTTTTTCCTCATAATCACATAATATTTTTTTAACAGCACACATGAACATTTTGATCTATTCATATAATGTTGCATCCACAATCAGGTTTATGGTGCGTCTGTCTGTGAGCTCAAATGGCTACACTGAGGTGTCAAACTGAAATGTTTTCCAGGAGCAAAAGCCTGCCAAACATTTTATGGACTAGGCTTAGTCAGAAATTATGCAAAATAATGTTGGCAAAATTCAGTTTTGTAAGATCCAAACAGTATTTCAAGCAAAATTCTGCCATGTGTTTTGGATAACTGTCTAAGCCTGGGGAATCAATGCTTTTGGCTTTCCTAAGTGTTCATCCAGTACATCTGTTTGCAGTACCCAAGTCTTGACATTTCCCATCTGAGTGTCTCCTTTGGATCCAGCTTGAGTGACAGCTACTGAGTCCTTTGTTGTAGGGTGACCTTCTTCTCAAGTTATGGATTAGAGTCTTGATCTACAAATCTCCACTCACCTTCAGACCAAAATCAAATGTAAAATTTCCAACAAATACAATTTTTGGATAGTTTTATTTATTCTCAGAGAAACTTAAGGTCAGTTGTTTTTGGTTTGTTTGTTTGGTTGTTTGTTTTTTTTTAAATACAATGGAATACTGAAATTAAGAATTGTAGGCAGGAAAAACTCTAATAATTTTCATCCCAATTGGCTTGCAAGAGGAGAGCTAAAGGTGAAGAGTTTTGTTTTGAGTGGTGATAAAGAGGGTAAAATGTCCAGTTCGTCTTTACAGTTTAAAAGATGGGTGAACACATCTGCAACATATTCCCAAAGACTTCTGGAGAGATTTGGCAGTTTGCATCCACGAGCAAAAACAGATCCACGTCTACATGTTACATCTTTGACTACATACTACATCTTCAGCTGAATGTACCCCAATCTCTTTGTTTGCTAGGAAAAAAACCAATACATCCACTTTCAAAACTGCTGACTGTACCAGGGAAACCAGTGAGCCCTGTGGCATGATATCTCCTAATAAATTACCATGGTGGTTCTCATTATTAATGATTATAAAGTGCTCACCTAATGAAGGTATTTTTTAATGCTGGTTTATAACACAGATGTATATTACCTGATAGAATAGTCACATTAGTTAAAAGCATAAACGCAGCATAATTAATGTAGCTAGCAAGAAAAATTAAAGCCTCATTTATTTCAGGGGAAGCTCAGTTCATAACTGTATATAAACAAGGCATCCAAAGTGACTGGAATATCATTATTCAAATTCATGTTTCCTTAATAAAACTAACACAAAGTCAGTTATTATGCTCATTCATTATTTTACTGAAATCTTCATACATTTGTGTAGAGATGACAGCCAGTTCTTCTAAGTTACTCTGTATGTCTGTGTGTGGTGGCTGCTAGCTAGTTTAAATGCAAACCAAATTTAAAAAAATACAGAAAATTTTCAATAATTTTCTCTTTAAAATGCTATCTTGAATTAAAAAGAAAAGCTTTCTGCCAGGCTTATTTTTTTTTTCCAGTGTAAGGTAAGAATAAAACAATCTGAAGTACTAGGGGCTCTTGACTAACCTGGCTAGTTTTGTGTGTCCAGTTTTTTATGATTTTTCTGACTTTGTCCAATAAGCTTATATATGTTGAAGTTTTTTTTCTAGCTATGCCATCTCTGGGAGTCCTCAAGTGTGACCTGGACATAATTCTGGTCATTGGCATTAAATAAATTCCATTTAATAAGCTAGACAATGAAGTTCATACCTATCTTCCAGTTCTGTCACTTAAAATGATGATTTAATGATTTAATGAACTAAAGTAAACTAAGTCAGGACTGTGCACACAAATTTTCAATATCAACATTTCAGTATCACTAGTATGGAGATGTCAACCATACTAAAAACTGACAACTGTGAAAAACACTTTTCATTAATTCTTACTGGAAAAGTTACTGAAATAAAATGAAATGCATAAGTATCTAAACACTTCCTTGTTCTTGATCTAGTATACATTTACATCTGGATTGTGTGAGATTTTCCTTCATTTTTAATTAAAACTGAAGTTTCTCCTTCCTTCTCTATAAATAAATAAAAAAAAAGAAATTATTTGAAACATAATGGTGGGGTTTTTTTCTGAAAAACCCTGTAACTATTCTTGTGTAGCTATTTTAATTAAGAGGAGCAAAGATATTTGTCTAATCAAGGTACAGTTGGAAAGAAAAAATTCTAAGAACTCTCCATGCTTTGAAGAAAAATAACACAAAATGTAAGAAACCTTCTCCAAAAATCAGAAAATTATATTTTATAATGATATTTTATTCTATTCCATTGTCTCTTCACTTTCCCAAAGCCTTCTGGACTGCCCTTCCACTGTGAGAAAGGAACCATCATTTATCATAGCCTGCTACCTCACTGTCAGCCCCTGCCATCTCTTCTTGGGTAACCGTGAAGGACAGCTTACATGTCATCAAAATACTACCAAAGAACATCTCCTTTATTAGTTTCCCTCTTTCCTAGTTTTTCCTTACCTAGAACAGGCACAGGTGCATAACTGTTTTATGCCCATAGTTAATTCAAGCATGTTCTTTTAAAAATTGTCTGGTATTTGGAAATTGTCAATGTTTCTTATCTCTTCAGTATGTTGAACATATACTTAAAATCTAAGGAGAGAATTTGAGGGCAAATAAAGAAGAAAATTCCAAGTTGAAATTTACACTGTAGGGACCTGTTTTCTTCAGAAAAATGCAAAGATTTCTGGCAGGTGACATTCTGCTTAGTTCAATATGTATTTAAAGACATTCTATTCACTTAAAGCTTCTCACCCAAGGCACTGCAAAAAGTACTTATTTGGATTTAAAAATAATTGAAATTTCAGAATTTTCTGTGGACTCTTCACTCACAGCCATCCTTTTCATTGCCCAGTGCTGCCTGATCCCAAACCAGAAAGAAGAGCAGCCTGCATCCCAACATGCCATACAAGGACTATTTTCTAAGTATGATCCCAGCACACCTTGATGCCCATGACCAGATACCTTAAAAAGAAGATCAGAGAGTACAAACACTTGTCTCATGACCCTTCATTATGTGGTTGACATAAGTGCATATTTACCTACCTGTTTACAATACATGCCGTCATACAAGCACAATACAACCAAACAACCCTCAAGCCAAATACATGGAGAGATTTTTGAACAAGCAAAAGAAAACTTTATTATCGTCACAATAGATAAGACTTTTTCCCACTATTTCCTGGCCCAAATTTTTATGTTCTACCCACAGCTGCTCTGTTGTTTCACTTATTATTAGCATATGTCAGAAATATGTATATAGCACAAAATAATCTTTACATACAATTTTGCTCAGAGTTTCCAGAACAAGCAAATAAATCAGAAAGTGCCTATGAAAACTTTTAGCTAAAATATTACCATTTTAAGCAAAACTGAGTTAATAAGAATGATACTAGATTATAAATATTGTTAAAATTTAACTCTAAAAGTCATTTTCATGCAAACACGATATGAGTAGAGGCATCTAACAGCTTCACACTGGGAAGAGCTGTAATGGGGAGGGAATTACAGGGAAAAATAGGAAGAAAATTTCAATAGACTACTTCATTTCTTAAGCATAATTTTTGTATAATGCATGTCAGAAGGCTCTATTAATATACTTGGACAAGACTGACAGGAGTGGAGCAGAGAGTTGCATGTCTTATTGCTGTTTCACACCGAACAAGTTCTTCCCTGGTTTCTCTAATATGTATTCCTTGTCAAGCTGTGAAGGTGTCAATAAAATTATTCTCCATGTCTTTTTCCTATCCTCTCTCATAAAACATTGATGAAAAAGGAACGGATCTGAACTGGAGGAAAAAAAGGGCATACAAAACACCAACTTAAGATGAAGCATTTTTGAAGCAAAAGCCTCACTTTCCTATTAAAATGGGCTGAAAGGGCTTCCTTTTAAAGTATCCTTATTCAGAAGGAGTTTTAGCTGGAAGAATATATGAAGGAACAGTCTTTAATAGATCATTGGCCACTTGAAAATTTTATGTATTATTAAAAGACAAATTAATAAAAACAAACAAACAAAAACCAACAGAAAAAGAAAAAGCAAAAAAAACCACACCAGCACCACACAACAGAACAAAACAAAAAAACCCACCAAACAAACAAAAAAAAACCCACCAAAAAACAACAATAACAACAACAAACCATAAAAATCAAAACAAATCTGGGACCCCAAACGGCTCATTACTTGCTATTCTTCTCTCCTATGTATTCTTGTAATGAAAATTTGGTAACAGCTCTGTACAACAAGGTGGCAAGGATTTTAAACATCATCTAATATATGTTAAAAAAAAGGGAGAATAAAGGTAACTATACAGTTGAAAACTTATTTAAAAAAAACCTGAATCCACTTTCCCAAGGATAAAAGTGAAGGCAAAACATTATAATGAATTAGATAAGCTTGCCTTTGATATATTGACTCTTTTACAAGTAGTTGTTGCAATGTTTGCAAGAAAAAAAAACCATGGTATTTGATAAAATATTCATTTTTCTGCTGGGTAGAAACACAACACACATCAAAAATACAATCTACAGAGAGGAAGTAGAATCTTCCTCACTGTTTTCTTTTCTCATGCTGGTTAAATGGCTTAGGAGGGTGTTTTTTATAAAGTTCACCACCAGAACCTTATGAAACAGTGTCAAGTTTATACTCAAATCATGTCCACAGCTTAATGAAGTAATTTTCCCTAGAAAAATTTCAGTAAATACTTTCAAGAAGTTTCTTGGTGCCCTCAGCAAATATACGTCAAATCCTGCATCAAGTGTGAAAGAAGAAGCACCTGACACCTGATCTGGAGAAGTGAGAAGAGGAAGAGATGCTGAAATCTGCTTCCAATCTATCTCCTAAGAAGCAAGCTGCAGGGAAGATGAAATAGCAACAAATGAAAGAGCTGGAGTTACAGGCATGGGAATAGACAGGTACTTTTGACATTTTATATTTTGTAATTCTTTCTTTGATAATTTTCCAAATTCTTCACTCTTGTAAGCTTGATTTAACCTTTTTTTTTTTTCAAAGCTTGCCTAATAAGAAGCATGATCCCTCTCACTTTTTTTTTTTTTTTCCTTTCCTCTCCAAAGTGTGTTTTGAGGTCAGGCAATACTGAATACCACATAACAGCCTAAATAGATCTCCTCTCCAGCCAGATTTTTTTTCTGTTAAGAATGAGCTTACAGCACAGCTTTCAAAGAAAGGAAAACTATCACATATTCCTCTATCACTCAATTTCAAAAATAAAAAATATTGAAACAAATAGAAAATGTGACTTATTTAACATTTTACTGAGTTTTCATAGTATGCAGTGTTATCTCCCAGTTTTTATTTTTTTCATATTACCTCTTATGTGATGGTCTGAGCAGTAAGACCCTAAAACCCAGTTTATAAGTTTGAGAATCTGGTACATTAGGTAGCTGAAATCTCACGTTATTTTGAAACCAATTTAGTGACATTTCCTGTTAATTTTCATCTGAAGTTTAAAAAAGAACAGTAAAAAATTGTTTTCATATATTTTAATATTTTAAATACATGGATTAAATTATAGCATATCACATAAAGTAGGAAAAATTGTGGGGAATAGTCTTAAAAACTTTTCTGGCCTGTGGCCATTATTCAGTTATTCAGTGTGGCCACCAGGTACTGACAAATGTCACCAGCGACAATACTGAGCAAAAGGACTAAACACATGCAAACATTTCTTTCATCTGTCTAGAAGGTGGTGTTGGAATAGAATTATGAGTCACAGAGAGTAGACTTGTACAGCTGGACTGTAGTGGTGAAGATCTTCTGTCATGAATGTTTCTCTTGAATGGTGCATGTTTGGCACTATTGAAGAGGCATTCTGTTTGGATAAGAATCTAATAAATCACATTTCTCAGGAGGAGAAAAAGTGTTTTGCATATCTACATTAGGCAACTGATGAAACCAAGTGTCTCATAAAGAGACCATGGAATTATTATTCTGTAAACATGCAAGAGAATAGGGTCCTATTCACCAGTCACAAAAATGTGCCAAGGAGTGCAGTGTGATGCATTTTTGATACAGATTAAACATTTTAACAAGTTGAAAATTATCAGTTTAACCAAAGGTTAGAGCAGGGTAGTGATAGAACTGATTTGATTCTAGTCCAGCTTAATTTAAATGCTGGCACGGAAAACAGAGGCAGTAAACGACAAGCTGGTCACTGCCAAGTTATTTTGGACCTCTTTTTTTAGAATATGAAATTGTTTGTTTCTGTGATTTTTTTTATGCCCCCATGCAATGTTTATACTATTACCAATGTAGACAAGTGAGATGCACATATTCAGTGAAAAGTCTATGTTTTCACAGCATTTCATAAGAGGAGTTCAACTGTGAATTTTAAATGAATGATAGCTAAAAAAGAACCCACACAAAATAATACCCCTGATCTCCTTTCCCTCAGTCAGTCCTCTCTCTCTTTTACCATTCCTCTGGGTAGGGATCATCAAGAACAGCTGAGTTCAACTCTCTGTCCTTTATCAGTCAAAGGATTTCTTGACAAGAAACTTAGCTTCTGCTACTTCACTATGCATGTTATCATCTTGTAATAAGTTGACATATGGATTCACACCCAAGGTCAGTCATTCTGGCAAGCCACAAAGCTGCCACTGCATAGGCAATCCAGCTTTTAGTAGGAGAGGATGCAGTGTTGCTATGGTCGAAATCCATTTATAATGTGTGAAGCAGCCTTTCAAATCAATGAGAGGCAGTGAGCTGTAAAGGAATTGCATCCCAAGGAATCTCCTTGCACTTTTATTTTAATGCACAACATCATTACAGATCTCACATCACATAAAATCCAAATTCTTTGTGAACAAATGAGGGCATTAAATTCTTTTAACTTCCACTGGCATGGCTGTAACAATACATCATGTTCAGAATTGCTCGGAAGTCACAAACCTTAAGCAGAAAAAAAAAAATAACCCATCAAAATGACTTTTTTTTTCTGGCTCTGTATTATGCACAAATGAAAACCTGCCTGTCACAAATAGAATTAACTCAACCAGCAAGGAAATTCAATGGAACAACATCCATTTTATGTGTTCACAGGTTCAAAGCGTTAGGTTACCTGGAGGTGACAAGTGCAAATACCGTCTTTTCCTTTCAAATTCTATTTAAATGTTAACAATTGTAAACACCATGTAGAATTTAATATTTTTGATCATGAGATTGTGCATTATTTCATCCTCTAGAACATGCCCATGCACTAGTGAAGATGAAATCTCTCACACCAATGAAAAGTTTATCACATCTGCAAGGAACTGACAGTCTTCTCAGGAACCTGTGAGAGCTTCTCCTGCTGCTAAAGGAAACTGAGTGGATGGGAAGGAATTTAAAGTTTCAGCAACAAACACGAAAACAGCAGCTGGCAAAAGGATTGCTAGTTACAAAGAGTACAGTAAAAAATACTGATGCCCTAGTTCAGGTATCAGCAGCATTCCCCGATGACCAGCTAGATGACTTCCACTAATTCCCATATCTCCTACTGATAACAGGAGCACTATTGTTCCCTCTGTTGGAAACAGAGAGGGGAGGTTAGAGGGGAAGCCATTTCTGCCCCTTCTCAAAAAGAAATACAATGCATCTTACTACAGCGGCAACAACATAGCAACCATATGCCAATATGCAAACAGCCAAGCTCAGGCCCATGTTTCAGAAGTTTCTTGGGTGGGCTAAAGAGAGATGATGAACCTCATCTCTGCAAAAGTAAGTCCCACTGTTCCTCTGTGGGAATGCAATACTGCTGGCATTGTTGAAATTAAGATGCTCCATTTTCCTAGGCCTAAGGCACAATCCCTTGTACTATGGGGAGCACAGAGGTATGAGACTTGCAGGGAGGACTTCATGTCTAAAGACAGTGCTTTATGGAGATACCAAGGATTAAGCGTTTATCAAAAATGTGGCAAAACCATGGCTCATTGGGCAGCAAACCTATAGTATGGCAGGAAGTTATGGCAAGCAGTAGTAGTTGACTAAATACCTGCTTGTTTTATTCACTGTTAGGGATCTGCAGTAGAGATTGTCCAGCACTGTGCAGGAGATCCTGTGGCAAACACAGCTGCTCCTGCTGTACTGTCTCTTAGGCAGTTCAAGAACCCATCTGATGTTCTGGTTCTTGGGTGTTTTTCAGTGGGAGATGCAAAAGAGCTTCATCAGAGTCATTATCTGTTTCCCTTTATACCCTATGAAGGGAGCCATTCCCTGCCATCCTTGGGGATAGTCCAGATACACAAGGATTTTGTGAGAATAAGAAAACATTACAGTGTTTTTTGTTTAACATTGTGCCTTAGCTCAGACCCAGCTCAAAAGAGAACAAAGTATGATTCCGGTGTTCTTATTTTATGGAAATGCCTCTAGACATTTTTTTTCCCCATGGGGTATTTTTTTTTTAATTTGAACTAATTTATTACTTGAACTTATAATTTACATTTCGAATTTCTTTAATTAGTAATATTCCATAAAAAGTAGTAGAAAGAAAAGGAATTACTTTTATCAATCTTTCATTTAAAGAAGAATTCTGTGGGTTAGGCAGTGCCTGGAGACTATAAACACTAAATGATTCAAAAGACATGTTCTCCGATTATAAACAATAACATTTTTAAAATTTTTAAAGGTTTAAAAATTCAGAGGTAAGGTGCTAGGCATTGTTATGGTTGCAATCAATCGTAAAACTTAGAAAACTGCAGCAGTATGAGAGAACAGCAGACAGAACTAAAGGCTTCAGGCCATGAATAATAAGACAAAATTTGTATACATTAAAGCATCAGATATATTAAATGGAAATCAAAATGAATTTTAGCAGAATTAAAAAAAACAAAACAAAACAAAAAACCACTAATAAAACTATGGAAAATATAATAATTTTAATTAATATTATTTAATTATTAATTAAATTAATAATTTAATTAATATTTTAGGATACACCATTCATGTAGAAATATACTGTTTCAATTTCTTCAGATCTTCTTTGTCTGGGAGAAAGAATGATAACTACTTTGCCTGTGAAGCTTATGAATAGCTATGAAGGTTGCTGGGGCACAAATAAGCAGCTCTGCCAAACTGTCAGCTACAGAGGAACCCTGCGTGCAACAAAGAAAGTAAATACAGCCTGAGGTTTACTTCTTCCATTCCTACACCACTGGGATGAAGTCTGAAGCACTGAGTTATCCTAGAACTTTGTGGTATAACTTGAAAAGGATAGCAAAGTTCCTTCCATAAATCACTTATTGCTAACAAAAAAAAATTAAAGAAAATAAAATTGTCTTTCAACTTAACAGAAGATCACAGAATCATGGAATAGCCATTATCCAATTATCTAGTTCCACCCTCCTGACACTGTCCACTAGACCAAGTTGCTTGGAATTCCATCTGGCCTGGCCTTCAACACTTCCAGAGATGGGGCATTCACAACATCTGTGGACAACCTGTTCCAGTGTCTGACCACCCTCACAGTAAAGACTTTCTACTTTATATCTAATCCAAACTTACCCTCTTTCAGTTTAAAGCCACTGCAAGCCTGTACAAATTGTCCCCCTCCAGCTTTCATGCAGGCTCCCTTTAGGTACTGCTCGAAGATCTCCCTGCAGCCTTCTCTTCTCCATGCCGAACAACTGCAGCTCCTCAGCCTGTCCCCATAGGAGAGGTGCCTCAGCCCTCTGATCATCTTCAGGGCCTCCTCTGCATTCACTTCAAGAGGTCCATGTCCTTCTTATGCTGGGACCTCCAGAGCTGGGCACAGCACTCCAGATAGGTTCTCACCAGAGCAGAGTGGAGGGGCAGAATCCCCTTCCTTTGACCTGCTGGCCTCACTGATTTTGAAGCTGCGAGGCTATGGTTGGTTTTCTGGACTGAAAGCACACAAATCTTCTCTCCTAAAGCCCATGGTAGTGAGTTTGCTTTGTACCCTCCTTGCTGCCCTGTCACTTCACACAAACTAATTCTCCTCTATCCAGCATCTCCATTTATTATCTACTTCATTGCTTTCTATTCTCTTTCCATTACTGTACTTCTCACTTGGAGTAATCAAACCCCCAGATGCTATGACTAAAGAATGTAAATATATCAGATGGTAAGGCATGAAAACATATCACATGTCCTTCAAAACAGCTGCTATCACACTGCATGCATACTACATCAACTTAAACCTCCTACATAGTGTTCTGTGCTACTCCACTAGGTTTTGCTCAGGCTAATTCAGAAAGTTCAGAGGAGATAAACCAGAGAATATACAGTGGAACGAGGAGCAGATAATGATCTCGAATGCAATAAAAGTGATTAAACTAAAGAACGTGACTTCAGTGAGGAAGGGACACAGGACACATGTCACTATATTAATTTGCAGAAATGTGACATAAGGAAAACTATTAAGCAAATGAACTTCCTCCAGGAGAAAAAACTACTCAGTCTCTGGAACACCAATTCCTTTCTCAAGCTTCAAAAATTATGGGAGACTTTTGAAAAGTACAAGAAATTGGGAGTGGCTTGACTGATTCTTATTCAAATAAAATAGTAACAAGGACAAAAAATATTTTCATTTTCATCAACTACATGATGATTTCATTGGCAAGACTTGCAAAATCCATCAACTCTAAATGCTATAGAATTTTGCTGTCTAAATTTCATATTGACTGTAGTACTTAATTAGCTTTTTACAAAAGAAACCCAACAAAACAGAAGATTAAAGATAATTTATTTTATAAAATATTTTACATGTATGCAATATGGTGTGTAGCAGTTAAGCTAAAATCCAATTTATAAACCATATTCCAGCCAAAATATACCCCTTAAATGAAAGAATAAATGAGCTTGGAGGGTGTGTGAATGGTTAGAGAGATGTTCTGAAATATCTTTATTTTTTATGAGGACTAAATAGTCCTCATAATCCTTCAGTTTATCATGGAAGAGAAGGAGCATGATGGGTCAATTTTTAGCGGATTTTTAAGGAGGTGAAACGAAAACTGTGACTTGTTTTTGCTGCAGCACATGCCAATGTCTCTCCTTGCACTGTGTGTTTGAATAATATCCTGTGAGATGCTGTAGAATTTGAATATTCAAAGACCAAGTTTAAGGAAGTACAGCAATTCAATTACCAGTTATACATCTAAAAGCATCCAACACATTCACTGAAGCTCTTTTGAGTTTTGTGAGGCACTCAAAATTAGTCTCAGCCACTATAGAGACAAAATACTGCCCAACAACAGGCTCCCCTATCTATTGGGAGTGCCTGATACAACCAAACAATATTAACTTTATTTTGTAAGTCTTTATGTGTGGTCCAGATCACCACATGCCTGAACTTTAAACAGAAAAAAAATAGCAGAAATGTGTTGTGATGTGGAGCATTATCACCCCTCTGAGCATAACACTTCTTATAACTGTGTCTTTGATAATGTATGGATCAGTAATCTACCACAGCCAAAGTAATGATGCTGGAGCATTCATTTCTATTGAAGACAATAATAAATAAATGAATAAATAAATAAAATAATAATAGTAATAGTAGTAATAGTAGTAATTGATGATGATGATTATGATGATGATAATAATAATAATAATAACAATAATAATTTCTACCAGTGTCCAGTGTACAAGATTCTACCTGTATTTGCTCAATGGAACTTATCTGCCTTTGACTCAAGGTTCCCTTAAGCTCTCTATAGATCAATATGTGTAAACAGCTTCAGATATCTCAACTGCCTTGTGGTATCTTTGCATGACATATTGGATCCTTATAATTGATTTAGTATGTGGAAAAGTCCTTCTTGAAGCATACAGCGTCTAGAAGAAAGACTCTGGCTCTAGTTTAAAAGCATTTAATTGTTCTTTTTAAATTGTCTTTAACTCAGGAGAAATTCCATATCTGTATTTTCTGGAAAACGACAGCAGCAGGCTCTGTGAAGAAATGTGAATTCTAAGAGAAATAAATAACAACCCATTGATGCAAAATCTAAATAATTGACTTCTCTTGAAATTATTCTCTATGAAATAATTGCAGTACTTTTTCAAATTACCTCACTCTTTTTTCAGAAGTAGAGCACAGTTGGAATAAGCCTCCCAAATATTCTATAATTCCCACTAAGAAAATGGAGAAATGTAATTTTGCCACAAAATGCACAACAGAAAAAACTTCACAGGTTGGAATGTGCTCTTTTCTGTTTTTCAACAACATATTCATATTGAAATTGTACAGTGAAGAAGAAACAATACATATCTCCTCACCATTCTAACCAGCTTTTTTCAAAGAAGGTTTTAAAGCCAATGATCAAGACAATGTACTTGATCACTCATAAAAGAAGTGTGATGCATAACACCTCAAAATTACCATTATTGCTTTTCCCACAGCTGAGAATAGAGTATCCACAGGTTCTAATTGCCTGCATTCACTAGGAAAAAAATAAGCCTTTTATATATATTCATTCTACAGTAAATCCTGATTTCCTTACCCATCTTTAATTCAAGCAGAACTCCTACAAAACACAGAAGTCAGGGTTGCTTAGTAATTTTTATTTTGTGTTTTACTAAAATTCTTATTCTATTCTGAATCTTTTCAATGATTATTATTCTCTAAATAGCTTCCATTCTATTCTGCCTTAAGGAAAGACTTGAAGTTGAAGGTAGATTTTTGCAAAAGTAGTTATGAAAAGACAGATAATACACTCCAATTCAAGAAGACTTTCCATCATGTGTCTTCATTGTGCATCATTTGTTTTGTGAAAGACCTGGCTTTAGCATTTTAAATAATTTTTGTTAGATTTACCCTTTTTCCTTTGATTTTATTTCTCTTTCTTTCTCCTTTTTTTTTTCTTTTTTTTTTTTTTTTTTAATTTGTTGGCCCTTGTTCAGTTATCACTTACAAATGTAATTCATTGCTCTTCAGCTCCCCTGGGAAGATGTTCTTTGAAAAATAATCCAACTCTATTTGCTTTAATGAAGGTAGCAAAATTATAAAATGCAAGCACTAGAAAGGCATTTGAATCAGTGACCTTCCAATAGGAGGAATCCAGTAAGTTTTTGCAGCAAAAGAAGTTGCCTTTGAAAACAGGTTGCCCAGAAAGGTTTTTTTTGGAACAGGTTTCCTGGACTTACTGTGGATGCCCCATCCCTGGAAATATTCAGCACCAGGTTGAATGGGGTCCTGAAAAACGTGATCTAGTGAATGTAATCCCTGCCCATGGCACAGCACCTGGAACTAGATGATCTTGAAGTGGCTTCCAACTCCAAACCCTCTATAGTTCTATGAGATGCATGGATCTTGCACAACTATTGCTTTACTCAGGTAGCCTTTCTTTTAGCCATGCTAAATGTAGGATTTCTTTTCATATGTCTTGAAAGTGAATAATGCTGGCATTGTAGAGAGCAGGATTTCTAGGGATGTGACTGTTGCTAATCAACTTTTGTACCACTTCCATTTTTTTTATTTTTAAAAAAGACTTTTTTCCCCTGAAGTCTCCATTTGATTATATGGATATTTCAGATTTATTTCACAAGACAGGAAACATAATGAATATTTTTCTACTTATACATAGAACCATACACAAAATGAGTGGATCTTTAACATTCATAGGTTAATGTGACTTAAATTGTTGATGTATGAAGAAAAAATGTTTGTATGCAAGAGAAAGAACTGTGAATTCATTCAAACAAAATTCCATCCTTTTAGTATAAGCATCCTGGATTTAGACTGAAAAATAAATACTACAAGGACTGAAACTCAGTTACTCTGTTGTACTGTGACTAATAACTGAATATTAAAGTAGATTCTTACAGCCAAATTTATACATATATATATAAATATATCCATGTTTAAAATAAATGTAATATAAATATCATATACATAAAAATATATATACACATATGCAAACACACGCACACCTTCATGATCAGATGAAAAAGAATGCCCTTCATGTTATTTCTCTTTCTAGCTCTGTGGAAGTGAAGGAACATAAAAAGGCAAGAATGGAAGAAAGGAGGTTTGATCAGTATGTCAGAAAATGTTCAACAAACTTGTAAGAACCAACTGAAAATTCAGATTGCAACCACACACCTCTTACAGAGTCAACACAGCCGATTCCACAGCTTCCACAGCTATTTTCTTCCTGCAGCACAGATGCCAGAAGCCACCTCTGGATGATGTATTTCCACCATGATCACCTCACTGTATCACTTTCCAGATGATGAAGCATCTTAGCATTGAGTGATTGGTAGTAAATCAGCTTTACTAACAGTGCCCACAGAATTCACCAGCTTCTTCTCAATCTTTTCTCCTCCTTTTCATAAGGGCTATTCATGATCTAGAGTTGAGTAATAGTGTGGCAGCTGTCACAAGTCATGGAATGAAGATTATATCTTTGAGGATGAGCAGTTTGTATAATAACAGGTTCATCTGGACTATTTGAGAAGAAATCTTCACAACCAAAGAGATTTTCTGACTATTATAGTTATCTTTCATTGTACATAAATCACCCAAACATACCGGGGATTTAAAATGTTGGGCAAAGGTGGGCTTATCAGCAGAACAGCCTAACATGTACATCACCTTTAAGCATATGGTTATGCTGATCGAAGACAGAGACATCTGTGGTACAGAACTGGGAGATAAATTATAGTCCCAGCTCCAAGGGGTTTATGACTATGAAAACCTTCTCCTCCCACAACTCTTAGTGCTTTCAACACATAAAAACATAACTCTCAATGATATTAATATTCCATGAAATACCGCATCGTTACAGGAGAGTCATCTTATTTATGATGTGTGTGATGGCAAGGGAAGGGAAGACAGAAGACAAAAGGGAAAAGAAGAGATGGCAGGAAGAAAAAAATGTTCAGGTTCAGTACAGGGAGAAGAATACAAAAAAACAAGGAAAAAGCTACAATGCAGTCTCAAGAAATCATGAGTAGCAGAAAATTGTACAAGAAATGCAGTATAGAAAAGGAAAAGCAGGATGAATAAAGATAGGATGAGGATAAAATAGAAATATTGAAGGGTTGCATAGAGATGATGAGACTAGGCAAGAAGAATCAATAAGATGCTGGGAAACCCAGAGAGGCTGGAGAGAGGAATAAGTAGCACTTCCTACTGATGACAAAAATTTCATGCAAGAGGATACTATAGGAACCATCAGCTATTATAAGAATTTAATTTGGCAGACATGCTTTTAGGAGTATTTTATATTGGGTATTTCTCTTTTTTCCTTACTTAGTATATCCATAAAATAGCTTTAGTTTTTCTTGTCAAAATGATACGTGAGTGACTTTGAGATAAAACAAATCTCCAGGAAATAAGAGTTCATGTGTCATAGTTCACATGAAAGCTCTTTTCCTTTTAATACATTATTTTTTCCTACAACACAGAACTACTATCCTGAGACATAACATTCAGAGAACTCTTCTATTCTTATGTATGTAAGGTCATTACATAAAGTGGCTTTAGCCTCAAGCCTAATGAATGATACTACTGGAAACACATTCTAACAGAGATATTGTCTGCCAACTGCTTAATTATATCCAAATCCAGGTGCCTGATTATAGGCACATTCATAGCTGGTGGGACCATGCCTCCTATCCAAAGGCCATCTTTTTATGCACCTTTAAATTTTCCCTGTAATTGAAGATCTTGTGTCCAGAACGCCTTTTATAGCAAAATGGTTTTCATGGTCGTTTTGAGAATTAACACTCACTACAGCAGTATTTTGTTAATGTTTACAATATGAAAATGGTACTCTTGGGTGGGAAATCTCTTTCACTACGCAATACATGCCTTTATTTCTTCTACTGTTTGTTGTTAGTTTGCTTTTGGAATTTTTTATGAGCGGTGTTTCTAACCCATGGACTAGAATGCAGCATAAAAAGCTGAACTATTGGTCATGTATGGATTTCCTGGCAGTGCAAATGACATACAGGTAATAATAATTGAATTAATTTGCACATGTATAGCACATTGTATCTTGGAAGAGCCATATAAAAGTTAACTAATTAATTCTCTCAACCACTCTATGAGCAAAGGAAATAATTATCCTGAGCCCCATTTAACCCATAGAGAGTGGTTAAAGTATTATTCCCGCTGGAAAACATAAATCTAGGGTTGGTACTATAGTGTTTTACGTTTGAGATTTCTCAGTGATATTGCTCTACAAAGCCAGGTCAGTGAGCTGGGATTTTACTCTGGCAGAGTAGAGGGTACAGTCTGACTGGGCCAGCCTGCACCATTCTGCCCTTGCCTGCTAGGCATGTTTCTGCAACCCATTTTGGGGAAAAACCCCGTGTGTTTCAGTGAGAGAAGTTAGTGTGTGACTTCAGAACTGAAGTCTGCTCTCGTGTGTGTGTAAAATAAGCACCAGAATTTCAGTAACATCCCATTTACCTCCCAGACTGGTTACGTGAACATATTGTGAAGAGGTAAAATGCGAAATGCAAATAGAGCAGCCCAGGTATTCATACAAAAGATTGATTATTACAAGAAGTACTCCCAAGTTAATACATATATATTAGTTCAGAGTAGGTTTCAGGACTGTATAAAATTTCTACTGGGCCTTTCATCTCATTACTATTCCTTTGTAATCCCACAGGTTATAATTATGGAATTCTCATCCTGTAAAGATTATGTGTTTGCACTACACATTTTGGAGGACAGACCATTAGACTGGAGGCTGCCTTCAAAAATGTACAATTTCAAAACTGTAGAACAGGAAGCCTGTTTTCTAAACCTATGCTGATGTGGCTTTGAAGCTACAAACACACCTGTAGTAGCTGTATTTTTCCAATCTGTAAAGCACAGAGGGTCCAACAGTTAGATACTCTTTAGTTCTAATAAACTGGACAATTGAGTGTGATGCAATTTTCTATTCATTGAAAGCAATAAGAATAGATAAAGTAATCAAAAGGGATAAAAGGGTATGGGTTTTCTAAAGTTGCCTTGTTCATGGATTTTTCTGAAGATGCAATTGTGCAGTGCTTTATGTCAGGCTTGCAATAACTTCTGTTCAGCTGAATTTAAAAATATTATCTCCTAGAGAGCAGTATACTATCTGATGGATTTAATACTACATGCAGGTCTTTCTACGAGGTAAATCAAGTTCAGAAATCAAGTCAGATTTCACTCTAGATGAGAATGAAACAATTAGGTAATTTGCCTTAATTAAGTATTACATGTTTGTGAAACAAAATTGATTTTGTAGAGTAGGCATATCAAGAGAGGTACTTAATAGTAATTAATCATCTATCATCTTTGCCAGGACTTCAATTGTCAACCACAATTATGCATAAATTCTTCTCATTAAGATAGGTTTAATCATACAAATCCAACTTAACTTCTAAGTATGACAGGGCCACCAGACAGTATAATACAATAGAAGTGTATTTGCAGGTCTGTAACTTCAATATTCCTGCAGTGACTGTGAAATAAAACCATCTGTGCCCATAAATGCACTACACTTGTTGCTATCTACTTTGACCTAGTAAAATATATGAAGTTGCATTTCCCACATAAATAGGTAATTTAAAAGCTTTCTGCACAAAACTGTATCTCTCCAGTAAGACTACATATTAAAGAATAAAAGCCTATACTTATGGTTATATCCACATTAAAAAAAAATTCTTTCAAAACACCGTTTAGGATAAAGTTTATATTTTACGATGAAATGAATCTGCAAATCTTTTGCCATGGGAAATGTATCTAAAATTCATACACACTCCTTAAAAAAATGTCCAATAAACTGGGAATAAATTAACAGAAAGAATCAGTAGCTGCCATATCCCAATTTTAAAATGTTTATTGAACTTTTCAGCTGAGGATGAGTGTTGATATTTACTTCAATCTTTTAAGTAGAAAAAAGTACTTTAAAACGTAATAAAGTTACTATAACTTAGTAACCTGTTCTATGTAGTCAGACATAGGCTCCTATACACCTAAGAATTCGAGTAACTAATTAACTTATTTCCACTGCTGGCTTTGCTCTGGAGTTGCAGCTGCATTTCGACAATTGAACCAATAGGTGGCACCAGGAATTTCTCGAAAATATCTATAAATTTAACACATTCCGTGACTGCAAATTATATTCCAGGTAATCAGTAGCCAAACTAACAGTTAGCTATAATTAATAACTAAAAGAACTATTTGGAGTATGAAGGAAGCATAGGAGGAAAAAAAATTAAAACAAAATTAAAACCCCCAACTAACAAGGGCTATGAAGTTCAAAAACAGATGGAATAAGAAAAGACAATCTGATCAGAGACAGACAGAGCAGGTTTACAAAAACTGAATCTTGGCTACAGCAATATAATACTATAGAAATTGATGCAAATTAGAAAGGCAAATAAGCATGACCTACATTTCTGTGAAGAAATTGCTCTTCCCTTCAGAAAATGAGATCCCTATAATGTGACTCAAGCTCGACTTCAAAACTTAAAGCATCCTAAATAAAGTTTTTGGAAAATTTAGGTGAATATACAAATATATAAATTAGGTGAATATATGCAAAAATTTAGATTGTGCCAAGAGTAAAGGAAAATGAGGGTGTGAAAGGATAGCACAGAAAATGTGAAATGCATCCAAAAGGTGACAGAGTGAAACTGTGGCCCAGGGAAGGATACACAGACATCAGCCATGTGACACCCTGACCCATAAAAGCCTGCAGTGGTTTTTGCAAAATTCATAAAGCATCAGAGAAGGTGCTGTCATGCCAGGACACATTAAAAGTAAAAAACAGAAAGCGGATATTTCTAAGAAAAGTACTCAGAGGAGTTTTTGTGCCATCCAATAACATATTGAAAAGCTTGTTTGAAAGAATTAAGAAATAACATAAGGAATAAGATAGTCTGAGAAACATATCTTTTAATTTGCCTCCTAAGACTCAAAAATTCTAGAAGCATAAACTTGGCATTGTCTCAAGATGAAAAAAAAAACATATATATAAAATATAAATAAAATAAAACAGATACAAAGAGCCAGAATTTTCTAAGTATCCAAACCTTCATAGTTCTAATAAATGTAAATATCTAACTGAAACACTCTAACACTCTATCAATACTTATGGGGGCTCAGTAGACAAAACTGTAAGTGATGGGGAGAAAAAAGAAATCACTTCAACTTTTTAAAAACATCTTATTAAGAAGGAAGTTAGAGACAGATGCTATTAACATCTGTCACAGATACCACATACAGGTTTCAAGGAAATAGAAATATTTATTTTGTCACTTCAATATCTGCTTTGTATTAAAGAAATTTGAAAGGAACTTAATAAAAAAATCTTTATCAACTTTTCCATTGTAAATGTGGTAAATGTAAAGGACCTCTTTTATTCAAAAATTTGAAAAATCAATGGTAACAATGCAAATTCTGGAACTGAGAAAATATAGTTAAATGAAATAAAACAAGTAGTAGGAAAGCAAGGTTAAGTTCTACCAAAGAAAGCAATTTACTTTTTTTTAAACCAATTTTTAAAAAGGGAGAGAATATCTAATTGCAATTTAAGAGAAGAAAATGATGTTTAAAATTTTCAAACAACCCACCTTTGTGTAAGCTGCTAAAATCAGTAAAGAGTTTGAAAACACTTTGGTATGTCATGCTTGAATAAATTTGTTGAGGGATTACATTAAATGAATGAAATTTGAAAAAAATAAAAAAGTTTCTGCCTCTCAGTCTTATTTCACAGTCTCCAGAGGAAGAACAACCCAGAGCGCTGCTGTTCACTCACCCCTATGGCTGTGCAAATAATTAATTTTTCAGTTCACTAACCACTTGCTAGAGTAGGGGTAAGAGAAAAAAATCAGGAAGGTAAAAATATTATTTCAAGTCAGATGGAAAAAAAATTGTTTACTGGAATTTCTTTACCAAAAGGAAAGAAAAAAATCATTTGAAACATCTTTAGTCTGGATTTTGGCATCTTTATAGACAAAAGTCTTGTTTGAAAGCAAAAAAAAAAAAGATTTTGTACTAAAATATGGAAAGAATGTATTTTCTTTCTTTTTTCTTTTCTTTACATGGAAGGTCCTAAATTAGATCATAAACAGAACTATCTTCAGTCTGCAATCACAGAGTGATATTACTGAAGAAAATTAGTAAAATCATACCAGTATCATATGAACTTGGCACAAACATCCATATAGAAGGCTTAGGCCGTCTAAAACGTGTGCTTATTTATATTTCTTCTTCAGGTTTTTTTCTTTTTTTTTTTTTTTGAGGGGGAGGGGGGTGTTTGGAGATATTATTGAGGGTTTTTTGTTTTGTTTTATTGTCCTACAAAACTGGTTTCCTCTGGTGAGAGGCTGCCACTTTCATAACAGTTCTACCCTGTGCAAGGAAATATGTTGAAGAAATTCCTCTTTTCTCTAGCTGAAACAACTTATCTCCCCCTCTCAGGACAAGTCTGAGATTTAAAAATATGTGACGCATCTTAATGATGCGACACATGAGTATTTAAGCCCTGCCCTTCCACAGTCCTAATGAGCTCATTATACACATGCTCTGAGATATTTTTTAAATCTTAATCTTTATGATAAACTATCATTTAAAGTGATTAGTTACCCAAAATTATTCCCAAATTAATTGAATCTATGCCCACTGCTGAATTTGTGCTGTATTTAAACTTTTTTTTAACGCATTAAAACTTAAGAATTGGGAAAAGTTATACTGAGAGCATTCTCAATTTTGTTATAAATATTCATCAGTAACAATGGGACATACTTGTTTTTGTAGATCATTTGTTTGTCATAAAACAGGGTGGTATCAAGATCTATAAGTGGAACACATGAAAGGAAGTTGCAGGTAGACATTGAGGAAGAAATCCACATCAATATGGATTTCACCATATGAGCTCGAGTGCAGTTTCAGCTCTCTTCAGTTATACTTAGTACAGTAAAGGTCAGAACAGAACACTGCTCTCTTTTCTGGGCATGACAAACACTCATCCCAAAGAAACTCCATCCCAAAGAAACTGTGCAAATAAAATTGATCACTTGAGACTGAACTGTTCTGAACTAAAAAATCTTCAACTTTTCCTACCTTACTTTCCTTTTGAGATGATGCTTGCATAATATTTGCAAAGGGTTCAATCCCCAGAAACAAAGGCAGTTGTCTGGGTTGAACCCACCAGATACAAAACATCATTGCTTGCTATCTCTAAGCAAAGTTACAGCTGGCCTGGGGAAGTAGCCCAGGTGTGTTTACAAAATCAGGTATAATGGCAAGACAGATCACTCATAACTTACATGAGGAAACCCCCGCACAGCATTTTTTCCCTTGTAGGAAGACTAATCTGAGCAACAAAAGCATGAGTTCAATGTGCCTTGTAGAAAATACTTCTGTTAACAAGTTATCCGTTCAGAACTGCAGAGTCTCAACAATATGAACACATTCATTTAGGAAAAGAAATACAGGACTTAATTGCTTGAGAAATGTCATGGTAATGAAATACTAGATTACTGAAAGTTCAGCCAGAATAGCCTAGGCAGATCTCAGCAGATGGTAAGGAAAGAAAGAAGTTATGCCAGGGCAAAATGGAAAATCCAAGATGCTACAGGTTGGAAAAGATATCCATGATGGCAAAAGTCAAGCAACGTTTAACTGTACAAGATACAAACATAGACACACACACACATATGTGTGTATATATATATATATGTGGGCACTTCAGGGATCAGAGCAAAACACAAACAGAATTGCCTCCATCCAAATACCTTCCTTGGCAGGTTACATCAATACACAAAGCAATTTATCAGCTTGGGACCCAGTGCTCATCCATGCAGCTACATTCTCTGCCCTGCAGCAGGATTAATTTTCTTGGCCTCCTGCAATGTGGCATGGATAGACTGTTGCCATTGCAAAGAAAGGAGAAACATTCCCTATTTCAACATACTTCCATAATGGAAGAATTTTAAGAATCTTTGGGGTTTTTTCTAAAAAAAAAAAGTGTTTTCTGTTTTAGTATAAATAATCTAAGTTTAAAACATGGCCATGACTCATCTTTGACATGCACATAAGGATTTTTCTGCATTTTAGGGGAAGAGTGGTTTCTGCCTGTGCCTTTAGAACAGCCTGATGGGTAGAAAGCTTTCATCAGGTCTCTGGCCTGGAGTTCAGATTCTGCTACAGCCTCAGATAAATAAAAGATTCACCTTTAAGTCATTCCAACCTATCTTGCTGGGGCCTTTCTTCTGGATGTTGACTATACAGACTGTACCTCCATCAGCAATCAATGTGGTGCAATAGCAATGGATCCCCAGGGCAGAACCCTTAGGGCAGAGTACATGATCACCCCACTGCACAGGATTTAGGGGAACAGCACATGATTCCTGGTGAACAGCTCTGGTATGATCTAGTAAAGCATCCATCAGCACCCAGAGTGCATTAAGAGAGGCTTCTGGAGTCTCTTGCTGGTTAGTTTTACTTGAAGAGAGCCCCCTGTGAGACCAGAAAACCAGGCAGCAGGCACTGGGAGACTCCTTCAAAAGTGCAGGTCTGACCTGAACCCCAATACTGATCCTGGCAGACTGCAGAGCACCATCACATTAGGCTGTGAACAGTGTGGGAGTGCACAGGTTGAGAGGACAAAAACAAATGCAAAATGCTCTCTCTAAGGAGAGTGGGGAATAAGCCAGAACATTCTCTTCAGTTGAAGCACTGAACTAGAGGGAGCAGAGACAGTATGACCTGGATTGAAAGGGTCCTTAAAGATCACTTCCTTCCCATCCCCCTCCCTTTCACTAGATCAGGCCACTCTATCCATTGAAACATAAATGAATAACCCACTGGTCTGTAGATCTAGAACTAGAGGTCTTACTGCTTCAGACTGTAAAAAATAAACATAAACACGCAAATACTATCCCCAAATACAGCATCAAATAGGCATACACAGGCCTAACAGAAGAATAGATAGTTTTGTCCAACTACAGTGTGTTCCTTTTGAGTCCAGCCCTCACTTATTGAAATATATGGAGAAAGTATTGAAAGATAATATGTAAAAAAACCAAAATACCTCTCAGCTCATTTTTTGTATAATAGTCACTGGTTTTGCATTTAATGTATGGAATAAGAAAAAAAAATAAATAAAAAAAAAAATTGCTTTGCTCTTCTGCCTAGGAGTTTTTACTTGCCTGGTTATGTCAAGCAAGAGTTTGTTATTTTCTGCATGCTTCTAGATTAACACACCATCATTTATGATCATAAAAAAAATAGCTAGGAATCTTTTGGAAAGTTGTATTTTTATGATTTAATTTTATACTTTCTGGTTATACTTGGTGCACATTGATTATAATTACAGTTTACAGTTCATCAAAATAGCAGTGTTCCCATACATAAGGGAAGACAACATCTTTTCAATCATGGATAGATGCTAGATTCACAAACACTCACTTAACAGAGTTTTTACTGAACTTTATTTTGAAAGTTTGCTGAGTGCTTTAAAAAATTTGTCTACCTTAGTTTAAATAGGGAATTAGCAATTCTGTATTTTATCACTATTGCATGCAATGTTTAGGTCTGCTTACTTATATTTACATTAAGACAAGTGTTTCCTCAAATTTTATTTAATTTTCTGAACTCATAGCATTTCATTGTATTTAAAAAGTACGCTGAAAGATGGAAAGTTCCTGAGATTTCCACAATTTTAGAAACAAGACAGTTCTTAAAAGAGTGGGGAAAAAACTCAAAACAAAACAAAGTGAGACAGCAGCACTGACTTAAATCATAATTGTCCAGAATCTTAGTTGCATAAGGCAGGTAAAGGTCCACTGGGCTAATCAGAGCTACATGCACTGCTTCAGGACGCAGTCAGGATTATTAAACACACCTCATCCCTCCCCCTACTTGACTCTGCATTTTGCCCTTGCTACTTGAAAACAGTTTGTTAGAAATGCTTTGCATTCCAATGTCTATTTAATGACAGTTGATCTATTTTAACAAACTTTTCAAACACTGTTTCCGGATCTCTATTTTTATTTTTAATAAGGCTATGTAAAAATCAAGTATAAATAAAGCCCTAATACAACAGTACTACATAAACACATGTGTTTTGCTCAGAACAAGAACTCTGGAGAGATAATTAACTCAAATTACAGGGGTTTTGTCCAAATGCTTGCAGTTACTGACAATTTCCCCACTTTTAACTACCTTATAATTATGAATGGTCTACATGCCAGATCACTTTGTCATTTTTCTACTGGCTAGCAAGAAATAAAACTCAAGCTGTAGTCTGCCTTCTTTATTGTGCCTTTTTTATTCTATATTGTGTCATCTCCATGGTTGCTATTAATATGAGAAGAAAGGATAAATCTAACCATAAATTCCCTCCAATTGATAAATTACTAATTTGTAAATCCCACTGAGGGTCACTGATAGCAATGATGGTCACTAATAACTGCACTTGCATGCCTTATTAAAAACATACAAATTCCTTTTACTCAACGGCCATTATTTCCACATCTGAATACCCATTCATAATGACAGTGAGGCTTTTTTATATTCCTTATTTATTTATTTATTTATAAATAATTTTATTATTATATAACAGCTTATGTAATTTTCAGGGCATTCTATTTTCTTCTGCATGCACCTATAACCACCCTTTTTATTCTATTGGTATCCCTACAACATGGTCTGAAGTGCCTTTTCATTGAATTTGATGATCTGGCAAAATAAGCAGCATTTCTGTTTTGGTTTTTGTTTCTTTCTTTCTTTCTTTGGTTTTTGTTTCTTTCTTTCTTTGTTTGGTTTTTGTTTTGTTTTGGCTTGGTTTTATTTTTGGGGTTTTTTCGTAGGAAAATATGTTTGGTCAATTTAACGTTGTGCAGTAGCTATCAGTCTGAAAGACAACAGTATAATTCATCTTGTCAGCAAACTGAACTTCTTACTTTTAGGTTTTGGATTTGTTGCAGGAAATGCTTCTGTTGGGTTGACTGTAGTTTCTTGGTAGAAGTCTATTTCATCTGAGTACATACTAAGATTTGTGTGCATCGAATAACTATCACTGACTATCAAAATAAAGAAGAGGCAAAACCATCTGCTCTGAACCTCACTGTCCCTTCTCCTGTATTTTTTATGACAATACACATGTAAAAGCTCCAGTGATTAAAACTTTCTATCTTCCTTTCTCTCAGCTTCTAAAAAACAAAGACAGTTATTCTAGAGAATAGATTGGTCTATGAATATAGGTTGATTCTAACAATAATAAACTTCCAGTATTCTGTGTAAGCCACCTACTCACGTACGCAACACTCTTTGAGGACCAATTTTGCTTTGCCCTGTGGTGTTGTCTCTTTTCAATGAGCACAGAGGGCCAAGGGAATCACTTTTTCAACACTGTTCACACTCCAAGTGTCATGATCAGATCCCATCTAGTCAGACTAATATCAAAATTGTTTCATAAAATATCTTAAAAGGAACCTTTTAAAAGGTAATGGTACAGCAATTGCAAATGGTTTTCTTCCGTCACAGAATCACTCAAGTACAATGTTTTGAGAGAAAGAAACAGGACACATGAACACACATTTGGAAGACCATCTTTTGTTTTTCTGTTGGCACAAACAATATCCATAAAGTTAATTTTTCTTTTACCTCATGGAACTGATTATATTGCAGCCAACCTCCAAATTTTATGCGTCAGTACACATTCCTAAACAAGCTTTTTGTATTTGTGCAATATAATTATAGTGAATACTAATGCAACATAGTTATTACAGCAAACAAACAACAAAAAAGCCCCACCCCACTTCTATTTTGCATCCATGCAGACCTAAAGCCTGAATAACTAGACTGGCATTTTTGATATGACAAAACTCTTGCTGACATTAACTGAGCAAGTGCAGCACTCATTTCCTTTAGATAGATTTTGGCTTTGTTTTCCTGGATTTTTAAAAGTATTTTCATCATTTAAAATTATACTAAATGTATTTAATCACATCTCAGTTGAGTAGTCACCACTCAGGCAAAGGTTCCATCAATATGAAAAAAGGTTATCAGAGCTGACTGTAATTAATGGCCATAAAAATATATCCAAGCTATAAATTTATAAATTATGGACACATAAAATTTAGGAAATATTTCTAACTCTGTTTAGTTCTATTTCAAGATAAGAATGAAAAAAAGGTTTAATCTGATCATAAGATGTATGATACTAGTGAGGTATTCTTTGTTTATCCAGATGATTTACTGTACCCTCCCAAATTCTTGTCCACCTACTTGCTGGTGTGGGGGGCTAAAAAGCAGAAAGAGCCTTGGCTTGTGCAAGCACTGCTTAGCAATGTCTAAAAGACAGCAATTTATGCTGTCTTTTCAGCACAAATCCAAAACATGGCACCATGCAATCTACTGTGAAGAAAATTAACCAACACATGGACTTATCCCATATGTACAGAAGCTAATATTTTTCTTTTATGCTATGACAATTTCTAGGTTTGCTATTAAGAAATAATAAAAGACAAAACCAAAACCAACCAACCAACCAACCAAAAAAACCAAAAAAGAAAACCAACCAACTAAAACAAAAAGAAAACAAACAAACAAAAAAACCCCCAACAACAACAACAAACCAACCCAAAGTCATCTTGGACAATTAAATATACATATATATATATATATATATATATATATACACATATAGATATATATATATATATATATAATACATAAGAAATGCTGAAAACATCCTTAAAAAAAATATTGAAATGAAGTGAAAAATGCTTACATTATGCTATTTACTTTCTCATACTAGCCAGAAAAATACAATTTCCCCAAGACTGAGACTGTGATGAGCTACATTGCTACTTGTAAGTTTATTACTTGCACTGATTATAGAACCTTCTGGTGGTAGTTGGATGTAAGAAAAATACTTAACTCTTGGCCTTGCTCCCATTTTCCTTTCCAGTGAAATCTATCAACCTCTAGAAGAAAGGTGGAAAGCTAGAGGTCCTTCTCATGCACTTCTGAACATGAGAGAAAAAAACCTGAAGATTAAGCACATGAAATACTGACCCCAATCAGTAAAGCAACATTATTAGAATAAGTTTAGGGGTCCCATTAACTGCAGTGAAGTTGTTCCCTCCCTAAATTTTAAAGATAGGCAGGTATTAGAAGTAAAAGCCTTGTTAAAAAAAAAAAAAAAAAAAGGGAAGGCAGGATAAATTTTAGGGGAGGAGAAACAAGAAAACCTTCTAAAAGGTCAGCAGGAGTGATAACAGGAAGAGAACAAGCAAGTGAATGTAGTGTTTGATTTTGCATCAGTAGACATGGAAGGAGTGTTGTATGATCTTTTCTATGACTGCAGGGAGAAAACCCTGTGAGAAGTGTATGATATTCTCTGTTACTGTAGGGAGAAAACCCACTGAGAAGAGTTGTATGATCTTTTCTATGACCGAAGGGAGAAAACTCAGTGATGAACATGAATAGGAAGAAAAGAGTTCCAGGATGCAAGCTCACAAAAAATGCCAGGAGAGGGTAGTTTCCTTCCTAAAATATGGACATGAATAAATATGAATCTTTTTCTATACATGGATATAAACTTCCCACGTAAATTAAATTTAATATATTACATTCTATATATCACATACACACAACACACACACACACAACACACACACATATAATTAGTAAATATACCCTGCCTCCTTGAGAAAGTAGCTTAGAACAGTAAACATAGGTAAATTCAAGTTTGTTGTAGTACATAGTAGGTTGTAAGTCTTAAAGATATTGTCAGTGAGTTTGACCTTCTTCTGGACCATTTCAAAAACATTTGAAATCCTTAAGAATACTCATACAATTAGTATTGTTGTCAAAAAGCTCACTTCTGTGGAAAATACTTCCACAATATGGTACAAACTTTGGCCAATATGCCATTTTCCAGAACTGATACCTTGGTTTCCATCCCCTTGTTTAGCCTCAATTGTGTTTTTAGGTTTCTTTGCTTTCTCCTCTTGTGAAAGGAAACAAAAAAACCCAAAAAAACCCCAAACTGTGCTAGATGATTGTGGCTGTAGTGAAAGCTATCAAGAAATAAACTGACCTTCTTTTGAACTCAGATAAGAAGTAGCTTATGCCTACCCCAGATAGCTCATGCCCTTTAGAGAAAGGAGACAGACAGAGGCAGTTGCACTGGCAATTGCATTGGCTATTCTTCAATCTTCTCTTCGTGAAATGAACACATAATCCAGTCCAAAATGCAGAGGTATCAGGAATATGCAGGATGGTAATGAGATTTCAAAAAGCAATGAGGAAGACAAGAAAATAAGCTTTTAATTCACCAACTTGTATTTAGATGAACTATGCTGACCTCTTTCCTTCCACATTTTTTCCATTACATACATTTTCAAAATTATTCCAAGTAAATGCAGTCTACTGACATGGATATATCCAAGCCTACTCTCATTTCTCATGAAAGAAAGAAGAGAAATGTGTCTTTCGCTGGATGGGAAGGCAGCAGTCTCTGGGTCTTAAGTATAATAAGCAAATAAACCTATCTTCCCAATGTATATTCAGAAACATCTAAGCATGAAATAACACTTTCCCATATGTATCGAGGTGCTGCTGAAGCTTTGTTAAAAGTACATCACACCATTAAGTGTCAGGTTAAGCCTGATTTCTAGGTAGAAGAATTATCTATGATGTACTTCATCTAGCAGCAAGGGAAACCAAAATTTATTGTTGATACAACATTCATTGTTTCTAACATTTTAGGAGAACAAGTCAATGAACGCGGGGTATTGAACAGCAGAAACACAATAAATTACTGGGGTATACAAAAAGTTCTCTGGAACTAAAGGGGCTGTGCAGAAAGAGAGGCTTTCAGATAGAAAAAACCAAACTACTGGAACAGGTGTCTTAAGTACAAGCTCTGAGCTTTAGAGGCAAGAGGTCTACCCAGAGCCAAATATCAAACATTTTTAGCATTAATTCACAATAATAACTGCAGAAGATTCAGTTATAAAAAGGAAGAACTTAGAATCTCTGAAAATTTTTGGGGTTGAGATATTTTTATCTTGCAAAAATATTTTAAGAGGCAATATAAAGAAATCAAGTATTTTCTCTGCAGTTACCCTGAGCAATTTTGTGGAAAATGTAGTAGTTTTTATAACAAATATTAGTGAAAAAATTCCAGTTCAAGAAATTTGCTGTATTCCTTAGTTATGTTTTAGTTACTAAATTAAAAATTGGTCAGCTACTTAGCATTAACCCTGAATTTATTTAAAAATTTAGGTAGAGAAACATGTATGTTCTTCACAATAACTTTAAAAAAATATTTCTGAGTTTGATAACATAAAGTGTATAGAAAATTTTAGGCTTCTTTTAATTAATAAAGCTGAGAACTTTTCTGATTACAAATTGGGTAATCTTTGCTGGAGCTTAAGGAAAATGTGACTTGATCTTTCTGCTTATGATATGAAGAATCCCAGGTTTATAATATTTGAGGAGCATAGAGATTATTTAGAAGCTGAAGACTGGGTAAAAATAAGTATTTAATGGTTAGATGGTTAATGGTTATATGGTTATATGGTAAATATAATGTATTAACAGTGTTGGGAGTGACAATGGTGCTGAATTAAGGATTTAAGACTGGTATTATGATTAATATTGATATTTATGTTAATACATATTACTTCAAGAGTTCATTTTCTTTATTTTGATGTGCAGTTGACTACAAAAGTCTAATTTCAAATCAAAGGAGTTTAATTTTCTGGGTTTACATTTAGTCATGCCATTTGCTTGTCTTCTGAAACTGTAATTTAGAATACAAACAATTTGTGTTTAACTCTTTAAGGTTAAGAACCTTCTCTACTGGATATCATGCTTGAGCTGCAGGACAAAAGGTCCAATTGTGTTTGATTTTAGCACCTGAATTAGAAGATCTCTCTTTAGCAGGAGCTTGCTGGAGCCTGTTCCTGGAACTAGAAAATGATAGTGATCTGTTATTGCAAAAATATGAGGCAGAAGAGACACTGGAAAACCCCCAGCTTTAAAAAATTTAAACTAATGAGGACAAACATTCATATCCACGTGAACCTTCTCTTTCCAGAACTAAACCAAGGAATTTTGGGATCAAAAATCATACAAATGGTACCTATGAGCTGATTCATTAATCTGTAATCTGTTCAAGCTCTCTTTGCCTCACAGTGACCTGAGATGGTGTGAGTAGCACAGATTCTGTACTCCCCTCTCTATTTAATATCAAACTTCCCCAAAACCCATTGTATTTGGAGTGAATGTAGAACCTTTCTAACTCAGATATGTAGACTGGGAGCACAGATACGGCCAAGGAGTATTTTAGCATGAGACAGAACCAGAGCAGAGGTTTTTCCTTCAGTTGTAAAAGAGATGTGAAGGAACAGAAGCAGTTAATGGGAGACCATGAATGTTTGTCTCTTCTGCTGAACAGTGCAGATAGATAACTTGTCTCTAAAGCACAGAGCTTGTACTTGTCTTAATTTTCATATTTTTTTTATCCATTCTAACCAAGAAAGGGAGAAGAACCACGCCATAAGGAAAAACACACATTTCTTTTTAATGAATGAATCTTTTAATCACTTAAATGTGCTAATCACTAAATAACCAGGGACATTATTTAAATAATTATTATAGAATTATGAAAGAGGTTATTGAAAATGAACACTGAACTGCTAAAATTAATTCTACAGCATTTATATTTCCTGCATTACCAAAATGTATTTCTTGCATTTGGTTTTCAGTATGCACTTACAGATATGGAGTGAGGCCATTCATGGTTTATTTGCATTCAATTAAGAACATGCTAAGAAAGAAGAGATGCCACTCTGCCTTTAAAAATGGTAGCAAACAAAGGGGAGTTTAGAGGAATTTTAAAAATTATTCAGTCACAACTTTATGCACATCTGGTACACAGCACAAAATTGAAACATTTTGCCTACAAAACTAAAGGCATTAATCAATTCAACCTGCCCAGGTTTCCCATTTTGGAGGCTCTCTCATGGGACACAAGCTACATAATCAGTAGATATTTATTCTAACCTTACCCCATAGACATCTTTTAGGCTGGATGAAGAAGTAAGCTCTCAAAGAAAAGATGGCAATTTAACCACATTATTCTGAATCAAAAACAGCCAGGCACCTTAAGCGTCACCAAAATAAGGAAAATTGAAAGCTCGTGATGGAGTGCCTCTAAATTATGAAACAATAACACTTCAGCTGGTAGCAGAAACAGCAATACAGATGTATTAAATCTGAGACTGTACTTACCAGACTAAAGGAAAAAGACTTCTGACCATAAGGAACTTACCATCCACAGAAGAGTCATTGGGCAGAGACTCAACAAGAGATACAAACCTTTTAAAAAGAATGCTGTTCACATTTTAAAGAGTCACAAAAAAAGTCTATGTGAGGAATTGATTTGCTGGGAAGAATTAAAAAATATAGTTAAAACTTTATGATTTGGGTGTTTTCCAACTTACAGACCAAATTTTGACTCAGCACAACTTTGATGTATTTTCCAAAGTAAATCACTTCACCTGTTTCACAAAAATCTATGTCTCCCAAGCCATACCAACAACAGTGAGCTACATTTTGTAATTTGAGAGAGTTCGGTTTTGCCTGGATCACTGGTAAGAATTATTGAATATAAATACAGCTGTCTTCATTACATATATTAATTTAATTTTTAAAATAGTTTTAAACCACTGATTTCAGGCTTTAATGCATAAGTTATCTCTCTGTGCAGGAAATTTAGACAGCTTCAACTGAAAAATAAAGGAAATGTAGAGTTAGGTCTGGGCTAACTTTAAGCTACAATTGTTACTATATATGTCCTACATAAAAACCAGCTATTTCACTTCTCTCCCTTAGCTCTTAACAGGTAGTATTGTAAGTACATTTGTCATTTATAGAAACATCTGCTGGATTTTTTACTCCCTTGTGGGCATTATGCTCAGTTAGCCATAGAAAACTTGGCTTCAATATTTAAATATTAAATACTGTGTTTTATTATTTGACACTAATAGAATAATTTACCTAGAAACTAAGGAGCTGGTTAAGACAGATACTGAAAACACTGGATTATGAGTCATACATCAGACATACATTAAGAGTTACTTATTGCAGCTTTTTTTCAAGCCAACGATTTTTAGAGTTCTAGTGATTCAGCTCGTAGGCTTACCAGTAATGTACCCAAAACCAGGTGTCTTCCCTCAATTAAAAATATGTCTGTTTTTATCTACATCATAAATGCCAATACCACTAAGAAGTGTATTTGCACATATAAATGAAAAGTACTATTGTTAGGCTGCACACACTTTTATTAAGGTAATCTGAATTGGTTTGTTTAGCTTTTTTTTTTTTTTTATTGTGGAGGAGTGGCACTGAACTCACTCATGTGCAATAAGATGAAGGTCAGCTATGGAAGCTTCCCATTACTTGTGCATTTGACCCTCCATCAAAGGGCTTTTAAAGAAATAACTATTAAATCATTCACAATGTGTTTTTTATATTTAGCCAGTTGATAAACATACAGAGGTGAACACTCCATGTATTCTCACCTTCCAGCATTTTTCAATTACATTGCTATCTAAAAGATACGTGATCTATAAAGAAAATAACAAGAATAGGACAAGACAGAATAAACTCACACATACTAATAAAACCTTCTAGCAATCCTTCAAAGATTCATAATAGCTCTTCCTTTTTTACACATATATGCACGTCTTTTTTCCCATTTCTAAACATTTTCTGAAATCAAACGGTATATAATTTTTCAAAGCATATTGGGACTTTTCAGTAAAACTTGGGCAGCACATAAAGAAAACAACAAAAACAGCAGAATTACTGAGCTAATTACTATGCTTTATACAACCAAATGAGGTCTGAGATTTTCTAATTACATAGTGAATATATGAATATTTCCTCTGGCATATGGGATTTAAGGAGTGAGTTCAAGAAGATATGAAGGGAAATCTTGAAGAGATATGAAGAGGACCTTGAGAGATCAAGGATGAAACCATCTTGATTCCATTACAATAACATCTCTGCTGCTGTCTGATTAAAATGAAAGCGAATACTCAGGCTCCTTTTTTATTTTTATAACACTTACTATGACACTTACTAGAAAATCTTATAATGAAGGTCACAATTTTGTGGATGTCTTACTAATTTGCTAGTTATTTACTGGTAGTTCTTTTTTTGCAGTTTAGCCTGAGTCAAATCAAACTTGGTTAGGTCCTGTTTACCAACATTAATTCCTGTTGCAAGAAGTTTAGTGTACTTAGTGTACAAAACAAACTTATTTCTTAAAATTTTATGTGAGAGGTTAAAATAATGAAACTCAAGAGCAAAATAAGAAACTTATTCAAGCATTTTCCTTGTTCAGAGGAGAAAGGAATATGATGTATGCATGCTTATTTCTAGAGAGTATGTAATGTTTCATGGTAACTTTTAGTTATTTAGTGGTATTCACCCATCACATCTCAAGCATCCCATGGGACAGGAGGATTTGGGTGTTGGTTTATATATGCAAAGAAAAGCAGGGCCAAGGATTGGTCCTGGCTGAGGAGCAGGATCTGTTTAATTCCTTGCCAGTTCTTGGAGTGCTTTGGGGGTCAGCCTCTTCTCCCAGGAAACCAGCATCACGAGGGCATAGCCTCAGGCTGTGCCAGGGGAGGCTCAGGTTAAACATCAGGAAGAATTCCTTCACTGAAAGGGTTGGAATTCTCAGGGAGAATGGGAGGTCATGGAGTCACCATTCCTAGAAATTTTCATGTGCACTAAGGTTTAGGTGGCCTGGTGGTGTTTGGTCAAAGCTTGAACTCGATGATCTTGGAGTTCTTTTCCAGCCGTTATGGTTCTTTGAATCTATGATTCTAAGTATGTTGTTTGCTTCCAGCTGCTGATCCTGACTCTTCCTAATGTTTCCATTGGCTCTGCAGGGCAAGACAAAACACCTTCACATTTCATTTTTTTTCCTCCCACCAATAAACATATGTTCCAACAGTAAGTTAGACCAAATTGCTTATTTACAAGGTAATAAAGCTTACACATGCATGAACAGATGTCAAAAAGAAAACTGAGACAACAATATATTCTGAGGCCTGGTGAAAGTAATCAATATGCCTTTGCTCTTTCTTCATGAGAAGATTAATTATATCTCCAATATACTCAGGTTTAACAAGCACAGCCACAGCAAGACATCTTCAGGGCCTTCTGCATGGCCTCCTTCATGAGCCTACACTGACATGATTTTCCAAAGTTGAAAGGGATGTGAAAGAACAGGCAAAGAAGAGGAAATTGGCTGTGCACATATATAAAGATTACTTATTCTTCCTTTATAGCAAATGTTCAAGTTCTCAGCTGTAGACCATGCCAAGAAGCACTATGGTGTCTCCCATCCTGCAGAGCAGCTGAACACAAGGCACATTTCTCTACAGATAAAAATCTGTTACAGAACACCTGTATATCAGGAGCAAAGTGCTGTTACTCTTTTGTGAGAAAAGCTGGATTTAAAACACAAGAGACTACAACTTTCCAGACAGTCCAGATTCCTTACACACTTAAAAAACCTGTGTCCCAAAAATATGCAAAAGCGGCCTAGGGAGTTTGTTTGTTTGTTTATTTTCTTTGGATTTATTATTTTTTTAAGAAAATAGGGGAATTGACCTGTGTCATCTGCTTTGCTAGAACAAACTGGCTTTTTTTCAAATCATATTGATGGAAGACTATTAAGAGTCTAATAGAACCTTATTGCTTTTATCTAACATGAGGTCTCATTTCAAAAAAGAGCAGAAAAGATAAAAGACCAGGCTTCATGCACAGGTCAATTTCTTAATAAATCATTTGATGTTTTAAATCACTTCATTTGCACTTCTATAGCTCGATTTGCTGGCAATTTGGAGTCTAAAATGTACTTAACAGTGCATCTCCTACTGCTCTCACTAAGGCTTGTATGTGTGTAGGGCAGGGCAGACAAGCTGGTCTGAATGATTTCACCCTTTTCCACAAGTACCATGTCAAATGGACAGAGGAACTGACCTATAGCAAGTCATTTTGAAACTTAGGCCACTAAAGATTTGTTAAGCAATTTTATTTTCTGAAGAATGGTCCTTTATCTAACTTATATCGTGTTTGGAAAAACTGTGAAATGTTAAACTCTTGTAACATTTCATAAAATTTCTCATAATATTAAAAGTATAATAATAAAAATGTGCTTGCAAGAATAGGACAAATCAGAGAGATAAAGAGCCAAAATAAATTTTCAAAACTATTTTACATATCAAAAAGTAACAAGTCTGTGCAGTTCACGTAATTTTATTTGCTCTTTTCAAATGTGAGATTTTCATGCAGTGTTTTAAATCCTTCATGTAAGGCATCCCAAAAATTGCTTTTAAATGACATTTTTAAATATCCCATCAAGGTAAAGTATTCAGGGAACATCCATTATCCAAAATTCTATAGTCAGTTTGCAAGATTTTCTAAAGTGTGAAGGCCAAGAGGTTACTAAAATAGCTAAAACTTTTATATGCATCCACACAGGTGTGCATATTACTTTTTCATACAAAATCCCTGAAATTATTTCCTTAGTATTTTTCATTTTAAAAGGTGTCGAATAACAAGCATTGACCCTTTCCAGGCAATAAGCAGCAGGTCTTCAAAGAGCTTCACTGGTCAACACAATTCAAATGACAATAAAACTTGTATTCTTTTCATGTTTATAGTTTGTATTGACAAGCACTGCCATTTTTCTTCAACTACCACTATACAGTTTTTCTTTTCTACATCTCACTATTTAACTTAGGAAGCCAAAGCCGCTTCGTAATTTTCTTAGATCTATTATGCAATGGTCTAGTTAGGGCATTTTGGAGAAAAATGCTTGGGTTTTTAAATTGAAATCACTCTTTATTGACCACTTTCTTGAAAATATATATTTGACAAGACTTTTTTTTTTTTTCTTCACATTTCTTTTCCTTCCTTCCCATTACTACAGCTTCAGTTTACATTGGCCAAAAACCTTTCTGTTCCTCAGTTCTTTGGAGAAATTTGCAGCCTAAACAGAAAGACTATATAAACCAGCAAGGAAGTATGGTGTCTCCCCAGCTAAAGAAATTCTTAAAGCATCTGTGATCTCTTCAGCAGGAACCTATTTGAAGCACCTATAAAGAAGAACTTCTATTTCTAATAATCAATGCTGCTCCAGGCTCCTTAAGTCAATGTTTCTTTATGTGACTGCTGCCTTGTGTCACAATTTCCTCTACTGGGTGCCATTATACCAAATCCATTTAGCATTCACAGGAACTGAATCAAGAACAGAAATTGTTTTTCTGGGCAACTTCTGATGTTTTCAGAATCATCTTTGCTTCTTAGTGGAACTGAGGCATTTTGAGTATTTTAGTTAAAACAGCATTTGGCAGGGTACTGTTTTCCAAGAAAAAGAGCATTGCTGGAAAAAAGTCCTCCCCAGAATTTGGGGTGGCTTTGTAAAAAGTTGCCAGTTCAAGTCCACGGGCTGCCTGATCCAAAGCAGAAATTTTTCACTTCACATCAATAGAACAAAGACTTCAGCTACATCTCACTTTTCCAAATCAGAATTTAACAAAAAAAAATTAAAGCCAGAATTTTCTTTCTCTGTTCTTCTTCCTTCTGGTTTGGCAGAGCTACTGATTTGACACAAGAAGGACAAGATGATTGGCAATGGTCTAGATGCATTTGCTACGAATAAATCATGCAAATCTTACCTGCTTGCCTTATGTGCTAAAATGACTACATCTGTGGACACAGAGAGCACCAGGAATGCCTTCTATATACTTCAGCCAGGCTTCAGACCCTGGAGCCCTGGGAACTGGGCAGGAGCCAGCAGTGAACCCTGGCATCAAAGATGTCCAGCGTTATCCAGGGCTGTGTCAGCAGGAGCACTGCCAAGAGCTCAGGGCAGGGCTTGTCACCTCTGCCCAGCACTCATTGTCAGACCACATCTGGATGCTGTGGCAAGTTTAATGCCCTCCAGCACAGGAAAGACACCAATAACCTGAAGTGAGTCCAACCCCACAACTCTCAGGGCTTGAGGGTGTCCTGTGAGCACTGTCCCAGAGCCTGAGGCAATGGGACTTGTCCAGCCTGGAGCAAAGACAACTTCAGGGGGACACCACAGCTACCCCAGTGCCTGCTGGGGGTGTAGAGGGATGTAGAGGGGCAGAAAGGCTATTTAAGAGCTGTGTGTGACAGGGCAAGGTACACCAGGGCCTTTTAAAGGTTCTAAAGGACTGCTAGCAACATCTTGGCTATTCTACAAATGAATTATGATGATTTCGCATTTAAAATATCACCAGGAAAGACTCAGAGGATACACTGGAATATGAAATATTCAGTATGTTATCGTTTGTTCACTTGATATTGTTTAAGAGTCAGAATCATAAGCACAAGAAGCAAAAAGATTTCATGCGAAGCTAATTTTATGTAATGTGAGTAATTGATTTGGTACTTAAATGGATAAGAGAGTGGAAAGATTTATAGGAAATCTGGGATTAGAAACAAAATAATTGTTAAGACCTACAGGATGGCTGGAAGGCACCCTATTCATCTCCCAGTTCAGTTTCACCTCACCTTGTTTACAATGGCCAGAAAATGCACTGCTCCTCCTGAAGACCTTTTGCTCTCTTTGCATCAAACACACACCATGCCTAAAAAGGTTTCTTCTTTGCCATCCATCCACGCAACAGTGTGCCAGCCCATTGCTGAAAAAACCTAGTATTTACATATTTTTCAAATTGTTACATTTCCATAGGTTTTTAATCTTAATTCCAATTCATTTAGACACTACAGAAATTCATAGAGCATTTCATCAGTTCCAGGTTGTGGGACTTCAATGACCACTGATGAAATGTCTTTATTTACTGAAAGATTTACCCACAAATTGCTCAAGAGTAGCACAGAGGTATGGTACTCTCTCCCTGAAAATGTTTGCTCATGCAAGTGTTTCTAGAGGCTTCTGCATGCCCCGTGCAACATGCCTTGCTTTCAACAAGCCTGAGGCACAGCTTTTTCAACAAAAAGAAATAAAGCATTTCATGATGGAATAAGTCTAAGGAAGATTCTCCAATATGAATACAGTCTATTTTTTAAATCACTAGAGAATCATTTTGCTGCCACTTTAAGTATGCTTTGTCTGAGATGTCAGAAGGAAATAAGAGCAGTGGCTGTTGTGTGGGAAAGTCATGGAAACAATCCAACAGCTCCCATCAAACCTGTATTTTACAGTAAGACTTTCTACCCTTGGTCTTAGAGGTGGAGGTGCCCTAATTCTGAGTTTCTTTACTTATTTGGAAAATACTGAAGAACTCTGAAACTTTCCCAGTGTCTCAAGGTGAGAATACAAGATCACAAACTCCACCTAAAAAAAGGTCTAGGTTACTAGGATCAACAGAAAAAAACAAAAAAACAAAAAAACCCAAAAAAACCCCAAAACCAAAACCATCAGACACCCTGTCTTGTTAACACATTAAAACTCAGACTGCATAGAAGAAATGGAAAATCAAATCTCTTTTTATCAGGCATCAGGAGACAGAAGTTTGTTTTCTAATAGGCAGAAATTATCTCTAAGGAAAATAGTTAAGAGATTGAGAAATGATCACTGGATACAGCTTATTTCATTCATGTTTTAAAAGCCAAATCCTGGATGAAAGAGTCAGAAGAGAAGGTACTCAAGAGGTTTCTCTAGACCAAAGAGGCTTTGAGAAGAGCCGAGACTGGTGCTCTGAACAGAGATGCTGCAACTAACCTAGGGAAATAATTTTACTTGAAGTTCATCATCGTGCATCTTGGAATAAAGACTTCTTAGAGGTTTGAATTCCTGAATGGAAAGCAAATAAGGAAAGAGTAAATAAATAAATAAATATTGCAGCTGCTTGCAAAAACTTGTCTATTTTTGGGTACTTTACATATTGCATAACCTTGCCAAGCTATTAAGCAGTGAGATAACTTCTAGATCATACATTATTTCCCTCCACTGCTTCAATGACAAATAAAGGAAGGTAAATCACCTTGCTTACCACATGCCTGAGGCAAAGCTTAATCTAAAATATTTCAAAGCTAATAAAACCTGAGTTAGCAGAGAAGAATGTAGAATTTAACCTCGGTGGGAAAACAAGGTCTAATTCCTTCACACATACAGGACTGTGATTAGCTTTCTACACTTAGACAGGATTTGCAGTGTAACAGAGCTCCCCACATGCAGAGAATTAAATGCAAACATAAATGCTTGCTGGCTCAAGGCTTGCAACAGTCTTTTTCCCAATTCCTGAATTTTTTTTTTGTCTAACTCTGCTTTTTGGAAGCCAGAAAGAAAATAGCAAAGAGCTGTTAAAAAAAAAATATCCCATTTTCAACTACTATTTAAACAGCTGATATACATAAGAAAATATGTTTACAAGAAAGTTAATTGAAGCTGTACAATTAGTAAATTGATTTTCCATTAATATATTTCATGCATAAAGTGGTTTTCTGCAATGAAGTTGCAACCAAATTAGTTCTTTCCAGAAGATTTTATCTAAGCATTTAAATTTATACTTTTAATTATTGTCCCATTTTCTTCTTGTCTAAGTTATATTTAAATTGTGTGATTGCTAAAATTGGACTTCTGCAATTTCTTCACTGGAAAAAGCTAAAAAAATATTTTGGTCTAAATGTCTTACCTTTGATTTGTCAGGAAAATTTTAACTTAAAATTTCCAATTAAAAAAAGGATTAAAGTCCAAGCTGTGTGATGGATAATATGCTTTTTTATCACTTTTAAAAGTAAACACTGAGTCTGTATATAACCATATTGGTTATATTTCTCCCACATTAATACATTAAAAAGGTAGTATACAAGTGGTATATAGGAACAGAGTTACACTGAATAAATGTCTACTTTCCTGTGGTTCAAATATTTCCTCTCTAGCATCCTATTTCACTTCAGAATTTTCCCATATTTATATTTACTATTACTATCAACTAATAATTATTTCTAGTACATTTTCCATTAATTTAACATTCTTGACACTTGCAGAAACCATATAAAAATATGGGATGTTGAAAAGATGGAGACTTCACGCATATATTAGGTCAGGTGCATCTATTTTCCCAAATAAACAAACAAAACAGTCAAACTTCCATGAATATAACACTCATTGCGATGCTTCCTTGCCATACTTTTTCTTTCTAGTGTAGCATGCTATGCCCTGAGATAACATTCACTTCAGTAGCACTATTGTTGTGCAAACAAGAATGAAAACATACTGAAACATAAAAAATTCACAAGGAAATCCAGTGGGGTTTATTGAACTTTGAAACAGGCTGATGAGCTCTACCTCTTCATCACACCACTGTGCATTCCTCTGTAAGATTTTAGATCTTTTTTTTTTTTTTTCCCCTTTCCATGGAATACATGATCTGCAGCACCAGCTCCCAGCTTTTCTGTACATCTCGATTCCATATGAGTGTTGGATGCAGTACCCCACATGGGGCCTCACAACAGAGAGAGGGGCAGAATTCCCTCCCTTGCCCTGCTGGTCCCACCTCTTTTGATGCAGCCAGGATACAATGGATTTTCAGGGCTGCAGTGCACATTGCCAGCTCATCCTTGCCTTGCACCGAGTCCTCTTGCAGGGCTGCCGTCAATTGATTTATTCATGCAGTCTCTATTGATACTGAGGATTGCTCCAACTCAGGTGCAAGGCATTGCATTTGGTCTTGCTGAGCTTCATGAGCTTCACACGGCTCCACAGCTCAACCTTGTCAAGGTCCCCCTGGATATCTCTTCTCATCAGTGTGTTGGCTGCACCACTCAGCTTGGTATTATCTACAAACTTGCTGGGGGTGCACTCAATCCCAAAATCTGTGTCATCAATAAAGGTACTGAACAGTTCTGGTCCCAACACAGACCTTGAAGGGACACTCCTTGTCACTGGTGTCCATACAGACCCTGAGCCGTTGGCAATTTGTTGGATGCAGCCATCCAAACAATACCTTATCCATCTAATAGTCCATTCATCCATATCTCCCCAGTGCTGGACCATGCCAATTGCCTTATACAAGTCAAGGTGCACTTAATTTGAACTTGCAGCTAAGAATAAGATTTCTGCCACTAAACAAACAAAACCACCCCCCACCCCCCCCAAAAAAAAAAGACCAAAAAACCTCCCAAAACCCAAACAGGAACACAAAACCCAAAAACAAGACAGAAAACCTTCCAACCGTTTCCTCAAAACTGAGGAAATAAGATCACTTTGCACATATGTTATGTCAGTGCTTTCATGTCACTGAACAATGCAGTAATCAGTTAAGGATGACAAATAAAACATGAGGCAAAGTTTTATACTGAATGAAGGCTCTCTCTCTCTTTGGCTGAGTGCACACTCTGTAATTCTCAAATATATCAGGAAGAGTAAAACAATGTTTATTAGACCACACAGTTAAAGGAAGTGCTGGCTTTAAGCTGGGCTGACAAGACCCACAAAACCAAAATGGACACACTTTTCTAGGACACTAGCAGGCTTAATCTCCTTCAAAATTAAGTCACATGAAATTATCTAGCTTTTTGAGACTGCAATCAGGTCCTACAAATGGAAAGAACAGAAAAAGAACAACTAGGTTAAAAATGTCACCCAAACTTTTAGCTATGGATCAAATATAAGCTAAGTCCAAAGGTTTAGTGTTTTTTATTTAATTCTAAACATTGATTGAGTAAATAGAGATAAAATATATGGCTCAGCAACAGATATGAAAGAACACCGACCCTAGACTTCACTGACATTTTGTGTTTCTGACACATCTGAATCCATCTGTTGCAATTGATTAGTTGTTTTCTAACAACTAATTTTTCAAATTTCTGCTCTGGTTGTTTTGTTACATACACCCCTGCTTCCCCCCTCTTTTTTCATGTCTGCTTTATTTCTTCCACAGTACCAGTGTGATATGTTACGCCATCCTGTCTATTGACTTTTTGCATTTCTTATCAGCAGAAAAACAATCTACTGTTTTACACCGCTGAGTCCTTCATGCTTCGAGCCCCAGCAGCATAGAAGTGATGCTCTGCTTCCTTGCAGAACTGAAGCTTGTCAAATTGGGAATTCCTGTATTGATCCATGAATTTTGCAGTCTTCCCTGTTTTAATAATTGTGTGACTCTTAGCAAGCTAACATTTATTTCTAAAGTAAGCTCCATTAAGATGAAATTCATCCCCTTCTAAGCACTTTAAATATTCTCCTAGCATTTTTAAATCTAAAAGATTAGGGTTTGTTTTTATTCTGAGCTTTCAGCATGAAGTGTTTTCTATTTCCCAAATAAAATAATAAACAAGGATTTGCATGTCTTACTTTTTTTTTGTTTGCTTATATTTCTTCTTTTTTTAATCAAAATTATTTGTTTGCAAAGACAATATTTTCCTGAATTTATATTCCCTCAGACTAAATCAGCACCCTATTGATTTTTAACTTTCACAAATTTCAGCCAAAGACAACACACCAAAGGGGCTTTGTAGAAAAAGCAAAAGTTCACAGCAATTTTTATTTTATTTTTTTTTAGTTAGAGGGACAACATTCGATTAAGCATCTTGAATTTTAGGGATACTAGTGTACCGTAAGAGGTTTTTCTCACCACTGATTCTTTACATGACATTTACATGAGGAGGACACCAAATTAGATTTGAACATGAGCTTACCTATGATACTGAGAGACTCTTCTGAATCTTCCTTCTTCCCTACCTCTTCCTACCAACAGATAAACATGCAAAATTTCTCTCTCTCTCTTTCTGCACACATATTAATACACATATATTTCCCGTGCAATTAATTACCACTATGATACGTATGTCTTCCCAATAGATTCATTAGGGTTTTGCCTGTGATTGCTAATTTTTATCTGCTATTTGATATCCATTGTGTTTTAAATACAGATATTTTGCTGTTGAGATATCTTAGGGGAGGTTGAAAGAGGAACACATTAAAAAAGCAGCTAAGGGAAAATTTGAGTTACTGAAAGAAAGGGAGGTTGCTTTTCCTACTTTTTCTACTTATGCTGGGTCTAACAGAAAAAAAATCAACATCATGGAAGTTAAAATTAAAATAAAACTTTTATTATGTTTTTTGAAATAACATTACAAAAGGAGTATCAAAATAAAATGTACAAAATTACAGAATCGTGATCATGAGTTAGTTCCACACTATTTCCTCTTTTTTTTAAAGGAGTCAACTGTGAGATATACTTGTAGCAGTCCTCCTAGGATTGGCCCAGAAAAGCAAATTCCCCTTGAAATATGCAAGATACTCCGATTTAAAAAAAAAAAAAAATTGTTTTCAATTCTTTCCAAACTAGCTAAAACCCCTGACCCCCAAAACTCATGGGTAAAAACATGATGTTAACTTGAATGATAATTCATTGTGTTTGACTGTTTCTTCACTGACCTGAGATATTCCTCTGAAAGCTTCATTCTCACCGATACTCTTTCAGTAACTCCTTGCAGAGATAAATTTCGATAAGAAGATGTGAGTATAAATTGGAAGAAAGTCACATAATTGCTCCAGGGTTTGGAACTGGCTTTTCTTCTTCTCTGCAAGTTGAATTTTGATATCCTTTCCTCATCAGTTCAAGTCCATTACAGCAGGCAGGGCACGTTCTCCTCTGTGTACATCCTCTAAGCATCTACGTATAACACCTGCTTGTCTCAGAAAACTGGAAGCAACACACACCTCTGCTTGAGATAAACTGGGTGGATGCTGATGAAGGAAAATAACTTGAGAAACACAAGTTTCTGCTTCAAGGCTTGCTCTGTTTTACTGAACTTTACAAAGAACAGTTGACGCCTCATGTTTTTTCCTTTCGAACTGCTCAAGCAGCCTTATGTCCAGCGACTCTCTAGTGACAGCACGCAACTGTGGCTTACAGGAGAATCTTTGCTGGCAGATACAGAATCAGCACATGAAGAGTCCTGTAAATTAAAACAAATAACAATTTTTTTCAGACAATAAGATCCCATTTCTTCACTTTTAAATCTTTTTTTTCTATTTAATATTTAGAAATTTACATAAAAGGTGCTGCTTTCTGGATACAGACAGAACTTACTTCTGAAGCCAGGAGAAGTCTTCACCAGTAAGAAGCAGGATCCTGCGCTCTGCCTGGCTACTTCAGAGAACACAGAAGGGAAAAGAGCATCTCCAAGGTAGATGCTGTAAATGGATTTAAAGATGAAGCTGATGACTAATAACGACCCTTTAAAGAACTTTCAAGCAGCACAGGGATTTGTGGTAGAGGCTTGTGCTGATTTCAGCTGGGTAGAGTTAATTTTCTTCACAGCGGCTAGTATGGGACTATGGTTTGGTTTTATGCTGAACAGAGAGTTGACAACAGAGAGATGTTTTTGTTATTTCTGAGCAGGGTTTACACAGAGCAAGATCTTTTCTGCTTTTTGCACTGACATGCTGGTGAAGAAGTTGGGGGTACATGAGAGACTGGGAGGAGACACAACTGGGACAGGTGACCCCAACTGACCAAAGGGATATTCCAAACCTGATGGCATCATGCTCTGTGTATAAAGTGTGTGGGGAAAGGATGAAGGGGAGAATACTTGGAGTGATGGCATTTGTCTTCCCAAGTCACTGTTGTACACAATGGGGCCCTGCTCTCCTGGAGGTGGCTGAACACCTGCCTGCCCATAGCAAGCAGTGAATTAATTCCTAGTTTTGCTTTGCTTGTGTGAATGGGTTTTGCTTTCCCTATTAAACAGTTTTTAACTCAACTCATGAGTTTTCTAGTGTTTATTCTCCCTATTCTCTCCCTGATCCTGCTGGTGGAGGAGTTAGGGAGCAGCTGTGTGGGGCTTGGCTGCTGGCTGGGGTGACACCATCCCAAGGCTCCTTACCACATCCCCCCCAAAGAAATAAAACCAAAATTATTTACTTACAGCCTACCACTTGAGACAGACTTTATCACATACTCTGAATTCATATATTTTATTCATATTTACAATTTGTAATGCATACAGCAGATGGTCACTGAAATTATTTCTTCTTAATGCTTTCTTGCCTAAAATGCAATGTTTCTCTCTCCCTCTGTGTCTTGTAGGGAGAATGAATGAGAGGTTTTGGCCTAAGAACTGAATATGACACCAGAAGTACTTCTCTGAGAGAGAAGTAACATCATCCATTAAAAATAGGTAATACCACTAGTACCAACAGTGAAATCATACTGTTGGTTGAATTTTCCTGAAAATAAACTTTTTTCCTTGGCCCCAGGCCTGCATAGGCTCAGTTTTCAGGATATAACAATTATCTTCTTATTCAATCAGCCCTCAAGTCTTCTTGGGACAAAATTATGTACTACTTGTTGTGATAAAAAATCTATTGCAAGTTCCCCTCAACAATTCCTTAGATAGAAAAGTTTTATAACGTGATAATATATTCCCCAAGTCCTTTTGTACTAGTCAAGTTATTGAAGCCAATCAAACTTACTATCACTGGAGGCCCCTACCCAGGTACTTCAAATCAAGAGAGATTACCTGTGACCCAATTTAGACTACCTACTGTAGCCTTTAAGGCAATCTCAGGGCTTACAAGGCAGCTAAATTCAAGGCAACAATGACTCACTGCTTAAGACTCAGCACACACATTCTCTGGTTTGGAAACGTGAATAAAAGTGGGCATGATATCAAATATAGAACCTAATCAGCAATGCACAGTATCACTTGCATCAGTAAAATGTAGCTGAAACAAGTTCAGCTAAAACACGTTCTCTATGCAAAGTCCTCACACCACTGCGTCGTGTTCTGAATCAACTGGTTTAGTTCAGTAAAAACACTACTTCTTCAACCTCTTTAGCATGTGTTGGATCTTACTTTCAGCTCAGTAGAAAAATGTTGAAGTAAGAATATTCCTGGAGCAGCAGGGATTTCACGTGTGGATCTTGAAAAAAAAAATCACAACAGTGTGTTCTGGTCTCTTTCTCCCTCCATCCTTCTCTTTAATGTAACTGTGATAAAGCCATATAATCTCAGCATTCTATGGGTGAAATTTGAGCAATGAATTCTAGTAACATGCCTTGAAATCAGCCTCACAAGAAATCAAAGCAAGCACTCATTCTTACGGTCAAACAAGCAATACACTAGCTAAAAATAAGGATGAAAAGAAAGCTAATGTTTACCCAGACTATAAAAGTAGATGGTTAAGATGAAATATGCTTTGAAATAATTCTAAAAAGGCTAATAATGACACTTTTCTTTTAAGATTCTAACATGCAATGTTTAATTATCCTGTATGAAAATTCAGAGGTACTTCAGCTAAAATATGCATGAAAATGCACTTCTAAATTGAGTCACTTACCAGTCACTTAGGGACACCTCATCACAGGCCCCACAAGTTTTGAATCTGTCTACCTAAATCATTCACATGAAAAAGTACCTGGCTTCTTTTAAATATCACTTTACAAAGTAACTGGAAAATGTTCATTTCACCTTGAACTTCCACATCTCTTAAACATTTTGCAAAAACTGCATGACCTGCCTCTAAATAAAATATTCTCCTTCAAGTCAGCCTAAGTGTTAAAAGCCAAGATTGCAACTTAGTTGAGCAATACATACTATGTTGGGTTCTGGGCCATCAAAGCTCAAGAAGGCTGTCCAAAGATCTGAGTTCAGGGAAGGGTTAGAAAGACAGTAGGAAGACCTAAGAGGGGAAATCTAGAGCTTATTTATTCTGACAGGAGATAGTCACAACAGTCTACTTGCGTAGCGGAGACAAAAATGAGAGCAAGCAGTGTCAGAAAGCACAATAGCCAAACCAAATTTTGGGGAAAACTTTTTCACTAGTACAGAAGTGTGCAACTGGAACAGACATTGCGAAATTTTAATTTTTCCAAGTCTCAGATGGAGAAAAAACGCAAGGAGGTGGGGCAGTGTCTGGAAGTGCCCTGCTTTTACAGACCAGTGAAACTAGAGAACTCCAGCATTTGTATGGTTATATGAGGTCAGCTCATTCAGTTTGCTTATTACTAGACCTCCATTACATGTGTCTAACATTAAAAAACCTGAAATAATTGTCTGGGTTGTTTGGGTGCTTTTAATGTCCAAATTAATCACAAACAATAAAGGCCAAGGAACGATGTGAAAACCCATACAGATCCACAAGCTTGAAACAATAGTAACAGGGATATTTTTTTCCTAATTCCATATAATATATTGAAGTATCAACCCTTTAAATTTATATTAATTATTCTTTTGTTATATTAGCCAGCCAAAAGAAACTGCAGAAGCTTGCTGTAGAAGGTTGACAGCAGATTACATTCTAAAAGGAAAAGAATCCTGTATATTTGAAATATAAATTGATGTAAATGATGTGATTTCATTATGATATTTGTAATTTTATCAACCTTGAAATGTTCTTTTATTTTCTATTGCCTATTAACTATTATTATGTAAGAAAGTAATAGTATTGTTGATAGTTTCCCCTTGTTAAATAACTTGGAGCTATTAAGACAAGAAACCTTTCCTCCTTACTGGATAAATTTCCTCTTTAAACAAACAGATGTTTGAAAAAGGTTCTTATGCAATATTTATCTTTCTGTTGTTTCCATATTGCAATAATTTTACTTCTGTTTCCTCTTTGTTGGCTCAAATTAAATAGAGCTTCAGCTATATGTTTTGAGTTATTAATTTGAATGATAAACTTAATTTCATAGTCAGAAAAGTTGGATTTTACCATCTAAAGAAAGAGAAACCTGGGCTTTAGCCTGAATTTTTCTGCAACTGTGGCACAACATGCATAGTATTTCAGTCATGTATATTTAATATACATGTGTTTCTGTAGCTTTGAACTTGTGTTGTATTTCACGGTATTCACTTTTCTGTTATGACAGAGCAAACTTATCATTGATTTATTGTGTTACAGGTTATAAACTTGATTTGAGCTACAGATTATGGATTTGAAACATGTTGGTGAATATGAAACAATTTGCATATTTGTAATTCAAGAAATTTTGTAGTTTTTCTATCATGGCTTTCTATTTTTTTAAAAACTGTTTTTGGATTTGGAAATGTAGCAGTTTTTTGAAATCTTGTCCATACAATGTAGAGTACCAGGGAGCATACAAATGGAGTTGTGACAATTAAAAGGAAGAACGTATTATTCTAGGACTCAAAGAAGGAAGAAAGGAATTCCTTGAATAAAATGAGAAAAAAAAAATTTTAGCAAGAGCCTTGAAAAGATACTTACAGTTGAACCAAAACATTAAGAACAACCTTTATCTTATCAACTAACTGAAGAATCACAGAACTGCAAGATGATTGAGGTTGAAAGGCAGCTCTGGAGGTTATGTTGTCCAACCCTCCTGCTCCAGCCCAGCCACCCAGAGTGAGCTTCCCAGAACCATGTTCAGCTGCCTTTTGAGTATCTCCAAGGATAGAAGTTCCACAACTTTCTGGGCAGTCTGTGCCGGTGCTCAGTCACACCTACAGTGAAAAAATGTTTTCTGATGCTCGGAGGGAACCTCCTGTGTTTCAGTTTGTGCCACTGGCTCTGGTCCTGCCCCTGGGCACCACTGAAAGAGCCTGGGTCTGTCCTCTTTGCACCTTCCTTTCAAGTTTTTATATATGAATAACATTCCCCTGAGCCTTCTCTGCCCTGGCTGAGCACTGCCAGCTCTCTCAGTCTTTCCTCAGTGGAGAGATGCTCCAGGCCTCAGTCACTTCAGTGAGTCCTTGCTGCACTCTCACCATTGTGTCTGTCACTTGTACTGGGCACCCAGACCTGGACACAGCACTGCAGCTGTGGCCTCACCACGCCTGACCAGAGGGGAAAGGTCACCTCCCTTGACTTGCTGGCAATACTTTGTGTAAAACAGCCTAACACACCATTAGCCTTCTTTACAGGAAGGGAATTTTGCTGGCACAACTTGGTATCTCACAGGACCCCTATGTCCTTTTCTGCAAAATCAAAGGCTTTAAAACAAAAGACAATAAAAAGTTTGGTTATTGTTTCCGGTCTTTTTCTTTTTTTTTTTTTTTTTTTTTAAGCAGATTGTGAAAAACTTGATATCATGCATTTTTCTGCAGGTAGGCCAGGATTTTAGGGAACTGTTTGTGACTCTATGTGAAGTTGTGCACTTGGTAGCCTTAGCAGCATTATTGTTCTCTAAAATTATAACATAATTTTTAAGTTAAGGTTGCCCTCTGCCCTAAAATGAGAGCCAATATCCATTTCATATTTTTTCCATCAGCTAAAGGGGAGATGATAACTAATTTTCTATCTCATTAGTTACTTTCAAAATTTATTTCTTTCAGCAACTTCAGTATAACAAAGGAATCTATTGACATTTCATGTTTCTTGTACGCTGCCAGATACAGAGACCCTAAAAATGGAACAGACACTTAATTCCTAAAAATTTCTACAAAAAGAGAAGAAGAAACACAGTAATGTGAAGTATAAAAATGTAAGAAAATATGTGTATTTGAATAATCATCCAAATCTGACACCATTTCTTGTTCTTTTATTCTGAAAGAAGCTTAACTGGTTGTGCATCATCTTTGGTTCTCCCGTTGTGCATCCTCCTCGTTTCCTCACATTTCTATTTTTAGGATTGCTCATTTTATATTTTCTTTAGCAACTTGGAAGCTCATCTCTCAACCACATCTTCCTGCAGACTTCCCCCAATGCACTTCCTTTTAAGTCCCCAGAGCCCACAATACATTTTATCCCACAAGAAAACAAGAACAAAATGTTACTGGTCTGTGTTTTTACAGCCAATTTGCTATAATCACTTTCCTTTGTATTGTATTACAGACAGTACAGTACATCATCTTCAAGAACAGAGACACTTCGTCTCAACTATTTTTAACAGATTTCTGGTTTTTCTCCCTTTTCAACTTTTCTGCAACTCCCCTGCTTTCTCACACCCCAGTGTCCGGTTTGACAATAAACACTGAATTTTTGACCCTTGTGGTCGGCATCAATTGAGGCAATGAATTGTTGAGCCTGGATAGGCAGGGGTTTTATATTTGTTAGAGATTAAAAAAATATACATAACCAGATGCACAGCATGCAATATATAAAATACTGACGTTACTGTAAGCTTGCATTTTTTTACTGATTGGCATGCTATTTTTTTAATATTAAGTAAACAAATAAATATATATATACTCCCCTGCCATTTGAGTAACATTGATAAATAAGAATACATAGTTGTTAAGTGGGAAACATATGTGAAAGCTTTTTGAGAGAAAGAAGCCTCCAACATTGCCTACTTTCTTGGAGAAATATTTTTTTTCTTCCTTTAAGGAAATTTTATCTCTTTCCCTTACACTTTCAACAAGGTTATTGAGTAAATTATTCCCTCCTCTCATCTTTGTTTCTTGTATAGTTTCAGTGATCAATTGTCACCCATCAAAAAACATAACCTATTTTTTGCTTTTAAGCCTCAACTGGTTTATTCTTTGCAAGATCTTCATCGATCTTCAACTCGTTTTTTTTTTAACTTTTAAGGCTACAAGGCAGGTAATAGAGCACAGAAAACCCATCCTGGAAATTTATCTTAGGAGGCAAATTTGTACAAATCTCTAAGGATTTTGTTTTGCTCTGTTTAGTCTACAAATGCAAGTCACACAGCTTTCTCTCTTCAGCCTTTACAGCATTCTGATGAACTAAAGAAATGATGACTTATAACGTAGGATTTAGGAAAGGGCAGGGAGTTTTTCTTTATGAGGCTGCTAGGATCACATCACTGGATGTAAATGTTGAATAATGACTGAATTACAGTGAGCACATGCAGAGGGGAAACTAGAAACTGAAGGCTGAAAATCTTAAATGACAACAACTCAACTCTCCTGTGACTGGTTTTAATTTTTATCTCAGACTTGATGGCATTTGAAAAAAAATGAAGCTTTTTCTTATTACTACAGTATTTTTAGCGTTTCCATTTCTTCCAGCCTTTCTCATGCCTACAATGTCAACCAACAATGCATAAAACTGGAGATGCCAAGACTAAATCTGGATTTTCTTTGTCAAGAAAAGTTGGTAAATTACTTACAAGCTCACTGAGAAGAAACCTGAACAATGTACAAATGCCCACTGAAGATGGACTACTGCTTTGAGAGACCACAAATGAAAACCACACAGAATCTTATATGCCATGGCAACTGCTGCTTACTATTGTCAAAGTAAGAGCAAATAAACAAGTGCAATAATGTAAAACTACAGATGGGCACAGGGCTAAGTTTAAAAATAAAAAATTTAACAAATATATTAGGTTCTTCTTCCTGACAGCTACATGTTAGTCCAGCCACAGGTACCATGAAGCATGACTATTGCCTTTATTTCCACTCAATTTTGAGTGACAGTTTTTCTGTATCCCATTTTGCAAGCTCCTTGCTGCTAACACATGAAGATCATTATAATAAACTTCCACTGGTAATGCAAATTTGGGACATGGGAAGAAAGATCTTTGAAAGAGATTTGTTTTATAAGTTTGGTATACAAAGCATTGAAAAAATGAGCTTCTGTAACAAAAAAGTTATAGTTGGTTTATTGGAAGATGTTAGCAATGGATGGAAAATAGATATGATGGTCATTTGGAGTGATGAACATTTTACTTGAGTTATCTCCAAAGTAGATATGTACACAGGGAGGTGATCCATTACCCACTCTAAGTGTCTGCTCCTCAAAAATTACTATTTTCAGGATAGCCTAGCCCAATGCACTGTAATTTTCTAAAGTCAGGCAGCCCATAGCCCTGTCTTAGATTGCTTTTCACTGGTTTTCTTAGCTTTCTAGAAATACATTATGTATGCATCAACAGTAGCTTTTCTGTGTCAAGAACTGTTGGGTCTCAGTCTATTCTAGATTTTTTTATTTGGAAAATTCATGTCAACTTGTACTTGAAGCTGTTTACATGCAGCTCCAGTAAAGCCATATTTTCCCCTTCTGGTGGCAAATAATACACTTTCAAAAAGTGCTAATTACTGTAAGAGTGTCATTGAAAATATGACACGCTAAATTTAGACTCAAATACGATGTTTACAGTTTGACTTTTTTAAAATTTATATTCTTAGAACTAAGTTCACCCTCCCTTTTGCTTCCTCCCCCACATACTCTCCCAGAACTAATAAGAAATGAATCAGCTATTGAAATGCAATATAAAGTTCTGCACACATTATATCCTATTCTTTCAGCTGGTGCCAAGACAAGGCTAAATCTCCTTAGAGCATGTAGTTTTAAAACACAACCATCCAGAAGAGGTTTACTGCAAATGCTACAGAAAGTGACACTTAGATTTATTATATACTAAACTTCTCACAGTTTTCACCTATATGCTTCACTTGTGCATTGCTGTGGCCTAGGAATTTATGAGCAAAGGCTGCTGTGGTTCCAGAATGGGACTGGTGTAATGCTAGTATATGTACACACTCCACTGAGCTGAGTCCTGCTTTTAGAGATTAAATGGAGCATGCAGGAAAAACAAAGGTTTTACGTTATTGCTCTTGGCACCTGATGTAATAAGATGCAATATGGCAAGACTGCAGCATTGGAATGGGTTCATGAGTCAGAACTGACGTAAAAACAGCAAAGATTGAGCAATATTGCAGTAGGGCTATTCTTACGTTCTATATTGTACATGCCATTCTTACAATCATCTCAAACCATAGTGTACAATCAGTATATTTTTAGGGTTAAAACCAGTACCATCTCTAACAAAAGTTTGTTGCTGGTCTGCATTGACATTATCATAACTTAAATCTGCTCCCTGCACAAACTGACTAAATTCTGACACAGTGCCCTCCCAAACAGAACATTCTTTAGTAATGTATGCTACTGCATATAAGGTATATTCAGCCTTTTACAGCTTTTTAGACATAAGCTTCAAGGAACATTTTATTGGTTATTTATTTAATTAATTACCCCCAAAACTGTTGAAAGGATGATGAAATTACATGGACTCCATACTAGATGGCCTCTTTCCCCTGGAATATCATGAACAAATCTGGACTAAGTAGTCCTCCATAAAACATAGTATGGCCCAAGGTGAGAGTTTGGAGAAACCCCTGAAATTCTTTTTGTGCTGTGGTTATAGCAGCTAAGCTTGGAGAACCAGCTTTCCATGTTTAAAAATTGTGTAAAAAAGGCTGTGTAATGGACATTGTGGACTGTGCCTCACCTCACTAGGGATGCAGCAGTTCAGCAAGGCATCCATTATATCAAAAGATAGTTTCAACTGGTATTCAAGTTATATTTCAGCAAAACTTGCCAGTCAACATAATCTCATGGTCCTAATGACCAGTCCAGCTTGGATACTAACACTCCATAATGTCACACAATGCGCTAAAGAATGCTGACTCAGATCTAACCTATGCATTACAGCATGGGCAACAGACTGAGTGGAGCTGACTAAAGGCATAGACATCCATAATTCTACTGCTGGCCCTGCCAGACCCCTGGAAAGCTGAGACAATTGCTTCAGCTGCTGCCAAAACACTGAAGTGTTGGAAGTTATTCTTAACCAACAAGAACATGGTTGGAAGTTATTCTTAACCAACAAGAACATGGTTCTCACCTCCCCATTACCCACAGTAATTTGCAAGACTGTTTCTCCCACTCAACTGCACCTTGCAGACACCGTCTTTCCCTCTCACAGGAATATCTGTGATATTCTCACAGGAATATCACAGACAGAAATAGACTCTTGCATATTATAATAGCATATATAAAAGCTGTTTATGCAGTGCATATATAAATGGAGCAAAGATTACCATACTCATACCAAAGTGTTATTTTTTCACCATTTATATATATACACGCTGTTTTAAACTGTATGGCCAATGTGCAAAGAAAATGAAAGCAATTATGCATGCTGCCCTCATCTTGTTCATGCAAAATGCCAAATTATTACAAACGCAACTTATGAAGTAGCATAAAAACACAATTCTTCACTTCTGCACTCACTGCCTGCATGCACAGTTGAATGGTACAAAGTTTCAAAAACATCAAAATTCACTATGGACTAAACAAAATATAACACAATCTATAAAACTGCCACTGGTGTGATGCCCTTACATATTCTACAGTCTCATGAATGGTGATGTAGGAAATAAAGGATAACATTCCTGTTTTGCTAATATACTTAGATTTTCTTTTTCCCATTGGCTTTTCAGTTACTAACTCTTTTCTCAACACAACAGATGCAAAGATTAAGGTGCACAGAGAATAATTTTCTGGAGAAAGGAATGGAAATGGAAATAAAATATACTAATGGATCCTCTCTAGTCACAAGAAATTTTGAAAAGCCTAATTTTCTGTTCAAGAAAGGAGATGCAAAAGAAAAAGAATGGAAATAAATGACTGAAGTTATGGCAGCAATCAGGAAAGAAAAATGTTCAAAAAGGGATTCCTCAAAAAAAACGAAAAACAAACCAAACAAAAAACAAACAAACAAAAAAACCCAACAAAAGTAGCTCTGGAAGACAGGCATTTCAACTTTTTGTGAAGAAAGGTTAAGACTTATGAGAACTTCAATCACCAGTTTTATACAAAATACTTCCTCTGTTCTCCATAAAAATCGACAGGCTACAATAATGGTAGTGAGTTTATGATCACATTATGGATGGAAGTCAATGAAATGAGAAAAAGTGTTACAGTTCTCCTACCTTAAACTGACTCAACCAAGTCCACTACTATACTATCCCATCATTATTAAAGGTCAGATTCTGCATACAATGAAAAGTGAACACATTAATTATTTATACAGTTTTTGGCTTTGTTTTCTTTTTTTCTTTTTTTCTTTTTTTCTTTTTCTTTTTTTTTCCCTGGGCTGCTGCTGCCGTTGCCCTAGATTCCCAATTTCTAGTCACCAGTGTTCAGACTAGACCAAAGGAGAAGCCCCAACAAAAATAGCATGATCTATGGCCTTGTCTTAGTGAGTGGAACTGAGGTAAAAACATAAAGTAATTGTAAGCTTCCCATAGCTTTTCATTTTTAGCACTGAACAAATATGAAAACAAATTACTTAATGTGATTAAGATTTCACTTTTGTACTATAGTTTATGTAATGTAAGACCTTTATTTTTTTCCAGGAAAATATGAGTTTTTTGGGTTACTGACCACATACAGGAAGGAGAAGTGCTTGAGGAATAATTCAAAGACATTAATGCAATTAATTTCAGCATTTTATTAAAATAAAAGAAGATGCACCAAAAATACCCACAACTAATGCAACAATGGGTCTTACCTGAAAACAGAGTTTGAATTGATATCACTCTGCCTCTAATAGTTCTATATTTGTACATATGTTTTTGTGACAACATCCACCAAAGTGAGTTCATTAAGAAACTCATTCTGAAAACAGTTGTAGAACTTCTCATGGAGTAAAAAATACCCATGAATTCCACTCCTCATATGGGGGACAGAAAAAATTAAATATATCTGAAAGTTAGCACAGAAAAAAATTTTAAAAAACAGGGTGCTTTCAAATTACAGATCTGTTTAAGCAAAAGCTCATTGAGATACTACTTGATTTCCCTAGTTCTTAGATTTCTTTTAACTAAAAATTTGATCTTAGCACTACAAGGTGTGGTTCATGATCACAGGTAAACAGGATGCTAGACACATTCTCAGGTAATTGCTACAAAATTGCTAATTTTATAGCATGACACATGAAAAAGGAAAGAATAAAACAATCTCACAGTATGGCAATATGAATAGGCAGGTTCATTTCCTCCTGCAATGTTGTTACTACAAAATCACTGTCACCTACAGAGTACAGAAAGATTTTAAGCAGATGTTCTGATTGACACAGAAGAAACAAACAAACTTAACACAAGACTTGAAACTAGACTATGTCTTCTAAAGTGTTTAAGAAAACATTAAATTAAAAAGAAATTTTTATTAGAAATGCTTTTTTTGTCATTTGTCATTTTGCACTAGATCATTTTGAAAATTAAGTATCTCTTCTCTCCAGATGTTGTCTTGTATTATTACACATAATTGCATTCTTCCCTTGACCTTCTAATGTAAGGTATTATTGAGCATGAGATTAATCAAATACTAATCTGAGAGCAAAATCAGAGAAAAATGAAATATTTTATATCTGGTGCAACTCAAGTCTTCGGAATTGGTCCTATCCCATAAAAAAATCAGTTGCTTCCTTCGTGGGTTTTGGGGACTTGTTTTATTCCTTACCATTTGTTTACTACTAGAGTCCTTGAGACCTTTTGTTGATAATCTTGAGGCAGAGACCTGATCTCACACATCCATTTTCTGTGTAGGGGCAATTCCCATTCATATTAATAATGGATGAAATCACATCAATATTGACTTCTATTTATAATATATGTAAAGTTCTGTGACAATTACACTGTCCTATTATCCTTAATCTTTACTGCCATCACCCAAAAAAGCCCCAACAGTGAGTATTACAGTGACCATGCTGGGAACAGCTTGAGATAAAGCCTTTCAGAGTTCCCAGCACAGGGTAGCCCATTATTACTCAGAAATTACAGTTTCCTTTCTGTCCTATTTGCTATAGATACAGTATCTGATACTATACTCAAGGTAGTTTTTCTCTACTTTTTATTCCCCCAAAGAAAGAAAGGAGACAGATCAAGAAAGCTGAAGTAGGTAAAGAGGAAAGCAATGTTCATGGGGTTTGAGTGTGACAGAATATAATTTAAAACACACAAAACAGTATGAAAGCAAGATGGAAGGAGGCTTTAAGGTCTGAGCTACTGATGTCCCCTGACATCCAGCTGGTTTCACTGCAGTGCTGGGGATTTGTGACATGAACTGGCTCCAGGTCTGCCAAGTCTTCCAGTCATCCTGTCATGCTCAGCGAGAGCACTCATGTGTGCAAGGTCTTGCAGAAACACATCCAGGCAGGAAAAGGTGATACAGAAGAAATGTGTCATGGAGCATGCATCCTAGCAGGACCAATCCTGAGTTAAGTCATATTTTCTTCAGTATATGCATTAAAAAAAAATATTCATCTCTCTCTTCAATGCTCCTTATGTGTTTTCCCCAGCTTTCCACTCAACACTTGAATACAGAAAAAGATGCAGCTCTAAGCCTGTATTACGATACTTCTTGTAATAGCTGGTTATAAAAGAATAAACTACTTTTCTGTTTTTTCAGCCTCATTTTTATTCACTTCATAAACATCAAACATGAAAATAAGAATTTATATGAAAACAGATGGATGAAAGGTGTGTTGGATAGGAGCTGTCAATGCAGTTCATCATCTCCTCGGTGAGCCATGTGTCACTGTATTGCTTGTAAAGAATAGCAGTAAAACCATAAGTCACAGTTTTCAAATATTTTATTTTGAAAAGTTAGTGCTACATATGTCAGTTTTCATTTAGTAAAACTGCTTAACCATTTCAGCATTCTATAAATATTGATATCTAATGATTTCACTGAATCATAGAAAAGATAGAGGTATTTTCAGGTGAGGCTTGAGAGCATGTTTATAGCTTTGGGGCTTTTTCTATCAAGAAAAAGAAAACATAACCCTAAATTTAAAGCAGCACTATAGATTTGAAAATCTGCAATCCAGGAAATCCATAGAAGTTCTATTGCCTGTGCTTGGGACAGAAAGAAAGGGGGAAAAAAAAAAAAAAGATGAAATCTGAAAATCGTGGTTTTACATTTTGAGTTTCAGACCGTTTCATTCAGTTGCTCTTTTTTTGTTTGCAAGAATGTTTCACTGAGCTTCCATAGCAATTAAAAAAGACAGAAGATGTTCTTAAAAGTGATTTAGTTTGCACTAAAATAAATATATTTGTTTTTTACAACTTAAGCAACTTTTTTTTTAAAACCGATCTACTGATGTTGGCCTATTAAGAAGAAAATATAGTTCAGCACTTATCATTTACATGACTTATGTTTGTGCTTTTGACATCATAACAAATTGCTTGCTTACTTGCAATTTAAATTTGACCTCTTTAGGAAACCTAAACACTTTTTTATTCATAGAAGAGTTTGAACCATGCACAAACCTTTCTCTGCATAGCAGACTCTGAACGAAGCCAAATTCCCAACTAATTTTCTGAGGTTTTTGTGTCTAACATTGTGTTCTATCTGAAAAAAATAAAGTTGACTAGACAGCATTTTGGTGCATCCCAAGACTGAAATAATTGCAATTAGGAAGAAATATGACTGTGACACAGCAGGCACAGACAAATTATATTTCATTTCATTTACTGTGTCAGATATGACTACACAATAAAAATCAACTAATCTTAAAAAAAAAAAAAAAAGGAAGACACATGAAAAGATTCCAAAGGTTTCAGGTTGGCATATAAAACATGTTTTGTTATAAAAAAATAGTCTAACTGAGCATTTCTGACTTGGTTGGTTAGTAAACCAACATTTTTAAGGCTTACATCAAGAAACTGTTTATGTTTTCTCATAAATTGTGGCCTGGGGAAAAAAAATCTTTGAAAGACCATGTCCCAAACTTAGACCAAATATACATGAAAAATTATTTAAAAAATAGAAAAATAGAATTATTCCCAAAGTTGATGCAGTACATACTCTGGATATTTTACAGCAGCTGTATAACAAGCTTAAAAATCATTGCTATGATTAATTAGAGAGATTTTTTTTTTGCACGTACAAATAAAAAACAAAATCATATTTAATGCTAACAGTGCTCTTTATTCTATTCTGAAACTTAATTTCCACTAAATAAAAAGAATTTTCATAAGCAAAACGGAAACAAAACTTTTCCTTTGTATTTAGCACATGGGGGAAAATTCTATTCTGCCATGTACACTTTTTTCAGAGAAATAAATAATACTCTTACAAAATATACCACTGTTCACACACTTAGTCACAATCACATAGATGGAAAGATACACACAGGTCACTAGTGAACAGGGTGCCACAACTACTTATAAATAAAGATGTAAGTGTGCACATATAAGTGCATACTCATAGAGAGGATATTTAGACTATTCTTATCAGAGGATCTCAGCTGTTTTGGGGCATACAGGACATAAAATTCTTACTCAGAGTAGAAAGTATGCATCTCACAGATATGTTACATCCCCTATATCTACACAAACTGCATGTTGACATTAAATACAATTGTTCTGAACAACAAGTATCCTAACAATAGGTTAATCAAATGCCAAAAAATGGTAAGCCTTCCAGAAAAATCACAAATAAAATCACTGATCTCTCCACAATTAAAAAAAAAAAAAAGTCAAAATCATTAAAGATATAAGTATTTTATATACCTCCATTAGGGATATAAAATGAAACCCCAAATAAAATCTAATTTAAAAATACTTTTATTGTGCAATAATTCATTCCCAAAAGTTAGTCTTGATGCCTGATTGCACCCATACATAACACAGTGTTAGAACCAAAAACTGTCCAAAATTGAATCATATTAGTTGAGATGAAAGAGTGATTAAGCTATTTCTACTTTAATAATAAAACTACTAAAAATTTCTTGAAACATTGTTTCCAAACAAAAGTAAGTGAGGATAGAACAGTCTGAATAGACATGATTTAATGATACTGTTCATTATTAAAGAAATAAATGAAAAATGAAGACAATGTGAGGGCATTTTTGTAAGTAAAATGCTTCTTTCTCTTTCTCTTTCTCTTTCTCTTTCTCTTTCTCTTTCTCTTTCTCTCTCTTCCTCTTCCTCTTTCTCTTCCTCTTCCTCTTTCTCTTCCTCTTCCTCTTCCTCTTTCTCTTCCTCTTTCTCTTTCCCTTTCCCTTTCCCTTTCTCTCTTTCTCTTTTTTCTTCTTCTTTCTCCTTTCTCTCTTTCTTTCTCTCTTTTCCTTTCTCTTTTTCATTCTCAATTTTTTTTTCTCTTGGGGTATTTTTGTTTTGTTTTGTTAGGGCTTGTTTTGTTTTCTTTTATAGGAATTAATGACTCAAACGTCTTTCTAACTTGCATAACATTTTGTTTTATATATTAAATCCAGCATCTCATTGGCTGGCACAGTCCCAGTGCTTATATAAAAGGGATCAAGGAACTAGTTTTTTTCTGAATATAAGAGAAGCATCAATGTCAAAAAAACCCCAGCTTCCTTTTCCTGCCTGCTCTCCAGATGACTTTGCAATACTGAATTATTTACATCTCGACAGAGGCTGTGATATAATTCCAGAAGTCTTACAAGAGAATCTCTCCAAAATTTTCCACCCCAGTCAACAAGACATATGATATTCCCTGAGCATAACCACTTTCGTGCCAAAAAATAAAATATGTTTCTGCTTACTGCCAACCTACCTAACTTTACCTAAGTAAATTCCTTGCCAAATCCATCAGCCTTTCCACCCTAAACCCTAAATCCTTTCATTTTTGCTCAATTTAATATGCATTCTCTTACCTGACAAATCTTTAAACATCATTTGATGGACCTAAAATACACTAAAGTGGTACGACTTGGGAGAGGGGCAGGGGGCATTAATTATATGAATGTTGACCTTCTCATTTGAAGTATGCACTATAAATTCAGAGAATAAGATCTCATTTGGTCTGAATGAATTTATCCTGACTGCCAGTGATTTGTGCAGAAGAAACGCATTGGGTTCACAAGTGCCAATACGCCCGGAGTGGGAAAAGGTTCCCCACAGAAAACAGGGAAGCACAGCCAGCAGCTACCAAAGAGCCACACTGAATAGGAAATCTATGCATCTATGAAATTCAAAGATCAGGTCTCCTCAAAAAGCATGCCCTAAAAATTTCAAACAGAAAAATCACCTTTATGTTTGTCTGTCTACAATGAAAGAAGCTTTGGTTTGATTACTAGTGAAGGCAAAGTAAACAATAATTTTTTTGCTACAGATCCTTGCCATATCCTAAGATTAAAATTTCTAAACAGGCAAGACACATAGAAAAACCCCTTTTTCTTTTAATGTCTTTTTAGCTTAAAATTGCAGGGATACTCAGAAGACTGATACTACTGAGTAGGAAGCGAGAGCCGCTAAACACAAATGGTGGGAAAATAAACTTAAGGGAATAACATCCTAATACAGCCAGCTATTGGTATTTAAAAAACCTGGTTACAGAATCAACTTGATTACTTAGTCTGTCTTGTCACCTTACCTCCAAACCGTAGGAAGGAAATGCTACATGCTAGGAGGGCAGGGAGAGAGCAAAATGTCAATACAAGCAGAAAAAAACAAACAAAAACCTCTAAAATATCAAAAGAACTCTGAATGTCGAAATGTGTAGAAAAGAGGGAGAATTTTATAAAGTCCAAACCTTGATCCATCAAGGTTTGCACATAGCTAAGGAGTCTTATTTAAGTAGCGAACTGCCTGTACAGGTGACCAAAGGTGGCAGATGCCTTCAAAGCAGGCGGTGTAACTGCTGCTGTGAACCCCCATCCTGAAGAAAGTCACCTCTCCTCAGTGACTGCACCTAGAAATTCAGGGCACTTGCTCTGCCTGAAGTAGATGACATAAATTACTTCTCACAAGTAACTCTTTGAGGTTGGACAGTTCCTCTTTTCTAAGAGTTTGACAAGAAACAAAGAACAAAACCAACAAACAAATCTGAGATTTTTATTTCAGGAAATTTCAAAACAATCAGAATTTATTAATGACTGCAAATCATAGCTCTCCATTTGGCTAGCATGCAAAATGCATAATAACAGTTTGAAGTTTACCCTTAGTGGAGAGAAGCCATCTGCCCTATCTTCAAGTCAATGAAGCAATTATTAGAGGGCTTTGTCAAATTCAGGCATCATTTTGTTTCTAGAAGGTTACATTGAAGTACAATTAGCTCCTTATGATGATAATTTGTCAGAGAGAATGTTTTATATAATTTTTCAACTGTAGTAATCCAGACAGACAAGTACTTAGATTATCTGTTGAAATTGATCTGGATGTATATGCACATTCCTAGTCCATACACATTTTGCCTGATTCATTTTTCGTAATGCTCCTACATATAATACAGGCAATTATAAATTCATTTTCTTGTCATGTCCTCTGTGGATGTGAACACTTTGGCTGATGTTCTGAACACTGAATTAATCTCTTTCTCAGAGTAACGACAGATGAAAAGAAATGACCTATTTTAACAATATGATTTTTACTTTTCTGTCAGAATTCATTTTTACTGCTTTCTAAGCTCCCCTGGTATCATGTGTTTCCCTTATTTCTTAATGTTCCAGTATTTCATTTCCTGCATAAAATAGCTATAAGTAGATTAGAAACCAAGCATTAAAGATGCAGTATATACTGCATAATCAGATGATGAAATGTTAGCAAATACAGGACTGATGCTCATAGGTGCAGTTTTACACATTGTAATATTTGTTCTTTTACAGAGGTACCTGAACAAAACACTTAAAGAAAAACTTCAAGGACTGGAAGTCCTTGAAAAATTTTGTTGCTTGGAAAAAGCTGTGCTTTTCATGAGACTTTTTTTCATTTAGTCTGGAGGAAAATAATACACAAACAGATTATTTTCCAGGAAAGGTGATTTTCATCTTTCCTTGACATATATTTTTGTTGAATCCAGAAACTACCATAATGAATCTTTGATCCCATCTTCCAGTCTTGTTCAAAATCAAGTATGAATCACTGAGATACTCAAATTTTAAAAATACAACATAATTAAGTATGGAATAATCTAACATTAATATAGAGGAATAATATATACCTAATAGTTATAATTAATACAAACTTAAAGGCTATACTTGACTGTATATTTATTATCTGAAAAGTATGTTTAGTTTTATTAAAGTCATGCCCCATAGAGCCAGGAAAGAGCAATGTGAAAAATGACCTCTTATGGTTGTGTATAATTTTTTCTCCAATACAGACAATACACGCTATGAGCGGTGCTCATTAAATGAGTATCCAGTACCTTTTCTGAAGTTGCTTAATATAGGGACTTATTTATTGCATATTTTTCATACCTAATTCGAAGGTACAATTAGTCTTTCCTAGCAGGATGTTAGAGTGACTATCTGTACAACATAGTGTTTGAAAAGACTGGCTCCTTTTCCTTTGGATCTTTTCAATGAGGTTAGATTTTAGTGAACATCTATCTTGACAAAAAAGATGCATCAAAGTAAAAGACTTCTTTCAACACTGGCTAACAAGCTCAAGATACCTAATTTTTCAAAATAAATTAACCTTTAGAGATGTGTTCAGTGCTGCTTGTCTGAGCACTGTACTGGAGTCACAGGGCAGATTATGCACATGTATTTTAGATTATTAGGCCAGTGTTCTGGGAGATATCAGCTAGTTGGAGTCCAAAAATTGCCACTGAGCATATGCAAACAAGAATTTTTGCCATTTGGTCAAACCTGGATGGAATTTTACGAAGGCAGCAAATGATTCCTCTCCAGCACAGACCCCTCTCTACATCCCATAATGTTTATAGGATAAGCATATTTATGATCCTAGCATTTTTTTTTAATAAATGTACTGAACTAATGCAAATTCAGTCAATCTGAATAAATTACTAGTCTGCAATATTTCAGATTGCTCAGTCAACAACTGACATTTGGCTCTGAAAGTCACCTGCTGTCAATCCTGCTGGTAACTTTCTATTTTTCAAAGGTAATTCTATACTAACACAAGAATAGTAACACTATTTAGAAGAAAAACTAAATTTGCCCACCTTATTCCCACTCATCTTGTATACTTTTCAGAAGAGAAACTGCCTGGTTTATGTTCTCAGAATACTTGCTGATTTGGTTGTTTCTGTAGGGTACAGCACAATAAAGCCTCACTAAGTTATTTAATGTTTCCTTATATGTTGCATTCTCTGTGGCTGGCATCCATACCACTGAATACCAAACTGCAGCAGACTCTTTCTGCAGGAATTAATTATTATTTAAGCAGACTGGGTCAAGGGGAAAAAAAGAAAGCAAAAACTGATGTCAAAAATAATGAAACTCTGAAGTTTTATTAAATGCTGCTATGAACATGCAGTAGTTTAGTTTATGCAAACAGAGACCTACAAGTCACTTATTTAGGGATTTTAATTTCCAAATAAAATGTATAACATGAAATAAATCTAAACAGATAAATACATAGATTCTCATCTTCAAAAACTGAAATGGGAAACTACAAAATTTTCCCCAAAACTATTCAGGACAATCAACTGCTAACTTCTGGAACTACATAATCAGTTAAAGAATAATTAAAATTACAGCTAAAAATCAGGACATACACTTGTATAATAAGTGAAATGAAGCAACAGAATTATTTGGTGGGAAGCTTCTGGTAGGTAGTGGCACTATTTAGCTCCTTTGTGGCTTCATGTAGTGACAGACTGCTTTGAGGAGTACATTTCATGTTGCCTTTTCAAGAAACACATCTTTCTGGAAGAATACCATAAAGTAAATATATAAAATAAAACACAGAATGATTTGGGTTGGCAGGGACTTCAAAGATCATCTAGTTTTAACCCCCTGACACAGGTAGGTACCCCTTACTTTAGACCAGGTTGCTCAGAGTTCCCTTTAAGATGGCCTTAAGCACATCTAGTACTGGTGAGGTCATCCCAGTGCCTTCTCTTTTCCAGGATGAGCTAACCCAATTCTCTCGGCCTTTCCTTATAGGAGAGGTGCTCCATCCCTCTATTCATCTTGCTGACACTACTCTGGACTCACTCCAACAGCTCAATGTGCATTCTGTGCTGAGGATCCCAGAACTGGATGAAGTACAGGTGGGGTCTCATGAGAGGGAAGTAGAGGGTCAGAATCACTTTTCCTGACCTGCTGGTTTAGCTGTCTTAGATGCAGCCCAAGATACAAATGGCTTTCTCAACATTGCTGGCTCATATCCAGCCTCCCATCCACCACCCCAAGTCCTTCTCAGACAGTCTTCTGTTCATTGCCCAGCCTGTGTTAATACTGGGGATTGATATATCAAGCCTCTTGTACTTGTTTAACCTCACGAGATTCTCATGGACCCACTTCTCAAGTTTTTTCAGGCCCCTCTGGATGGCATTCTTTTCTTCAGATGTGGCAACCATGCCACTCAGCTTGGTATCATCTGCAAATGAACTGAGGATGCATTTGACCCCTTTTACTATTTTATTAATGAAGATATTAAATAACGGTGGTATCAATATGGACCCCTAAAGGACACCACTTGTTACTGATGTCCATCAGGACTCTGAACTGTTGATGTCTACCCCCTGGACACAACCATCCAGCCACTTTCTTATCCAACAGTTCACTCATCAAATCCATCTCTCTCCAATTTAGAGAAGGATGTTGTGGGAGACCAGTGTGCACCTGTTCCTGGTAAATCTACACCCCATTTCTTCTGTAGTGAACCAATGACATGCACGTGGATTATAAATTTAGTAGTTTGAGGACCAAATTATCTTCCAAAAAATAGAAGTGTAACTCTGTGGGATTAAATGCAGACCTATATTGGTCACACTGAACTATGACTCACTTTAAAATAGCAAAGTCAAGAAAACATATGATTTGTTGAAACTTAACAGTTATCAACTTGCAGCATAGTCAGCAACAAGAAAAATTCTGTGGTCAAAATCCCCAGCAGGAGTAATGTGAGGAAAATTAAACTACTTCAAATAAAGTTCTACCAAGAGGCACAGCCATGTAGGGGCACCAGGTAACAGGTCAAGATTCTGATTCTTCCAGTTTACTTAAGCTTCCAAATCACCAGTGCTGCAGTAGCCTTCAATCCAATGAGGAGCTGAATATGAAGATTGCTATTCCATTCTTTTAGATTGGTAGGTAACCAAACTTTGGTTTAGCTAATTCCATCCAGTCAGACCAATCACGTAAGAAAATATCAAGGGCCTACACAGAGTCAATAACACCCTGTAAGGACTAGAAATACTTTTGACTTTGTTCTGCATAGCTACTTCACTGGCACGTTACTTCATTTGACATTTCAGGACAACCACATCAGTTCCACTTCAATCAAGTACTGCATTCATACAGAGGCAAAGATGTGTCACCTTCCCATGATGTCTCATGGCAAACTGCACGCACTTCAAACAAAGTATATCAACAAATAGATGGCTTCGTTTCACAGTGTACATTACAGGAAAAATCTTCACTGACAGCCTATTTGTCAGTGCGTCGGATGCAGCACAGTAACACCAGACCATCTGGAGATTCCAGTGAAAAAAACACTTAGGGTGAAATTCCTCCTTCATCTACTGCTCACTGAAAGGAGACAGAATAATGGGCCTTCTCTGCAGTTTGTCATAACATCAGAAACCAGGAATTGACTGTGATGCTTTTATTTGTATTGGTTTGAAAAAAGATGAGATATGCTGTAGCGATAAAAGCAGAGGACCAAAATTAAGATTGAGTCATGAAAAAAACTGCTAAGATTTACTCCTCCATTTTCACAAGGGGAGGAAACTGTATTCCATATACATGAATTTTCAGTCTTCGAATGTCACAGCACAAAACTCAGCACTTTACTCAGATTCAAACAGCAATTTTCATCACATTCCTTCGCGAAGCCATGCACACTATTGAATTACTTTGACTCATTTGCACCTAAGTAAGGACTCACAGTCACTAATGACTTAAGAACTCACAATGTTTTAAAGGAAAAACTCATTAATATATTTATTGGTATAATTGCCAGGCGGAGTTTAAACATTTGCAACAGTAATCTTATCTTGAAGCAAAAAATATTTTTTACAGTGTGAATTCTCTTATATATTACTTTAGACCAGTTCATCCAATAGACACAAAGAGAAAGAAAAGAATACTCAGGGATTTTACCATGATTTGTACTTACTATAAAATAACATTTAGTGCTACTGTTGGAGGAAAAGTTAAATGGATTATAGATGATACCTGCATAAATAGTGCAAATGAAATGCCAAAAAGAATGAAAAATATTCAGATATAGTTTGATTACAGATGGAAATGTCCTCAGAGTGGAAAATCTAGATTGGTCAATATATTTGTAAAGTAATTAAACAATGATCCCACAGTAGCCAGGCCATACTTAGTTTAGTAACTAAACACAGATCCATTAATTTTTGCTCATGTTTGCTGTAACATACATTATAGTGGAGGAATACCAGTTGCTGTGCTTAGTCTGATTTGCTGCTGATTTATAGCAGAAGCCAAACTTAGAGCTTTTCAAGAGCAGATGGTACTTCTATCCTCTTCTTACTGGTCAGAGATTCAGAGAAAATAAGGATGAAGACGGATGTAGATGGAAAAGAGAAGCAACCAAAAGAGGAAAAAAAAGTTTGGCAGATCCCATAAGCAGCTATAGAAACAAATTATACCCATTTTCCACTGTGGGTGTACAACTTTGAGGATTCACAGATGGCTTGGAATTCAGCTCCTCATCAGAGCTGAATCTGTTTCTAAGACAGCCTGAAAAAGGGGTACCGAGTAATTGCTAAACGTTTCTTTTCCCACTTTTACTACTTGATATTATCCCTTCTTTACCTCCTTTTTCTCCAAATTAACAATCCATGAAGTAAGAATGGAAGTTTATTGAGGTACCAGGAAAAAATGGACAGTGGCTGTATTTGCCCAGATCAGACAACTAAAAGTTGTTTTCATTGTGGGTTTCCTAAAGCCTAAGTGGACTTGAAGAGTTCTCATATCCTCCTACCTACTCCTTATAAATAAAACCATGACTCACATTTAAAAATTTGGTATCAAGTGAGTCATCTTTTTTTTGCACGAGCAGCTTGAGGCACCTTAAGATGGTGGTCTCCATTTCTCTACCAAGAGGGCAGAAATGCTTCACCATTCTTGGAAATACAACCAAATGTAAAACAAGGTTCTCTGCTTCCATAAAGATAAAGAAAACCTTCTCAACTGTGTTGAATAAACATTCACTCAGTATTTAGGTGCTAGAGTAAGTAATTAGGTGCTATAACATAGTGCCTGAAACAAATCTGCTGCTGTTGAGAAGGTATTGTCTGAATTTATTACAAACTACAAAAATCATAGTTTGGATACAGGTATTTCCATATACTGACTATATCTCTTTATTCAAAGTCCACCAACCTCTCAGATATCTTTTATATCTGACAATGCTCTATCTGCCATCCAGTTTCACCAGGCTCTGTCTCCTAGGACTTGCACTAGTCTCTCGCAAATTTTAAAGAAATGAAGCATTTCACCCTTCTAGCACATGTTCCTATTGATTAATGTCATGAAAGAAGTAAGAAACTCATTTTGATCTCTGTCAGACTCAGCAATGGACTTCTCATGCAATGACTTACTGCATGATTTTCATTCTCTGTGGTGACCCTCTTGAAATTTCATCAATACAGTTCAGCTTGTTGAACTATCAGTAAAAAGCAACTGCAACAGCCTTGCTGAGCCTCTGTTTGCTTCTGTCACAGAGTTCATAGGGGCTCTCAAGAATGGAAAAGTCAAAGGTCCACACGTGCCCTGCTTTACAACATAAAAATCCAAGCATGTCCTATCAGATCCGTGCATTTAGCCTTTCTGTAAAGAAAGTAGTTTAACTCTGTTTCTCACCACAGAGTAAAGGCAATTGCATTTAGACTTACTGTCTTTAGAAAACTGATGGGGATTTCATAACAAGAGAAAGGCAAGACTGCTGTAAAGAGTGTCTTTAAATATTTAAAATGCTTCCAAAGCAAAGATAGCTGCAAGGAAGATTTCTCTGTGCTCTGCTAAGTTGAGTAGAAATCTCCTGGGGTACAAACTAAAATACCTCCTGTTTTACAGGGCTGGAGCAGTCATGTTAGTGGTGTGTGAACGTTTTGATGTGCCAGACACTGAAGAAAGGACTATTAATTGAAATCTTGATAATATCTCTAGGTTACATTATCAATAAATAAATAATGCCTAATAGTTTCATAAATAAACATCAAAACATAAAATGGCATGAAATTAAAGTCTAGAATGCAGAAATACTAGACAGATTCTGTCTACACATGCTGGTGTTTGAATTACAGGGAAATGTTATTTCTGCAAACCTTTACTTCACCAAAATCACCCTGGGCATGAAACAAGACAGGAACATTTATTCTCCTTCATTGTTCTTAATGAACTGCTGAAAAACAAATTTAGCAGAGGGGAGAGTTAAACTGAGGGTGTCATTTTCTGGAATGAAACTATGATGTTACCAGTTATTCCCTCCCTATACATGCTATCACGTATTTCAAAACTCTTAACAATTTCATGCAACAATGAAGCAGTAATTTACCTACTGCATCTCAACAAAATGCTGGGTTTGAATCTTCATTCCCTTCCACTTGCAATGCTGTCTCATAAAGGCCATATTTCCAAACTGATCTAGAGAACTGCAGGTTTTTTGTGATGACAAAACTTATTTGCCATTTGCATGCATGTTTAAAGACAATTTTCTCCAAAAACACTTAAGAAAATGCAGAACATAATTCTAAAATCTCAAAACATCAAAGTCTGCTTTCTACTATTCATTGGAAATATCTCTCTGGACCTATCACACCTGTGAATACCTAGAAGGTAGTAAAAAACCTCAGTCATAAATAACAGCAGTGAGCATATAATGCCCCACACAAAACATGGCACAAATCCTAAATAGTAATTCAATCAGTATGACATAAAAGTTCTGTGAAAACTGAATTACCTTCCATCTCACAGTTAAAGATAACATCCTCTTACGTGTAATCACTGGGAAAAAAAACTACAAATGCCACAGGCCAGTCCATATTCAGTTAATTATGCTTAACTCTGTAGTAAGAATTGACAAATAGTAAATTTCTTTTAAAAAAAAAAAAATCTGATCTTTCAAGAAAAATCCTTGCATTTCTTGAATCTTCAGAAAGGTTGAGAATGTTACCTAGTAGACCAGGAGATAGCCTGTGTCTTTTAATGTATTTACTGATGGGGTTTTTTTTCCAATCCTCTGAAATTACACCTCAAAAGACAGAATACATCTGTAGAGAAGCTGTTTAAAAACCTGAACGTTTGAAAATCCCCAGAAGATGCATGAAACGAAAGAGCTATAAAAGTAACAGCTCAAGTTATTGCTACTACTGCTTCTTATTTGCTAACATTTATTGCAACACAAAATGCTAGAGCAGCAAACTGCAATTTTCCCACTAAAGATATTGCTGCAAGTAGAAAGACCGTGGGTGGGACTTATTTCAGGTTTAAACACCTACAAAAGATATCCTTAACAGAATATGGAGGATAACCTACTGCAGTTAATGAAATGTAGCAAACAATTCAATACCTAACGACCACGTGTCTTCTTCAGATAGATAGACTGAATTACTTTCTAGACTTCATTGACCCCATGGGGAACTTAAACTCCTTACAGCCAGCGTATTCTAGCACTGCATCTCACGCTTGGTGCATTTGACTGAAAACAAAAATAAAGCAGTTTGATATTAAACCAGTCAATAATGGGAATATAATATTATGGTCCATCTAGCTATATGTCTGTTTGTCTGTCTATATCTCCAATTATTATGATGGAAATTATGTTTCATTGTGGAAAGAATATTAAACCCTGTAATTATAACCCTGTAATCATAACCCTGTAATCAATATGCCACAGAGTATAAAGTAATTTAAAACTTTAAACATATATTAGAAATAGAATAACAAATACTCCGAGATTTAATCTGACTCAGAAAACAAAAATGTCACTCATACTGAAAGATCTGATTCTTAGGAAATGCTTTTTACCCATCACTAAAATTTTCTCTTTTACAGAACAACTGAATTAATCTAGTAGCTTTGCAGATACCCAGATGCTCAGAGCACATATTGTCATGAAATGTTTCTCAAATGATTCCTCACCATATTCCATTCATCTTCATAAAATTCATAGCAAGTCCTAGCAGCTCAGCAGGGGTCAAACAGGAGGTGTCAGGACAGCAGCTGGACACTCCACACTGGCACGTCTGCTCATGACCTGCAGTGGCCAGACCTAAAAATCCTCTGCAGGCATTGCACAGGGTCACCAAGCAGCATCTTGAGATCAGAGCAAATTGATGCAACTGATGCAGAGAGGCAAACACACTTTGTTGCAGGGTGTCTGCATGGGGCAAATGTACAAGAAAGCATCCCACAATACTAAATCAGGGCAACTAATGCATGATGGCTGTTCAGTCAAGGATTTTTTCAAGCACAAATTTGGTATCAGTTTTGATGGTGTCTGGATAAGTAAGAAGATTTTCCAAAAAGCAGTACTTCTACTGGTGTAAATAAGCAATAGGCAAAGCCAGTATAATGGTGAAATGCTCACCAGTATTACTTAGGAGTTACTTCTTCACCATTCAATTCTGTTTAATTCCTAAATCATGAGTTACAAAGGGTTATGCTAAATATACTTCAGCCAAAAAAGAAATATAACCTAAAGAGAAATACAACGGTTTTTTATACACAGACCAGTGGGATGCTCAAGCAAGTTAATCATACTTTTCTTATTTATGGGCACACAAAAAGCCTCCTATTTTAAAAATAATTCAGACATTCTAAAATTGTAGTACCATGAGGATAAATAAGTTTCTTTTTCTCCTCAGCTAGAGATACTTGCTTTCCAGCCTCCAACATTATTTTTTCTCAAAACCTTTAATCTCAATTCAGAGGTCTTTTACATGTTTTAAAAAAAATTCTCTCACACCACATTTTGCCCAATGTAAAGGTCTGTGACAAAAATGGAGTGTGGGGGTGGTAAATGTACTTTTAACTTAGGTTGGCTTTAAAATACATAGGAAAAATTTCAGCTGCTTCCCAAATTATTTGCATTCTCTCTTTTTTTTTTCTTTCTTTCTTTCTTCTTCTTTTTTTTTTTTTTTTTAAATGAGTTTTACAGGTACATACATTTCTTTTGCAAGCTTTTGTTTTCCAGCTTCTGCAGGTTGTGAGGCTTGCATTTTATGTTCTGTCCAACAATTTGGCTCCTTTCACTAAGGCCAAGTATCAGAGACTAATTACATCTTTGAGTTTCCTATTCAATTTTTCACTGATTGGAAAGAGAACTATACACTTAACTCAGCCTAGATGCCTAATTTTTTAAGACCTGAAACAAAATTAACCTGTGAGATGATCCCATCCCTGGATATGACACTAGCTGGAGGGCAGAGGAGAGGAGAAAGGAAGCGATGCTTTTAATTCTCACACCACACAATTGCAACCTACAGCCGTGACTGTGTCCTGAACACTTTTCACTGCACTGCTGAGCCCACCCCTTTATTTCACCACCTGGTATGACAGGACTACATTTTGCCCCATGCTTGTGGCACTCAGACGAGTTTCAAAAACAAAGTGTCTGGCTGAGCCAGGATCGCACTGAGGAGCTCTTAACAGTTTGACTTTGTCCCCTCTTTTGTAATATCTCCTTTAGGAGACAACTGTCATCTGCGTATGCATGAATTCAAGGCTCAAGGTTTCTCTGTCTCTGACCTTTTCCAGCTAGAACTGGGGTCCATCTATATGTGGCTGTGGCAGCCTTCCAGTCTTTCAGCAAAACCGCTCGTGTGGTTCATGCTATTTAAGTCACCTGAACATTTTCAGGCTTGCTCAGCTGCACTGTCCTTTATAGCAGCTGCTTTTTATATGTTGTCTCAGGTTTCATATCAGTGAATTGCTACCCTTTTACTTTCCCTTGCACAATTTCAAAAGGAAACTTATCAAGACAAATCTGAGCCTAAACATATTTCAAAGGATATTCTCAGAAGAAAAAAAAAAAAAAGCACAAAACAAACACAGAACTGCATTTGTATTAAAAATGCAGCAATAGGAAAATTAGCATAAGACATAACTTCTGGAGAAGTAGAAATAAAACAGAATAATGCACACTAATCAATGACACTAATGAGGCTGGCAAAATCCCAATTACACCATTTTATCTGTGGGTACAGTCTCTGCTTATGACTTATAACATTGATCAGGTAGTAAAACAGATGTGTTTTATTAATCTCTGAGAGTCAAGGTAAGAGTTATTTAGCTGAATCCTAGGAGAAAAAATTTGTCTATACCATGACAATTACTATTTATTCCTACTGTGCCTTGCATTCAAAATTTTTATCAAAATATTTCACCATTGAACAATACTTTACATAGGTGAGATGCACAATAATTGTTTTAACATAATAATTATGGCTAAATTATATATTTCACTATGATTATAGATTTCTCCTTTTATTTTTGACAATATGACCCAGAAGGCTTCACACAATATCAGGTCCTTATTGTGCCAGACAACAAAGGGATGCAATGAAGAAAAACAATAAGCATGACTGGACTTGACAGAAAAACACCGTAAATCTTAAATCTGCAAATCAAATATCATCAGGATTATCAGTGACAGTTCTGGAGACTATAATGCGCTGATGTATACCATGAAAGTACTAAAGTTTAGTAAATTTAATAAGTACTTACGAGTGCACTATCTGGGGTGGGTTTTTTTGTTTTTTTTTTTTACTCTACTGTCCATCCATAATATAATATATTAATAAATATTAACAACTTAATACCAAAATTCTTTATGTTAAATAAAAAAGAAACATTTCCAGAAAAAATCTCCAAATCAGATGAGATTTTAAAAGGCTTTTGGAAATGCAACTTTTTTGCCTAGGAACAGCTAGCTTGGCAATCACATCTGGTTTCATATCGCACTGGTTAACATAAATATGAAATGATCAAAAAGGTCTTTGATTTTCAGAACTTCCCCATAAAAATTTCAATTAAAAAAGCTCAGTTCTATAGGTGACTGAAAAACAAGTAAGAAAGGAGCAGCAAAAGGAAAACTTCTGAAATATTTTTATCAACTTTATTTTCTAGTAGCAACCATATTGTATTTACCTTACTGCTGGGCTGACTGAACCAAAATTAAAATACATTCCTTAATTTCACACAGTGAAAGATATTTTTCTAAATTTTCTCAAGTATTTTGATATCCATTAAAATTTTACATGGTATGATTTTGGTCATGGGTCAATTAATTTACCATAACAAACACAGGTATTTCACTATAAAGAAGCCATTTTCACAGACTTCTCTGGGACAAAACTCAGTTGGCAAATTTCTTGAGGGTAAATCATAAGACCTTCATCACTCCTTTTGGTCCTCTGAGCTCCCTCCATTGCTGCTTTAGGCTAGGGAGTAATTTGTTTGCTTTAATTTGTCACAGCTGCTCAGACTTCTTTAAAATGATATATTTTTGTAATCAGATTAAAACAGAGAAGACAAGGTGCAGATTTAAAATGCAGAAGCTGCATGAATTGATATATGGTAACACCTGATTCTCAGAGATATTAACCATCCTCAGCTCTTTAACTGACACCAGACTACCTGCCAAGTTGAATGAAATAACCTAGGGACATGATTTAGTGGTGGACCTGAAATTATTAAGTTACTGGTTGCATTTGATGGTCTTTTCCAACCTTAATGATTCCATAATGATTCTATGAACTGGCTGAAGATCTCCATTAACAGAAAGGAGAACAGAGTATTAGGCTATCAAAAGCAGCATAATAAACCTTCAGTGCAAATTCTACCCTCTGCTGATTTTCAGATTCCCATAAGTACCTAAGATGTTTATTCATCTTTGAAATCAATGGTCTGTTGATGGCTGAAATACTCTTTAAAAACTGAGCAAGTTGCACAAGTTTCTGCCAGACAAATTTATTGGAGCTGAAGTGAAGGAAGATTGAATCAAACTCTGGGATAGTCATCTTCATCTGCTTCAGGTTCAAGAAAACACCAGCACATCACCTGGCTTTGCTGCATCCATAAAGTGATCTTCTCTCTGCAAAAGCAGCAATGCTTGCTGGCTTTTAAATTAGCACATTATGAATATGAGGGTTTGAATGACTTTCAGAACTTGGGAGTAACAAAGGCACGAAACCATCATATGAGTTAGTTGAAGTTGTAGAGCAAGCAAGAGGAGGTATCTGAGGCACAATTTGTGTGCTCTGCCTCCAAAGGTACTGCCTCAGTTCAGCTAACACACACCATTTCAGTAGCTTTTCACAGCTTCCACAGTGGTTCAAGTGGCAGCAAACAGATTGGGACTAAATTCTAAAACTGACATATGGTCCCAGTTAAAGTGGCCAAAATGCTACCAGCTTTTCCATGCACACAACAATGTCTTCAGGTCCTCATCTTCAGAAAAATCATCTGATGGCATGGAATATTTTGAAGAATGAATTATGCCCTTCTGTTGTAAAGAACAATCTAACGAAGAAAAGAATGGGACAAGGAAAGAATTTAAAGATTTGTGTTGTGATAGCTGGTGTAAATATGTAGAAAATAAATGGAAATGGACACTTGGCATGATAGGCAGTAATGGACATCTATGCAACCAAAAAATTCCACCTAAATAATATCAGAGGAATGAGATGGAAAGAGTCAGGCAATTGCAGATTTTAGCACAACAATAAATACTCTTCAGAACTAAACACTTATATTAAAAAATGGAAATAGTACGAGAAAAACATGTCATTGCATCTGCACCCTCATTTTACAAACATTAAGAAATTTCTTTTACTTTTAAGAACATAAGGCAGTACTTCCAGGAATTTGATCTATGGATATAGAGTGAACACTCAAATAAAATTACTGACAAAAACAGGACCTCAGAAGGTACAGATACACTGTTGCCATAATACATTATTTTAAAAAAATCATCAGTTGCTTTAGGATCAGAGGGTTTCTAGAGCCCTTAGGATATAATGATACATTTATAATACAGAAAACAAAAATGTTGTCGTATTAAGTTTAACTTTTATTCAAGTCTGGCTTCTGAAATGCAGAAAAAGATGTTCCCAGACTAAAATCAGCCTAAAAAAACTCATATCTAAAAATTAGAATATGCAAGAATTAAATCAATGAAATATGTCTGCATGAAATATGTCAAGCAAATAAAAATAATATAGGCAGAATAAGTGGTTTATAGATTTTTATTTATTTTAATATTTAGGGGAAAAAACCTACCTTTATTCTCTATGGATCATTTATCATTTGTCTTGTATATGAATAAGGTGTAAGTTTATCTGGGTACAACAATTCTGAGAGTTGGCACTTGTTCCATACTCCTGCTTAAGGAAAAGGGTGGATGTAGCAGGGAGAAGATGAAAAAGAGAATAGAAACAAAGGTCACAGACATCAGAATATTTAATAATTTATAAGGAAAAATAGGCATTTGTCTTTTTTTCCGAATTATCTTAGGGATTTGGGGCTAGAACACTTTTTACCCTACCAAAATAAGGCCATCTCCTTCAGCTTTATGCTCAGTGCTTAGGCAAAAAAAAGGTCATGTCTTTTAGTCAATATAATTCTACGGAAAAAAGGCTTCCCTGGGTAACAGCATTTATATGTATCAAAGAAGACAGGCTACGTTGAGAACAGTTCAGAAGCATAAGATATTCAGCAGAAAGCTGAGGTGTGAAGAGTGCATTTACATCATGCTTCCAGAAGCTCAGTTATCTATATACTCCTCTGGATTTTTCCTAGCAAAAATTGCCAGCTAGATTCCCCCCCAACATTCTTTTTACATGTTCAGCAAATACTCACCTTCTACAGTTTGACATTGAGATCCACTATTCTGTACTTTCATGAGCTCTTTACAACCTTTGCTGATATTCACACTTCAGGTGAAAAGCAACGGGTAAGAAAAGTCAGGCAATTATACTTTGAAAATGCAATCTTCTGAGCAGCAACCCCATGTAAGCCTGGGAACTTTCAAACTACATATTCTGTCTTGGTGTTTGAAGAACCAAAAAAAAAAAAAAATTTGGCATTGATACAGACCTTTCTATTTTTGAGCTTTATGAATTTTAACATTCCTGTAGGGATTCATTTGGACACACAACTCAAAAACCGAGTAGAAACTGACAGTTCCTTGAGAATAAGTAAATATTTCATGTAATTTACAAACAAAGAAACTGAGATACCTAGAAGAGTAAGAAGAACATTTAAACTAAAACACCTAGAGCTTTTCCATCCTTAGAAACCAGACACATGGTTTGATTGCCGAGCATGCCAAATTCCAACTAATTTCATTGATTTCATACCATCCAATAGGGTCAAACAGCTGTGCATGGGTCTGACATCACTGTCAACTGAAATGGCCCTCAGGAGACATCAGTTGTTCATTTTGTGTGTCATGAACCTGACAATTAGATAAGCTGGTACAACAGCAAAAGTCATCTCTCCAATTGGCTTGATCCAGTGCGTAGAGTTAGAAAAGTGAGCATTTTGGAAAGAAGTATCTTTTTTTTTTTTGAATAATGAAATGTATATATTCTTTAAATTCCCCACCTCCATCTTCTCTCTATAAGTCTCTAAATCTTGCCTCATATGCTTTACAAGACCTTGCCAGCTCCTTTCTTTCTTACCTTATTCTTTCTTGTTTACCAAAACTTTATTTTTATTTGCTTCAACAATTTCTATATAGCACTTATCGAAGACATCCCAAAATAATTACTTATCCTTTTATTTTACTGCATCTGTGTCTCTTGTCTGTCTACAAGCCTGTTTAAGCTTCTGAGATCTTTCCATATCAAGTTCATCACCAGATGTTCATCACGGCCTCCACACCAGCAGGGAGCCCAGCAAAGACATAGTGGGGCTGACAGATAAGCAAGGTGTAAAAAGTACCCTCACTGATAATAAGGTCAAAGGAAAAAAAAAAGCCTTTTTACATCAGCTTTCACTGCAAAACAGCTTAGGAAGCTTCTAAATTTAACATAAAGGGGAAGGCTGAGAAAAACTTACTCAGCTGGAATATCTTGCTCTATTCAAATATCCATCAAAGATATTTTGGACGGATGCAGTAAAAAGAACAGTAAAAAATCCACCACAAACTCGATTCATCACTCAGTTTGTCTAGGAATTAAATTAGCACTGAATTATCATTCAAATCAGCCTCAGGATCAGGGGACAACAGAAAATAAAAATAATAATGACAATTTCTGAAATGCTCCATTATACCTGACTTCTAGCCAACACATAGTGTAACACGAAGTCAGTAGATACATAGTAACTACGGTAAAGATTCAACAGCATTCGTTTTAATCAGAATGTACGAATTTATAGGCCATTTTGATAAACTCTGTGAGCATGGAATGAGTGAAATTGATGAAACAGAATGGGGAAACAAGAGCTTTCGGAAATGCCTTTCAACTATAGCCAAGAGAAACTTCAGAGACCAAGAAAATATGATTGGTGTTTACAATTTTTAAATTATTCACAATAATTAAGAATAAGGCTGTCACCAAGGAGTTAATGAAGGAAACCTTACTGTTAAGGGGCTGAATTCAACTTTTCATTTTAGTGACTGATATATAAAGTATGTTAACATACATGGAGAAAAACAATTCCAACCATATTAGCGTGGTGTATTAAATTATCTACTGCCATACCAAAAGAAGAAAAAAAAGGTGCTGCAAATATTGCTGGTGGTCCTCTGAACATATAGTGGTTCTCATTAGTGTTCAGCAAAAAAAACATAATTATAAGAATTGTTAAGACAGAAATGCAGAAATGCACCTGGATAAGTTTGCATTGAAATCAGAAGATGTAGAAATCTATTATAAACTAAAACATTATATGGAAAGGGGGAATAGGGACGGGGTTTTTGATTTATTTTTTTTTTTTCTCATGCAGGCCTACTGGAACTCAAAAATTTACAAAGCACAAGATTAAAAAGAAAACATTAAAGACTACTTTTGATAAGTAAGCCAATTATGAAACTCATTGCCACAGCATGTGACAGAGGTCAATGCGTAAACAGTATGAGGAAGTCTTCATCCATCAAAAAGTATTTATTTCCAGAATTTCAGAACTTCAGGAAGATTTACATCATAGTTGCTGCTACGTTTTCATCTTGTCTTATGCTTTAACCATTTTTTAAGCTCTTTCAGTGTCTGCATTTGCTCTACTGTAATATTATGCCCTAAACTTCTAGCTGTACAGCGAGATTTGTCTCTTTCTCCCACACGATTTGATGCTGCAAAGCTACTGTTTGTTTACTGATCCTCTGTGTATCACACAGCCCACTATAATTCTCATCCTTCAGCTCTGTCCTTACAAACCTCTTCCTTCTGTCAGTCTGCTAATATTAATTTATGCTTATAGTTTCTGCTCCAATTTAATTTCCTCAAATTATGTTCCCCTTGTCTTTTAGTCCTTTGTTATTTTACCTGTCCTTCCAATGACCCTTGTCACTCTTGGCTACCTGATGTATTATCTCTATTTAAATTACTGTCTTTCTGGGCTTTCTTTTCACTTACTAGCCTGGAAATCTAACTGCCCACTGATTCTGCTGCCCCTGTGATGCATGCTATTGAAAATGTTAATAACTTCTGTGAATATTATCAAGGACATCAAATTTCCAGTTCTCAGACAAATTACAGAACTACATAGGAGCTACATCTATGATCTCTATTTTAGTACCCATTCTGAAGTCTATACTTTAGATAAAATATTCTCTACAGCCCCACAAAAGATTTCCCAAATAAATATGCAAGTGATCTTCTATTCGGTTTGATTTCAGGGCATAAGGAGTGGTGCCGCAGTTCCTGCTTGCAGGGCATTATTTCAGAGTATTCACTGACCCTATTGCAGAAGTACCTGTAGGTCTGTGACACATATTAAATACTAGGAAGCAGAGCAATAAAAAGTTTATCAGTGCTCACTCTGATAAAAACTGCTTAAATATACCTGAAAGAGGCACATCATCCAGCAAAGAGGCAAAAAGAATCAGCCTGAAGTCACAAAGAGCAGAGAGAGTGAAGAACCAATGTGAGAAAAGAGACAGCAAAAAGAGAAATACAGCCTTCAGCCTTCCACCTGACTGGTGAATGCTCTCAAAAGAGAAATTATAACTTGATTTTACAAATTTCAAAGCATAAATATGCAGGTTACAGTAAAGGAAAAATAAAGTGGAATGCTCTTAAGCAGCTGAGTGTCATAATATACCAGAACCCCTACAAAAAGGAGAAAGATCAGCTATGCCTGACCATATATATATTTAGACCTCACAATATAATGCTTGCTAATTTATTGACATACTTAATAAAATCAGACTGAATCTTGTGCTCATATCCCACATTTTGAAATCTTTAATAAACACTTTGGACCATTTTTTAAATTATTGAGTGCACTCTGGAAGTAATGTTCCTTGAAATTAGGTGAATGATTCTACAAACAATTAACACAGTTACCAGAAACAGCCATCAAAATATTATTACCACTAGTTTGGTGCTGAAAGGGGTGGATTTTTTTGATATAAACACCTGCACACACCAAAACATCTCTCTGTTATATTAAAGAATAGCAAAAATTTATGGAACGGCGGGTAACAAAATAAGATAAAAGCTGTATATGCCATGAAAAACCTAGTGCGACACATTACTACCAGGACATACACACTGCCAACTGATGTAGTGGGAGTTCAAGCTTCCTTAGGTACATCTTGTTTCTGATCTCCCCTCCTCTTCCCCTTAAACCGGTGTCTGTGCTATCTGTGACAAGAAACTTAACACTTTGTTTCCTGCAGCTGGCTTTGCTCAGATCAGCATCTAGCCCTGAAGGCAACATGCAGGTAGGAGATCTGAAAATTGCTGAGCCTTCTAAGATTTTAAAATAAGTTGGCTGCACTTAGTGTTTATTCAATTCTGGCAATTATTCAATAATTTAATTATACCTGCCAATGGAACTTCTTAGGAGAAGTGTTATTATACAGAGACCAAAAACCTTTGTGAGCTGAAATTATAATGAAATTATATTGGACTTACTTCTCAGTAAAATTGGTATTATTTTTACTAAAAGCTGGTTTTACCATTAATGTAAATTAGGGATGTTTGGTATCAACAGTTTACACAACTTGTTTTTTCATATAACTCCAAGGAAGACATTGAATTACAGCAGATATGTGGTTTCTCACTATATTTACATGCAGGTTATAATGGACAGAGTTTTCCCTCTTTTATTAATTTCTGTTTAATTGCAAACACTTTGTGTTCAGTCCTTGTCCTAGCTGAAATAACTATGTCTGAATTGTTAATTAAGTTTCAAATATTTTAGCCAAATTTAGCTTAGTTTCCATTAGTAATTGGATAGTCTGAATTAAGAGGTATTCTTTTAACAAAGCTCCAACTATCTTTTAATGAGATAAAGCTCAAGTGATCTCATTTGTCTACATAAGTAGTCCTTGAATGCATTTCACACTGCTTTCGCACTTTAATAGCCCTTAGTAGAACATTTCCTTTTTATTTGTTCTTCACTCACTCTGTAAACAGTCACTGGCCGAAAAAACAAATGTGGAAACCAGCAGCCAAGTCTCTGTAACCCCAGCAGAGTGCTCTAGCCAAATGTACACAGAAATGGGATTCCTTTTCCTCCTTTCTTGGAGAATCCTGAAATGTCTTCTGGGGAAAAAAGGAAATAGCTCAACATGCCAAATGCTGCCTCTTCTCTCCAGGACTGCTGGGTGATTAAGAGACTCTTGAAGATGTGTCTGAGTATCCTAATCAGAGAACTTGTGTCTCCGAAACCATCAGTGAGTATCTTACTCACAAAAATCTTGAAAAGAAAGGGAACACACCAGAAGTATTACTACTTGTTGAAAGACTGATCTCTGGCTGGATTCAGGAGGAAAGGAGAAGAAACCTAGGATGCAGCCATCAAGCCAAGGTGTTTGAACACCCTGACATGTCTCCAGTTGCTGATACATGGAGTTGCTGCAGCTTTCCTGCAAATCCTGGACAATACTTGCAAGCTACATGCAGTTACCTTAAGCACTCTGAAGAACTTTATACAGCACCAGACATGAAACATTAATGTTTAGGCTGTGAAATTATTTTCATAGGGGTGAGTACCAGAATTTGTTCCCCTGTTAGTCACGCCTAGGTAGCCAAGTCTTTTTAAAATGCTTCCTGTTGATCAAAATAATTAATCAACTGAACTTGGTTATAAAATTTTGACCTTACTAGCATGCACCCCTGAAAGTCTTTCCTCTAGTCCCCATCCTTACAAAAGCTTTTTTGTATTAGGCCTACTTTTGCATAGAGGCAACAAGGACTTATAATTAAACAAACCCTAAATGTTTCCAGACATTGATTTGAAAGTACTATATGCTGTCAGTATATATTAATAATAAATTAATAATACATTCAACACTCAAAATTGGTTATTTATAATCTAAATTCCTCTTACTGTCATGACCTATGGTGGCTGCACACACCATACATGTAGCTGCTTTCCTGCACTGACTTCAGACCAAACATACCTCTCAGCACAAAAAAAAATGGGAAATTCTGTGGGAAGAAAATTTGTCTGAAAGCAGAGGCAGAGGGACAGCATCCAAAAATCTTAGACGTCTTTGTGACTCCCCCAGCATATTTTTTTTAATTGGACAGGTCATGTAGTTCTCTTTAAAAACAAGACCTGTGACTGCTTGGGAATACTGGCAGATGGGGCAGGGACCAAGAAACTGGATCAAGAAAATGGTGGGGCTCAAAATCTGATAGTTTGATAAACTGCTTCTGGTAGTATTTATATTGATCTAAAGTCAGTTCAAAACTGAGACTAAAGGGTTAGAATATTTGTAGCAAAGCCATTTCTCACTGTTGAACACAAGTAAATATTCAGATGTATTTCACAGACACTGCTTAAGGGAGACTCATGTCTAAAGTCCCCAAAAGCTCAGCCCAAACTGTTCAAAGGCAAATCCATAGCTCATACAAATAGGAAATATATTTATATCTGCTACCCATTAAACCTATCTCCAATGTTTAACTTGCTTCGACTTGCCCAGCTGTTGCAGTTTGAAGAAAATCATCAAGTTTTGTCTTGAGATTCTGCAAATCTCACTGTACAGCTAGTTCCCCCCTTTTATTTCAGAGCATCCAGCTGTATCCATAAACATCTCACAGAGACTTAGCATAACTACACTGTCACAGTCCACTGGGCTATCAATATCCCTGACACCATTCTTTCTTTTACAGATTGCTATTTGCCTCCTATCCTTCTTGACATCTCCTCCCTCCTCTACTTGATTCACTCGTGTTTGCTGGAAACTTCCTAACAAAAATAATCTTGTGTACAGCTGTATCTTTAATAGTGCAGTTCTGAACTGGCACAGTACATGACAGAATTCCCAAAGTCATTTAACATGAGCACCACTAAGGTGTATTAAAATAAATAAAAAATGAAGAAAACAATATCAGGTTTTCCCTTTTCAACTATAGAATAAGACAGTCAAGCTCAAGTAACTAAGGAAAACTTTTGCTATGTTCTCAATTCTGTATTGTTTATAATGGTAATGGAAATACTGATGTTTTGAGGAAAACTTTAATTTACTAGAACACCAAGAAAATAAAAGGAGAGGTCCACTTAAGCATAAAAAAATCATTCCCCAAATTTACTAGCACTACCTATATAAGTGTTCAGATTAGTATTTACTTTGTAGCGCTCCTCTGAATACCTGCATTGCCTCACTGTTTATATTTTTTACATACATAGTTAGGACAATACACGTGGCTGCTGAATGGGCGACTAGACTGGAACCAGGTCCTGGCTTATGCTCTGTACCAGGTTTGCACATTAATGCTTGGTTTTACTGCAGCAGTGTTTTCCAAATACACTGTTTTCAGAACACCCTGAAATTAAGGTTCATTAATCAGTCTGAGAAACCTAGAAAAACTGACCATCTCTGTCTTGATGTTTGTGTGTGGTTACGTGCAAAGGCTGTGGGACATCCTCTTGACACGAGACTGAAGGCGCAGTCAAGACTCGAAGGGCTGTGGGACCTGCAAGACACGGAATCACTGGTAAAACACGGGCTGATCCTATACCAGTGTAGATAATCTAAAATTAACTGACTTGAATTTGTTGCTGCTGTTCTCTACCGTGTGTGTGTGGGAAGGGCATTTTGCAGTGAAAGTGAATACACTGAGGGTGAAACAGGAAACACAGGAGGGAGATAAGAGAGATTTGGGCTCTTAGCAGGGGTGGGGGCAGGGTGAACTAGGCTTTCCCCTTCCTGGCAAGTGTTCAAGCTGCTCTGGGCAGCTGGCTGGTGCAAAAGTTCAGCTCAGTGCTGTCAGAGACTGTATGAGCACAGATAGCCAAAAACCTGCCTGGTCTTCTTCCTGGGACAAAATCATTCACAAATAACTCTGTTAATTAAGCTAAGCTACAGACGATATAAAAAGCCAAAAATTCTGTATGATTTATTACCTCTGGGAATTCTTCTGATGAAGAAACACAAGTCCCTCTTGTTTTCTTCTGTTATTCATTAGAAAGAATGCATATAAATATCAGTGCGTTGTTTTCTTGAATTTTTAATTCCTTTAGAACAGCCATGGCTTTTCCTAATGTCTCAGTTGGGAGTAGGCCTTTTACTTTCTTATTTTTTCCATTTCTGCTGTTTTGGGCTGGCATAGAGTTAAATCTTCTCAAAGTACTGGTATGGGCTGTGTTTTGGATTTGTGCTAGACAGAGCTGATAACACAGGCATGAAGTCCCTGTCACTGAGCAGCGCTGGCAGGGTCTTTTTGGCCTTTCACCCCACCAGTAAACAGGCTGGGGAGCACAGTAAACTGGGAGGGGACACAGCCAGGACAGCTGACCCCAAATGACTACAGGACAGCCTCTATCACATGGAGTCATGCTCCGCATATAAAGCTGGGGGAAGAAGGAATATGGGAGGAAAGTTTGGAGTGATGGTGTGCGTCTTCCCAAGTCCTGTTAAATGAGATGGAGCGTGGAATTCCTGGGGATGGTCTAACACCTGCCTGCTCATGGGAAGGGGTGAATGAATTTCTTGTTTTGCTTTGCTTGTGTCCACAACTCTTGCTTTACCTATTAAATTGTCTTTATCTCAATACATGGGCTTTTTCACTTTCATCGTCCCAATTCCCTCCCCCATTCCACCAGGGGAGAGTGAGTGAATAGTTGTGCAGGACTTAGTGTTTCCTGAGGTTAAATCATGACACCATTGATGTCTTGGAGTGGCTACCTAAAACAGAAGCTAGACAAAATTAAGAGAATAAAAGCAGGTATTCATTGAAGGCCTTCAATAGGTACACCTTGGGCAGGCAAAAGCCTCTAAGGGCTACATTTAAGATGGATGATGGTCACAAGTTTATCACACAGTTATAAGTTCCATTTACATATCGGGGTTAATCTTCCCAAAGTTACATCTTCATGTAATGAAGTCATACAGGCACAGTTTGCTCCCCCCAACTTATTTTGGTTCATAATTTTCAGGCCCTGAAACAGTAAGGTGTCCTTGAGTTTCAAGCATAGAGAGCAACTGTTTTGTCTGAATATGGGAGAACAGTAGCTGACAGGCTATGGAGTTTTAGAGTTTTACGCTAAACCAGTATAGGATCTGAAAAATATAAAAGCTAAATCCTAAGGCATCACTGTAAGCAATAACAATAAACCAAAGACTTTCAATATTTTCATCCTTAGATTCTCAAAAGGTGGACTCTGTCTCTTTATGTCACAGGTGGTTTACTATCATCAGTGTGAGGCATTAATTATTCTAATTATCCACAAGTTGGGCATACAGTACCTCTTTAGATGAACTGCCCTGAAATAGAAGTCCCAAGGAACCATCACTGGCAAAATTCTGAGTAAGGCTCCACTGAATATGCTGACTTCTCTAGAACCATAAAGTAAGGAGGACAAACGAGACAGAAATTCATATCTGTTTGTTTTTAAAAAGAAAAATGAGTATAGCTGACTTTCATTACTTACATAGAAACAACATCTTCCCTCTGAAACTAGAGCAATTCCTCATATTTCAAATTCAATATAAACCAGACAGCTCTACTCTACTGCCTTAGTAGCCAGCAATAAACTTCCAGAGCTCTTATCCCTTTGCACTAGACTGACAGATACATGGGGGCACCAGAGAAAAGGAAAGACCCCACAGACTCCAGAATGACATAATCTTCTAGTATCTTAATTCATTTTTCAGTGTCTTTCATTAAGCAATGAATGTCAAGTTTGGAAGTAACCTATCAGACAAGAGATCTGAAAGAGGAAAGTTTCCAAAGCACTAAATTTCCTCAGCATGGTAGAGATGTCTTGCAAGAGACGTGACTCTAAAACTTTTTTCCTTCCTTCTCACGTGGAAAAAAAATTCCATCTTCAGAGAACACCCCACCATACTGATCATGAATTTTGGGAGTCTGCATAGATATTTTTATAAGCAACAGAAAGAAATTAATTCTGTAGTAGAAAAGAGGATGTCTTTGCTCAGTGTCTGATTAAGCAAGAGCTAGGAAACAATGAAATAGAAGTATTACCATGTTTGCAATGCTGGGATTAAAAATTTAAGCCATTGTGAGCACTCTTTTCTAAAAACAATATATATTTATTTAATAATCATCATTATTAATCATATTTAGAACAAGTAATACTGATTTTAATTTTATTTTACCAATAACTTAATGATGAAAGATAAAATGACAAGGAATACTTTACTTGAAGGTGAAAAGTGGTAAAAAAAATTTAAAGGAAGATTTCTTCTTTCATATTCAGGCAGACTAACTTGTTGTTCTGGCTGTCCTTTGGTGTTTTTCTTCTTTCTTTGTCCTTTTCTCCTCTTTGAAAATATGCCTAAAATGTTACATTTCATGCTCTTAAATTATAAATGTAAAATAAAATTTCGCATATATGCATTTTGAAGGAAAATCTGTTTATCACTGCAAAGGCTTTCTGCTAAAGTTCAGTGAATAGATAAATAACCACCACTATCTAAATACCATGTTTCCCAGAAATGATGCAAGGGTTTTAAACATGCAAGGTGCATCTCCATCATGTTTTTATAATTGGCCTTCTCTCTCAATGTTATCAAGTTTCTCAGATGAAAAACAACTGTTGTCAAGCAGCAAAAGCCCCCAACTTATTATTCCATTTGAAAATTTGTCTCCCTAGGAATTTATATAGAAATAGTAACAAAGAATATTTCTTTAGTCTGATTCCAGGAAAAATATTCTGTGTGTTGGCCAAAGAGGCAAAAAGCTGCTCTGCTTCACCACCCTGTTCCAATACATCCTGCAGCCACCCCTGATTATGAGGTGAGGTTTAGAGACTGAATTCCATAATAAAGGTGTTTCACATTTGTTGTCTTACCACTCAAAATTTAAAATAGTTAGCAATCACTAATGTATATTTATCTAGAAGACCTTCAAAATTATTGTAAATTTGTAAGCAGATGCAAAAGGCTTTTAAAAATACTATTAAAGTTAAGGGAAAAGGTCATAACTTGCATAAGGCTATCAGTAAGTAAAAACACAAGAAATATCAATAAAAAGTACATCAATACAAATAATGCAGCAGAGAAGAATAACCAGCTTAACAAGTAAAAAATCCCCAGGCATTTTGATGTTGTATATTAAATCACAGGCAAAGTTATTGCCATTTGGACTTTGCATGCCTAATAATAGTGAAATTAGATAATTATCTAGCTGAGAAATAGGCAAGTTTTCAAATGTCCAGATGGTTCCACCACCCACCTCATTTAGCAATGCTTCCTTTATTCACACTGCTCTAACATGCTGCCCATTTCCTCAATTTGTACCCATTAACTGACAAGAAAAGGGCTGAGCTCAGAAATCAACAGGCTCTGACAGGAAACCAATTCCCAGAGGCCCTCTTAGAAGAAGTAGGATTTTAACTGATGTTGCCCAGGAGACAGCTGTAGCAACTAAGCCCGTATCTACAGAAATATTAGCGAAGCAGGGAGAAGGATTTACAGTACAAAGATCTCTTAATATTCTTGGTAAGCTGCATGGAATGATCTTTAGTCCACAGGAAGTCGAGCGTGGGCTCAGGATAAGAACCCTAACATCACTTATTTCCCATTCACTACCGAATTAGACCTCCACATGTCACTAAGTGATCCAGCTACAAAATGCAGTTTATACAGCTTGGCAGATGTAAGGGGCAAGATCAGATTTGTGGTGGAAGGCATCTTCATGGCTGTGCAAACACCTGAGAGTTCCCCAGTTCTGGAAGTTCTGAGTAGGAGTGGCTGCTCCACCACAGCCACAGCAAGGGCTTGATTTGCTGTGGGCTACATTTATAAGATATTCAGCCTTCTGATAGTAATGGCCCACTTGGCCCTAAAGGGAGGACAGGCAGGAATACACAAAGGTCATCTGACAGATGTCATCTTCCAAAATATCAAAACATGCGACTGTCTAATTAATTTTATGTTTATGGGCATTACATAATAATGAATTTGGTAGATGTTTTCTCTAGGACTTCTCTTATTAACTTCTGATTCTAAAAGATATTTTAAAGCATTGTTGCTTTAACTGCCTTTAAAACTTGAATGTTCATTACGGCAGAATGGCAAAGAAATCACTTCATTTAATTCGTCGTATGTGGACAACAAAGAATAAATAAAACGTTTGGTGTTTTGTTTTGCAACACAGAAAGCAGTCAGCACTAATGAAAGCTTCATTTCAAGGTCTTTAATGTAACTGCCTAGGAGAAAAATGTAATTCACCTGACACTTAACAAAGCTGAGATGCTGTGACAACTGTATCTGTTACACAGCCTGGGAAACATACTAGTTAATTATCTGTAGGCATAATGATTCCCTGACAAAACCCAAATTAAAATGGACTTGCTACTGAGAGTATATATATTAGTAATATAAGGTAGATTACAAACTAGGCATTTTATAATTATCCTTAAATCTTTTATTTTACTCTAAGACATAGAGTGAAGGTTAAAAGAAAGCCATGCATGTTGTGAGGCAGAAATCCAGTGGGAAAACCACCCTACTTCAGCACTGCCAAAGATGCCACAGATTACCAATGAAATAGATTTTGTGTTGAAATATAGTCCCCGCACAGAATCAGATAGCAAAAAAATTCATTTTGCTTATAAGTGGATGTGTCAAACTATCAAACTTTTCTAATACAACATAAATAGGGGACGCTCTGGAACTGACAGTATATCTGTCAGTGCTAGGTGGCAAATGATCAAATCTTTAATAACTACAAGTCCAAAATCTTAATCTAAAATCTTTAATAACAAATAATCTAAGATCTCTTAAGAACAAAATTTGCATTGTGCACCCTTTAGAGAAGAAAGATACATCTCTGAAGAAGAAAAAAGGGGAAGACATACAGAAAGATTAGAATTTAGGAGCCATAATAGTATCAGAGGAAGTTGATCTGACCTGCAAAATACAGTCAATGTAGAGTACTGAGCTGATGGATGTTTTCAGTTACTTCTACCTTGTGCTAAAAAATTAGGAAGTGAGATACTACCAATATATATACAATATCCTTAAACAGAAAAGGAAAACTAATGAGACAAATCGGTAGATCAAACCTCAAAAGGCAAAGAGAAAAGTGTCTGAGGCACTCTAATTCATCTGTTTATATTATCAGTTATGTGTTTATAAATAGTGGTGTATAAATACCATCATCCTTTTTGTCCTTCAGCTATGTCCATTATCCCAGGTAAGGGAAAAACGAGGACTCACGAATTCAGTTCAAAGACAACACCATTTTTCTTTGGTTGGCTTAATAAATGACTACTTTTCAAATATTAGTATTCAAAAGGAAGCTTTTGAAATATATACACACACATACTTCTTCAGAAATTACATTCTTATTCTTTCATCAAAAGGTATACATTAAGAAATGTCACCACTTCTGAATATGAAAAAGTTTGAAAAAGGTTTTATAGTTCTCTCTCACACATTTCAGAGTAAATATCTCCCAAAAAAGTCAAAACAATCAAGAGGAAAACAAAATCCGCTCATTATTTATATCTTTTCCTTTTTCAACAGAATGGAAGAGGGATCACAATCAAGGTTTTGGATTATTACAATTTGTAATACTGTAATTTCCCAAAGGATTACAATAGCAGATTTCATCATATTCCCTTCATTCTTTCCTTCATTTGCTGGAAATTTATTCAGGGAATTTAAGCTTATTTTACTTTAATGACAAGGTAATGCTACAATTGCACTCCCCAACTCCTCAGCTGAAAATCCACTCCCCTTGTCCTACCCAGCTATGATGACAACAGTGTTTTTCCTCTGTAACAGGTGAAACATCAGGATGGAAAATGAAGAGAAGAAAATATTTGCCTTAGTAAATATTGTCTAACAGTAAAGCGCACCTATTGGAAGCCTTTTTGCATTTCTGGTGAAAAGTATAGTGAACTTTAATCTCTATAATTTCCTGTATCTCCTTGAATCAGTAATATTAACACTAGAGTGGCCAGGGCTCAGCAACAAACTGATTTGCCATAGAAAATACAAACTGCTATTGTTTACCAGCACTATTTCATTCAACCATGCTAAGGAAATACACTCCTTTCACCTTTTCTTTTGACTCAAAATTTGCCATTTGAAGTAAAGGAAAATTTTCATCCCTTAACTACTATTTTCATTTCAGTTGACAGATTCTTTATAAAATAATCTTCTAGTAGGTTGTCCAATAGCATTTTTCTCTCATCACGTAATTCCTTATTTTCAGCTACTAGGCACTTTGTTTGGATAACATACAGTTAGCATCAGAGAATAATGCCTGTATGACAGTGTAATTCATTTTTTTAATCTTGAGGCTAATCTACACTTTTGCACCAGTTTAATTTTCCTATGAGGAGGCTGATTTTACTAAATTAATTAAGCAAATAAACCTTCAGTTTTGATTTTAACAAGCTGGTGTTGGATTGTCTATTACAATACAAAATGTATTTCCATCTATTATCAAAATAAGCTCTCCTGATGGAAGCATATTTTTCTTTGTGTTGCATTAATAATATAATCCCAATGCTTTTTACACTCTAAAAGATATCAATGATATAAACATAGCTACTAGGATAACCAGAATTATTGTGTAAAGAAACATCCAGAAAGCATAGCTTTATTTCACCTAAGAAACAGTTTAAAAAAAAAAAAAAGGAAAAAAGCTGTGTTTAAAATCTTGGTATGGAAGGGCTTCTGAGTCTGTATATACGTCACACAACCCGCAGATTTCCTGAGATAATCTCAGGAGGTGAATCCTGGTTTTCTCAGGGAGAAGCATCCTCACAAGTGTGTCTCTTCCCAAGTGTTTGTTCCTCCAGATAGGACTACAGTGTGCTTTCAGAGGTATCTGGCTCTAAAATGCACTGTAGCCTACACCAGCACATAAATACAGATAGCCTCAAAAAGTTATAAAGGCTTAAAAGTAATGTAGCTGTGTTTCTCTGACTCTTGGCATTCTTGTGCATGTTGCTTTAAAATGAAAAAAGTTTTCTATAATATACAAAACTAATAGCATCTATCTTATTTAGCAGTTCATATATTCAAACACACATTCATTTATTCATGACTAAATCAATAACCACCTTTCCCACTTCCACCCAAGCTGAAGAGCTCTTTGTTCGCGACTTGAAGGAGAAATTCAAGGACGACGGGTTAATGCAGTTAGAAGGGAGAACAGAGAAGGGCTGATCTAGCTAGTGCTGTGCAACACTGAGAAGTATTGGAGTGATTTCTGAGTAAATCACTGACAGTAAAAAGCTATATGGCTATACACACATAACAAGTCAAGGAAATGCCGTTCCATTATTTTCTGTCCTGCTTCACTTTCTCTTGAAGGACAAATGTGACTAAAACACAGTCTTTTTACCTTTACATACAAAGGGGTTTTTGCTTTTGATGTTCATGAAAACAGCGTTATTCTTAAGCTTTTCATACTTGCGAAGCGTCACTGTAGAGGAACTGAACAAGCAAAGAAATGCATTTTATTAAAATGCAGGTAATTATGAAAGGGATTTACGGAGAAATGTGGATTGGGATTTAGACAACAATGAAGTATGGCCTTATCTTTTAAAACATGTTATCTATACATTTCTAAAGATTTCTCCAAAAGCAACAGAAATATCTACTATACCATTAACATGTACACAATCTAAAGGACATATTTCAGTATAACACAAAAGATTCTTACATCCCAGCCCAGGCCACTTTTAATGGAAGTCCAGCTAACACACCCTGTCAAAGGACTGCACCACCTCTTTAAACTGAAACCTATGTGAACACATTCCATATAAAGGGAACTGCACTGTTAAACTTTCATAGAATCTGCTATGTTTTCTTTCTCAGATGAAAAAAATTAGACCATGTTTAAGAATCAATACTATCACAAAAGGAAATCCTTTCTTTTCTTGCAAAATTTGAAGCTACCACAAATAAGCAGGAATAAAAAAAAAGGTTGTAGCGAACACCATGACACTACATCATAAGGAAATTTTGGAGGATGAAAGGAGGTATAAGCAGGTTCACTGCCCAGGACCATGTAATTAGGAATGCATCCTGTACTAAGGCAAAGTGAAAGACCTAGCTGTTGACTTCATTTAGCAGCACAGCACAATCCTGAATACAAATTAAATTAATAAACTGTTGCTGAAAATTTGCAAAGGAATTTGTTTTCTGCCAGCAAACAGCTATATCTGAGTGGAGGATTGCAGCAGAGGAAGAATTGGCTAGTTACTGTGCCAGTCAATACATACTTTGGCGCTAACAATAAAAGAAGCTTTAAGTAGCAGTACACTCAAATGATGAAGAAGTTCACAGAGCTCAACAGAGCAATTTAACCTAGGAGAGACCATACACATGCAGAATGCCTGGCAAACTTGGTAATGTCCGGATTGGGAGAACTGCACTACTGCTCACGGAACTGCAAATCAAAACAGCTTGGGGATTTTAAAAAGCAGTCTTTCACATCAGTGAAAATGCACACTTCTTATTCCCTGCCTGGGAAAGAAGCTCCTTTTCAAATGGGCAGAAAAAACCCACAGAACTCAGAAAATTCCTAGCATTTTTTTTTTTTCTTTAGTGGACAAACTACAAAAAAGAAGACCCTGGAGGCTTGTCTGGGCTCATTTTCCATCAGTTCACTAAGCCTGATCTTGTGTGAACTCAAAGAGCTCCTGGGCTGTTCAGCTTTGCCTAGCCTGTCTTTGTTAGCCATCTCTTGACAAGCACTCTATTTGAGGTTTGTGGCATGTAGCCAGTTAAGAACAATTCATGTTAAATCAGACCATCACATTAAATACTAGCCTCCCACACAAAAGATTTGACAGCAAAACTTGACCCTGTGGAAACCACAGCAAGTTCTTGCACATATGCAATTTCTGTGTTAGAATTTCATTAGAATGTGGGCTGAATGAGAGAAACCAAGGAGCAAAACCCAGCTTTCAAATCAGAGCATTCCCATTTTTATTGCTATTTCAACATCCCCAGCTCAGCTCTAAAGACTTCAAAATGCTACTTGTCCTTAGTTCTTTTCCTGTTTTTAAGCACTTGGGCACTTCTGGGAAAATTATTTGAAAAGTTGAACTTTATCTCTAAATGTTCAAAATAAATACTCAAGAAGTTGTCTTTTAGTTAAGATGCACTCAGAATTTCTGCCTTTTAACAAAAGGCAGAAAACATCTGTTTTCATTTTACCTTCTATCAGTAAATATATCTGACTTCATTTGGAACATACCAAATACATAAAAGAAAGAATCTTTTTAAAATGAGGGAGATGAAATAGGTTATCCAGAGAGGTGGTGGATGCTCCATCCCAGGAAACATGCAAGGTCAGGTTGGATGGGGCTCTGAGCAACCTGATCTAGTTTAAGATCCCTGTCCATTGCAGAGGATGTGTGTCTAAATGACCTTTAAAGGTTTCTTCCAACATGAACTAGTATGAGCCTATGATAACACATTTGATATAAGAAAATATACATTTAAATATAAGAAAATATACATTTTATACTTTGCAAAATTCTTTATGTTTTAAAAATGAATGCTTGAACTATTAAAAAGGTACTAATTTTTTTTCTTATTATTCCATTGTTTATGATCTCTCTATGTATGAACACTCTACTAAATATTTCATTTCAGGAAATTCTTTAAAATCTGAAAAAAATTGTCAAAATTTCCTTGAATACTCTATTTATGACAGGGTAAAGTTTTGGAAATAAAACCACTGAGCCCTTTGGATTTCTAACATAAAAATCCTTCTCCATAAAAAACATCATTACTAACTGTGTTTCATTAGTGGATCCATGGTGATATTCTGTGCACAAGACATTTAAACTTAAAAAGATAAATAATCTAGAGTAGCTGGGAAAAAAAAAAAAAAAAGAAAAAAAGACAAAAGGAATGCCACTACAAAAAAACATAGCATGGAAAATGGCACAACCAATTCCTTCCAGAGGCCATTATTATAGAGGCTGCTGAAGAATCAAACCTGCTATTTGTAAACTATGTATTCTGGGATCCAAAATTTCTGTGGTTCTGCAGACCTAAGCATAACAAATCTTTCTTATCTGTGATCTTTATTATTACTATGACTGAATTATATTAATTTAGACTGAATTGGTATAATTCAGTCATTAACCCCTCAAAGTTTGTAAAAAGCCTGTGAAATTACCTCTTCTAACTATGTCTCACCACTTGACCTTGCCCTTCACAGAGTTTCCTGGCAATGTTTTTATTATTTGATCTTGCACAAAGATTTACAATGAGGTTTTAATTACACTAGTAGTCCTGTGCTCACTCTTATAATATCTGAATGACTTGCCCTTATTTTTAACAACATAGGAAATTATTTCCAATCCACAGATTTTCACCTAAAATGCTGAGCCAACTATCTTTCTTGTAGTAGATTGCTCTGTACTACCCTGAAGTGAGGAAAGTATAGGGTCTTGGAAAACAGATCCTCAAGACTCAAAATCTTAGTTTTAGACGAAAGTGTGCTTTTTTTCTGTCTGGAAAGGAACAGTGGGCAATCATTTTATATGCCTGTTAAATCAGTCCTTACATTTCTAATTGAACAAACATTTTAGAAGTACAGAATACTGTTTCAATGTCTGATTGCGCATCTGCACAAGTGCAAGTATCAGATCAGAGACTATTCTGGGTCTGATTCAACAAAATATTTATGTTAGTGACTTTTAAAAGTCATTATTTTTCTTTTTGTGATGGAAGTTATCTAATACTAGATTAATGACATTACTACAAGCAGTTTCTTCTATTTATTATCCCTGGTTATTTATAACCAACATAAATTTATTTCCATCTTGCTGAATTTTGATTGGCATCTTATTTTATCTAAGGTCAGTAAAATTTCTCCTAGCATCCAAAAACGGTTGGTTTTTTTTTTCCTAGTTTGTAAGTCAGTTCATCCCACCAATCAACTGTTGTTTGGAAGAACAGTACATTGGTGAAACTCCTGGTTTAAAACCTGGTGAAAAATGGATGCAATTCGTGTCTGCAAGACTAACTTGTCAACAGAACTAATTTTAGTTTTGTTTGGATTTTTTTTCTTCCTTCCATACTATATTAAATACTGTCTGGGAACTTCTTATTCTTTCATTGTTTCTTATGCCACTTCAAATGTCTTTTCAAATCTTAAGATAAATAAGTTTCAAGGTTTCTTGAACTTTGATATCGCCACTGCTTCCCCAGAATTACAAACAGTGCACAGTACAAAACTTCTTCAAATACAGGAAACATTTAGATATGAAGAGGTGCCTTCCTCATAGGTCTGATAATGGCCTGAATTATCTGCACTGTTAAACGACTGATAAACCAGCATTGTCTAGTAACATAAACTGAAAACTGTATTTGGTTTACAAGAGGTATTCTGTAATAGTAAATTCTAAGTATATGTGTATATATATATGTATATCTATCTATATATATTTAAAATACAAGCATATATATACTTAAAATGTAAGTAGATATACTGTTTTAAATATAGTTAGTCAGGTTTTTATTAGAGAAACATCTGCTACCTTCTTCTAGACTAATTTAGCTGTTCCATTCATCCAGACTATAATAATAAGGCAGTAAGCAATACCTCCGTGTATTAATCAGAATCCCTAAGGTGAAAACATAAAATTGACTACGCATTGCAATAAGCAAGGAAAGGAACCAAGTGCAGCATTTCTCACCAGGATTTAAGTGTGCAGGTGAATTAACAGAATGACTGTGTAATTGTGACAAAGTTGTTCAAAGTGGGTTCCTAAAATCCGCTGAGGTTAAGTCTTATGGCCTTTTGCTAATATAATATGTTGAAATATCCTCTGATGCTGGCAAATTGGAAGACTTTTATTTTCCCTCCTTCTGGCATGTGCCCTGAACACACGTCCTCTGTCCATTTCTTCTGTACAAAATAAATTAGCAAGCTCTCTGAAGCAGGGCTGATACTTGGCACTCTGCAATGAATAGTGTAAGCACATTCTCTTGTCCACAGCTTCAACCTTGAGAGGAAAGCTGGATTTATAACTTACCTCTCCAGCAGCATGTGGAAACTGAAGTACTTAGATGTGAAAGTGTGACAAGACCGCTGTGATCCACTCCTACCTCAGTTACTACGAGGAAATAGGACTAATTAATACCTATATTTGTGCTTCTCCTACTTTTTTATTAATATTTTGACTTTCTTCCTTTTTTTTTCTTCCCCTTTCTGATTCTAATATGAGGAGGAAGGCACCCTGTGAATCTAAGGAGCACTCTTCTTTAAATGGACCTGACTCCTTTCAGGTCTATAGAATTCCTCATTAATAACAATGGTGACGTTGAAGTGTAAAAATTCATTTTACTCTGTATGAGAGCTGTCAATTTATTCATAACATCTCTGTTTGACTGAATGAAAAACTGTACTTAATGATATTCCATTATTAGCCCTGTGACAGGTGCAATACTTTTTCATGCCGCTTCCTATTGACTATTGAAGGCAGCAAAATATAGATATGCAGTACAGAAGTGAAGGCACCCAAACCTTAATTTCAGAGCAGAATTTTATGTCTGATAGATAGGTGTGGCAATTCTCCAGTACCAAACAGAATAAATAACTCATCCTAAGGCTCATCATATCATCGCAACAGATTAAACATATTCTGCCAATTGCTTCCTGCATAATTTTCCAAGAAAAATGCATGTAGAAAAAATTTTAAAGTATCCATTTGCTTAAGGAATCCACATAATAAACACAGACACTCTAATGAGCCCTGAAACCTACTTTTAGTCACCAAGGTGTTGGTTTTCTCATAGGATTTTTACATGCTTTACATCTCTGCAGAAAAATTCAGGTGTTAACTGTCTGTTGGATTTCTCTTCCTGTGGGTTTCTACTTTTTCTTTTCTACTTTGTTTCTAGATGAATCAAGGCATGAATTATGTTACATATTTCTGTCACACTCTTTGCTGCAGCTTTAAATTCTAATTAAAGTCAATGATTAGCTGCACTTAACAGAAATGCTAAATACCTGCATGCCAGTGTCTGGAGTATGTACAGTATATTGTATAATGCCTATTACCTGCACATGTATGATTCAGTAATTAATATTTAACTCAGTTTCTTAGGCATAGAGTATTTAAAGATATTAATAAAGAAAAATTCTGTCTTCTGGTGTGTGTGTGTGTGTGTGTGTTATGCTGTCCAAACTAATAGACTGACAGCTGATGTTATTATCAACAGTGTATTATCAATCCTTTTTCACATAGAAAAAGGCTTTTCAAATACATGTCAACAAAATATGATTAATTTTTTTTTCTATAAGCAGTTAAAAATATTTAAAGCCCAATAAATGTCTTTCAAACATCGAAGGAGAGTTTGAATTTAACTTTTACATTATTTTATTCCTAATACATAGAAAAGTGAAAAATAGTAGCAGCACAGAAAATTTGTCCCACCCATCTGCCAAAATAGGTAAAAGTGAATATTCAGACCATTTCATTTGGGCCTTGATAATTTCTTATTTTCTACATTTTTATTCCTGCAAAAGGCTAATATTTTTCAACTCCATCATTTTGTAGCAACAAAACACTGTAATTTCCCATGCTTCCCTCTCTCCCTCCCTCCTTCCCCCCCCTTCATATTAATTTTGAAAAGACTGTGTGAAATTCACCCATCTGCTACTTATGTTTAACTTGTATGCGGCTGATTTTACATAGTAGTTGCTGACATTCATGTGAAAAACAAAGACAGGGGCTGGAAGCCTGAATTTATGTATCTGCTAACAAGCTGTCTGTAAGGTCATTATTTTACAGACTGCAACAGAGAAAGAGAGCAATACAGAGTATTCCAAATAGGATCCTGTAGCTCTGTTAAAAGGCTTTTTTTTTTTTAATGTATCTCACACACCGAGTTAAGAATATGAAAAGATTTTTTGGTCTTAAATGTTTTACTTCATTAAATCATTATGAATGGATGTTTTAGTATTTTCTTGCCAAAATTGATGGCCAAAATTATTTAACATTAGCTTAATATAGAATACAATTATAGTAATAACATGACAAACAGTTGTTTTTTATATTTAAAAAAGAAGTGATTGGTAGATTTTTTTTTTGTAATCCATGCGATGCAGTGACACTATATCAAGACTAACTACATAATATAAAACATATAAAAATTCCAAATGTCATTGGGGATTTATAAATCAGTGCAAATGTATGTATATATATATATATATGCACACACACACATTTACATATATTATGTATTTATGAGCACGACTATTTCTTCTTTCTTTTTTGCAAATGCATTTTGATCTGGTTGTCAATTTTACATTGAAGTTCTTCAACTGGTACAACACATATGCACTAATTGCACATTTTTGTTCTCTACATCCAATAAATCACTTCATCTAAATTCTAACCTAATTCAGATTAGATTAGACCAAACAAGAACAACAAAAAAATCCACTATAGTTAATCTGGGGAATCCAGCGCATTTATTTCTGTTATCAGTAACAGAGGGATTCATACACTCAAATAAAAAGTTATTTGTTGAAAAAATAAAAATGAATAGAGAATGTAATAGAGTTGTGTAGCTTTACTGGTCCTCAAAGACTTTATCATGCCTGATTTCAACACCACAAAATTTTTCACTTAAATATTCTGTTTCCTGAGGCTCAATATTGGCATGGCTGGGACAGGAATCCAGCACTGCATAAGAAAGTAAAGCAGAGTTTTTAGGAAAAAAATGTAAGAGGTTATGAACACTTTGGTGGAGTCAAAACTTAAGTTTTATAATTTGAAACCAAAGCTAATTCAGTTAAAGCAGTGTGTGTGACAGATGTGATAGTTAACAAGTATTTCTGACTGAGAAACTAGTTTGCACTGTGTACTCACCATTATAGAAGGACTTGGAATAAGCATTTAATGTCTGTCTTCTAGTTTAGCTATCTAATAACTCTTAGATATCATGCTTCATGAAACTTAGTGGGCTTACCTTTGTTCGTTTCTTATATTCACATCAGTTGCTATCCCAGTTTTGCTTCACATCCTGAATACACCTAATTTTCAAAATAATTTCTTTTTTATTCAATCAATATTTGAAAAATATTTGAAAATAAAAATTTCATTTTATGTAGTTTCTATGTAGAAGATTATTACCTTGAAATATAGAATAGAATATCGGAATTCTAAAAGTAAAAATTAATTCTGCAGCAAACCAATTTATGGATGGAGATATATGCATCTGCTCCATTACTTAGAAATCAGAGACTGTACTCAAAATCTGGGATTTTTCAGGTTAGGGAGCAATTTTCTGTCAACAGACTTACTTGAAAAATGACATAATGGCATTTCACAACGACTGTTTCAAACAACTTTATTCGCTATTTTTGGATAACAATATAAATTATAATAAATATGACAATCCAAAGTTCTTTCTCTTTTTGTTCTATTGAATGCTCAAATTCAGGTCTGAGATAATGAAGACCTCAAAAATACTATTTTTCAATTGTTGCGTTTTTCACAATAATTTGTTCACCCCTTAGAAAATATATTTCTCTTGTGTGTATTTGTGAACCGTTTTTATAGCTATCTGACATTACACACAATAAGAAACTGACATGTCTGTATTTTAGCTGCTGCTTGGAACTCATTGTGAAGCCAGAAAAGAGGTCTACACCTGATCGATCACTCACATAATGAAGTATAACATTCGAATATACTGGAGATTTAAGAATGGTGATGGATTTATCACACCAAAATGTCAACCAGGCAGAAATGAGGAGTAAGAGAGAGAGGAAACAATTCAGATTGCCAAGGCTGTCCCACAAAATAGACTTCTCCGTAAGAGGGTTTCCTTCCTTTCTCAGTTGGTAGCACCGCACCCGTGGCGGACATGTGCTGAATCATGCGGAGACAACTGAGTTATCTCAAAACATTTCTGAGACCTCCTCCCTCAGTTCTGCAGAAATACTTTCAATCAAGTCTGAAACATTCCTTATGATAATGTGACTTCTTCAATTCTCCCTTTTTTCAATTTGTAAGTGAAAAGAGCAGTCATATAAAAGTGTTCCCTGGTCGCTGCATTGGTGTCAGAGCAGGGAAGTATCTGAAGTAAAAATAATATATCTTTAAAAATATTTTCTTCCCTTTCAACTAACTTTGTAACTGCTCTCTTGTTGAAAAAAGTGAATTTATGAAATATATGTGTCTGATATGAATTAAATTACACAAGAGGAAGTATTTTGGTTTTTTTTCCCAGCCTCTCTCACAATTAATTAAGCATTAGTCTGTACAATACCCCAAACCAAACTTCTGCATCTTCCCAATATGTCACAATTATTTCTCTAATTTTTCTCTGGTACAGAATCACAGAATCAATTAGGCTGGGAAAAACCTCTAAGGTCATCAAGTCCAAGCTTTCACTGAACAGAAGAAAAAAGATCCAATAACTGGACTGTCAGCAAAAATGTTTGGTAAAATATTTCTTCCTCTTGAAGAAATACTTTTGAAATTAGGAAATGGTAAAGATTTGAATGTATTATGCATTAAATAGAATTAGATATTCCCATATAACTAAGGATCTAACTAAAGAAATATTTTTAAATTATTATAATATTAATCAGATTTCTTACTTTTATTTGCAGAAATACACCACCAGTTGGAAATGTGTGCTGGGAATTTACTTGCTGTGAAAAATTCACCAAGAATGGAAACTACATTATGAATTCAAATGGCAAGTTATCATTTTTACTTAGACTATGAAATCCTGCTCAGAATTCATCTCATCTGTCCCATTTTTTTAAACTTTCCCTACTCTTTTGAACTAGAGAGAAATTGTTTTGCATTTGTTGCAATTGAATACCGAGCTTTCAGATAACTGATGTTAATTTTGCCATTTGCAACCCATCCTCAAATACTTTCCACTGCATCTATGACATATAAATAGTGCTTGCAAGACTAGTCTCAGCTGCAGCCTGAAGTGTGACTCTCTTATCATCAGCTTGCAGGCAATGTGGGAATTTCTTGCAGCACAGCTGCTGCACTGGGGCCTGTGCCACAGACCTCCTGAGGCATCCCAGGATTTCAGAACTGCAGCCTGCACTGAGCTGTTTCACCAGCCACAACTCTGACTGCCAGTGAAGAAGACCTGAACTGCAGGCGAAATCTTAAACTTGGTCTGAAGGGATTTCTGGATTTAGCCATGGGTTGAAATACCATGATTTCAGATTGTGGTTTGGGGGAACTGCAGGATTCTCTGGGAAACACCAACCACATAGGCAGACATAACCTTAGTGAAAGATGACAGCCTTGAACCTGTCATTGCTAGAGCTACTACACAGAATGTCATTTCTATGGATAGCCAAGTAGTTAAGTCCTCACCAAGACAATGAAATTGTTGTCAGCTCCGCAGACATTGACTGACAGTTCTTATTGCTCAGTGGAGCCAAGCAGAGCAAAATTAAACATGTGACAGAACTATTTCACTAAAGTCCTTTCTCACACAGTTTACATGATGTTGATGGGTATGATAGGAAGTGTGATAAAGAAGAAACCTCTCATATAAAATATTTTTTTTTACTAATAGCAAATAAGGTTTACAGAGTACCAAGAATGCTTTCACTGTGAGGAGGATTTCTAGCCCCAGTCTCTGGGATTAAACACCACCATTACTCCACCACTGCCACGTAGCACAACACCACCACTTCATAGCATCTGGAATGTAATTCTGTAACTTCTCCTACCAAATTCTTCCTGGTAGCAGAAGTGGAATGTAGAAGTCAAGCAACTCATCTCAATTGCAAGCGGATAAATCCAAGTGACAAATCATCTTAAGAGCCAAGTAATCCATGAGTGGGTTACTGCAAGTCTCATGTGCAAAATCCTGCTAGGCATTACAGTTAGGGAAAAGAGAGGACAAGTAGATAGTACCTGTTTCTTAAATAACTACAGCAGATGTCCACACGATTCACGGAGATTGTTCAGGAATGTAAAATCAAATCCAGCCTCCCTGACAGTTTAGCTAGCTTACTCAACAATTAATGCAGGCTTCAAAGAAATGGCAATCAACTGGGAAATACACTGTCAGCTCTGAGAGATGTCACAACCCACGCAGAGACAGGGTTTTGGGATATGGGGAAAGCTCCTTCCAACTATGGGTGGTATATTTATCCTCTGTATCACCTCTCCCTGTTCACATACACTATGGGAAGGGATAAAACCCATGGGAAGGAGGTGGGGCAGGAGGGTCCACAAGAATGGGAGGCAGGGCAGGATTATGTCACCTATCTTGTTATCCAAAAGGTAGATGTGGAGGCCCAAATTAATCATTCAGCCTCCCTGTGCCTATGTCTTTTCATTGACTCATTGTAATTTGACCTCATGTCTTGTCATTTACTGTGACCAGGCAAATGCCACCTCTTGTTTCAGAATCTTGGTTAGGAGACATGAGGAATGGAGCTTAGAACTGTCAGGTGTCCAGTTAGTCACCTTAGAAGATTTAAGGTCAACATTTGAAGGACTGATGGGAATGGAGGGTTACAAAAGTAGGGTAACTTTGGGAAGGGGGTTCCCATGAGAGAGGAAGGAACTTCTGAAAATCTCACTCCTTCCTTCACTAAAGATTTGATAGCAAGCATTTTGTTGTGTGGAGGATATCCTGAATATCCTAATTTGTTGTCTTACTAGTTCTTTTACTAAAATTACTAAAGTTATCAGAAAAGCTTTTTCATCATAGATTTACTGTAAGAAAAATGCTTAGGCTAGATATTTATGATTTTTTTCTCAGCTCAGCTGTCAAACTGATAAAATACCTTTGCAGCATAATTGGCAGAAACTGTACCAGTCACAATAATAAAGGAGTATAGATCTGCTGCTGATTAATTTGGTTTTATCAGTAACTGCATTTGAAACCTATAAAATTTGGTCCACAAAATTCCTATTAATCATTAGGCGTCTGGAGTAGTTTGAAAGTGTGATAAATCAGTCCAGTATTACATAGGACATGGAGGTGCACAGATAAACATAGACCAACAGAGGAATAGTTCAAAAAAGAAAAAAACTGTATTTTAATATGCTGCATAAAATAAATTAAATTAAAATTCAATAATTTAAATAGCATGTTTGAAAATATCCTAAGAATTGTTACTTGGGAAGATTTAAGAATTCTTTCCTAAGAGGCTTGATCTAATATTTCTTAACCTTGGCTAATATCTGCACTTGTGCAAAACCAGCTGTAAAGTGATGTTTTTCCCATTCTGTCATTTTTTACACCCTGTCTGTATATGATATATACAAAGTAAAAGGTGAAGTAGAATCATGTATGGAAGGGGTGTAGGCTGATAGTGAAATACAGGTAAGTACAAATCTAAATGGTAACAGCAGAAGAAAAGGTTAATATTGACCCATCAGAGGGCTGCTAATAAAGCCTGGTGAACTTCAAACAACAAAAAATAACTTTATCATCCATGCCAGCCAGGAAACCTTATATCATGGTTCCAGAAACTTAAAGCAGGAATGTGAATGACACAAGTATGAAAACAAATATATTGGTAGCATTGCTTACAAATTTAGTTTCTCAGCCTTGTGATATATGAAAATCATATGTGAAGCCCTAGAAGAAACAGGATCTGCCCATAAACAAGTTTAACTATGCATCAGTAATATTGACTTGAATGAAGTCAAACTCCAAATACTGAAAAAAATACTTTTTTCTTCTTTTGTTCAGCAACCTCTTTTTCCATCAGTTCTTTCAAGTTTTCCTGTCTTTTCTTCCCAGAAAACACATATATTAATTATATTGCAATTTTTACAGTTTTGGACTTTTTGACAATATATGATGGGAAGATGCATAGGGTTTTAAAACTGTATTATGTAAAAAGAACAGCAAGCTAAACTAGTTTCTGTAAGTAATAAATTTTTGTGATTTTAGAAATGCTATTTCTGGCTATGCAGTCAGTTATGCAGGTTTGTTTTTTTTTTTTTCCCCTTAGTGCAGTTTGATGACAGGAAATAACCCTGTGGGAATTGCAAGTAGAGCAGGGAACAAATAGAAGAGAATATAAATATGAAGGTATTTTCACTTCATGAGAATTAATTATGGAGCCCATGAATAAATATTTGAACAGCATTGTTAGAACAATGCAATAAGAGCTCTCTGGTGGCAAAAAATTATCATTACATTGCATCTCATTTTTTTACAGGCAAAAGGGGTCTTTGACCTGTACATTTCTTTCTTCCGATTTCACTTGAAAATATAGGCAAACTGTGTTTACAAGAATATATCTTTTAATTGTGGATTGTTTCTTTGTGTGGATTTTTGGAGTTTTTTGTTGGTTTTTTGTTGGTTGTTTGTTTTTTTACTGTTAAGAATTTTAACTTAATAGATTCTATACTAATAATCTTCTATATCTGCACTGGCTTCCTAACAGAGAAGTAATTTCTTACCCAAGGCCTGTTTCACAACATCCATTCTGAAACCTTTTATCATCTTATCAAGTGTTAATAATGGCTGAATTTGCTATTTTGCTATTTAGTATCAATTGCAATTCTCATTACTTTTAGTGGAAACATAGAAGACATGTACTAGACAGTGTAAAACAAACTGCTTCTTAACACTCTGCATAAAAATGCATGAAAAAGCTCCACTCATTCCATTCTGACAGAAGCTGACAACACTCCAGCTTTTGTGCGGATGATTTTTACAACACAGGCAGGGTGTCAATAAAAAATTTTACTCACAGTGAGAAACAAATATCAAAATACTCAATAATGCAATTTAATAAAATGCAATGTAAGTACTGGCTCAAAGTGTAAGCTGTGAATATATGCACCGCTACAACAGCAAATTAGCTGAAAAACAGACTGCTTGACAGACACATCTTACTTCCTAAATTTTGCATCCCTGATGCAGTTCTCCCAAAGCCTTTCTCTATGTACCTGGTTAAATAAGAGGTTAGACAGAGCTACGTTTGAAAACATTGTAGGAAGATCTTTCCCACAACGTTAACGTGCTTAAAACTGCAAATAATGTATTCTTTAAGAGCCATCCCTTGAAAAGGGGAGATTTCCTCAAAACTTGAGTGTTGGTTTGTCTGTCAGTGCTCCAGGAAAGCCGAGAGTGTTGAGCCCAATCAGTCTGTCAGCGTCCCTTTGTGGGGACTCTGCTCTGAGCTGCCTGCTGGATTGGCAGCCAGTTCAGCTTGGCTGGCAGTTGCTTTGAGCTGTATCAGCTACAAGGTACCATAAGCGCCCCGCCCTGCAGGAATTTCAGCAGAGCCTGGTGTACCCACTCTGCTGCACCCTCACCCCCCTCAGTACGTGCTTAAGGTTGCAGACTGTGGGTGTGGGGAATCATTGTGGAACAGGTTTTGAGCTGCCAATCACCTTCCATCAAGTGAATTCACCCTAAAATTTCGATATGATTACGACTTCTGTTAGAATGTCTGCATAACTTCCTAGTTTTCTCTTATTTAACTCCAGTCACCTTTTCCCAAGTCCCTTGGATATAAGTGCATTGTTAACAAAGAAGTTAATATAAGAAATATGAGAGCAAAGAGACACTTAAGGATATTAGTATATAGTGAGACAATGTGCAATCGATGCTTTTCATCTATATTTTGTAAAGTTCTCCGATTTATGTTCCATGTAAAGAACATGATTCACAATGTCACCAGCAGAATTCAGGAGAGCAGGGACCACAATCCAAGTTGGTCAGCCTGTCCCAAACTCTGCAGGTCACTTGGAGCTGGCCAACACCTAGGAACTGAGCCAGACCAAGAGGACTTTCTGCATTAAACCTGTACATTTAACCAGCAGTGTCTCACAGAGCAGCTCTTCAAGTACAAAAAACTTCATTTATATACACATATATATAAATTACAAAGACTTCTCATGGTTATCTTTCCTCTCACCATTTTTGTCCTCTTTCGTGCTAATAGGTGGCGAGTTTGTTTAACATACTAGAAATGACATTGAAATGTCTGAATTATACTGAACTATATATACCATCAGTGTAATAAAACAGTTAAAACTTATAGAGACATGATATGTAAAAATGCAAGCAGGTTGAACAACTCTGCACATCAATTGCATATTTGTGTCAAGAAGAGAAAGCTTATATATGCTTAAGCATACCAAATTACTTGCTTGCAAAGCACTCAATGTTGAAAGCCTGAGGACCAAAGTTGCTCCTAAGGAGATGCAAAACCTCAACAGATGCAGACTCTGGATGCCTACTTGAAATTAGGAATTTCCTTCCAAAATACCGTTTTTTGTGTCCTACAAGCCACAGCAGCGTTAGCAAGTACAGTTAGAAACTTCATTAACATTTATTCAATATCGTCAGTGAACTTGCTGTATCCAGATTTACATTTTCTCCCTTGTCCAAAAAAATCCAAAAATAAACAGATCAATAGCTCTCCCTTGACTGGATTTTGCTGAATGCAAACCAACTCTATGCTGTGTTGTTGCAACCCTTTAGCTCATCCATTCACACATCTCCTAAGATTTCTCTACCTTTTGTTATCTACAAGAGAACAAAATACAAGTGTGATAAGTAGCAACAAATACACTGCTGTCAGTGAAACATCTGCCTTGGCTGTGGGTTCAAACAAAGAATATGGTAATGAGACTGGCTGCTTTTACATAGATTGGAAAAGCATATGCTCCACGCAAAGATTTCTAAAAAGAAAAAATAAACTTAAAAATTCAAGTTTCTCTCATTCTTTCCATCCACTTCCTTTCTGCCCTTGCTTACACATCTTGTTAATTTCACAGTTATCTCTCTAATGATGCCCTCCATTTGCCATTAACATTACTGCCATAAGCTATGTGGATAAAAACATGAAAAACGGAGACAGTCAAATGTGTTAGAAACCCAGACCAAAAACTGAAGCAAGCAAACAAATAAGCAGAAACAGATCTTGCCTTACTAAGATTTACAAGCTTTGTACGAAAATAAAAAATCAAACAAAATCTTTCTTTTTTTACTGTTTGTTTTTTACTAGGCATGAAAACCACTTTGACATCTAACTACTCTCCTCAATTTCAGAATAAATGAAATTGTAATTCAACAGAGAAATCAATTATTTTCCATACAAAAATAGTTTAAAAATTGTTGTGTTACTGTTTGTGAAGTTAAAGTGCAAAAGCTGTGGAAAAATCCTGATAAAAATATCTGGTTTAGGACACAGAATGTCCTTGGTCAGCATCTTTACCTCCTTCTTAAGGGAGGACAAGGACAATTAAACGAGACAGTTCAAGTAGATATTTTTCCTTTTGGTCACCCCTGAACTACATAACAGAGCTTGGTTTTAGGGAAAAGCTGCAAGATTTCTCTTTGTCAGCAATTTGAGAAAAGGAACAGGAAGAATGTCCATGGGATGTAATACAGCACTGAGGCAAGCTCAAAATTTGATCTCATGTAAACTTCAGATTTAATAATAGTCAGTCAGCCCTTCCTGTGGTGGCTGAGGAGGAACCTCAGACTCCCCAAGAACCTGCACCACAGCTCTCCAAACACTCACTGCTCCCTTGCCTCTCCAGCATGGATATAGCCAGTCCCAAGAAAGCATATTTTTAATGCAGAAGAGAGTGTGAAAAACAACATTATTGCAGAAGGTCAAAACAAAGAATTACACTGAAAGCAAGCTTCCAGGAATGAGTGCAAATGGCTGCATCTTGGATTGAAACATGCAGGCGGTTTTTCAATTAGCAGCAACATTCACAGCAGACTCCATTCATTACTTAGGAAGCTTATTAAAATGAAAATAAAGATCTGCCTATTGATAATATAATTTAAACCTGGGAATATAAGGCAATTTTTGTTTTCAAAGTATTTTAAAGTGCATTTGTGACTCCCCACTGACATTTCAAGGAAACTTAAGATGACATTTAATTATGGTTGATTTGTTTTGCTGTGTACAATCAACAGCATAGTTCTTAGAATGTGTTTGCCTCGTAAAATACAATTCATGCTTGGAATATTAATACTCAAGAAGGGAAATTTTCACCAAACATAAGGACATTACTCATTAACCTAATATTTGTTCTGATAGAGAAGTCATGCAAAACAACCAAAAGTGTACTGAGATGCACTTATGAAGAAGAAAAATAATTATAAAAAATTTGAAGAAGGAACTTTTGAGCTCTTCTAGCTGAAACATTTAAATACCAATATATAATGAGTTAAAGTTAGGTAGGTAAACAGGGTCTTGTTAGCAATATGGCAAAGATTTGACATCACTCATGAGAAAAAATAAAGGATTAATTTGAAAAGATACTAATTTTTAAAAGAAAAAAGGGCATTTTTCATTTTTCAGTAAGTAAATCCAGTTTCAAAAAAAGGTTCCTTTTAATTGCAACTTAGTGCTGATACTTGGAGTGGTCATGAGGTTTTCACCAAGTTGTTGGGTTTTTATAATAAACCTAAAATACTGACACTTGCATGAAACTAGGATCTGGAGCTTTCAGGCCAATTATCTATCATGAGATAAAAATTGCAAGAACTGGCAACAAAACTATTAAAATATACTGAATTTTATTAGGTACTGCATGTTGCATAGAAATTGATTACATTTTTTCAATGTATATTTGTTACAGTTTCAGAGAAAATAAATTTGGTAATGTTCCTTTTAAATGAAAAACTATAGAACTAAAATAGGATCATTACAGTTTAAATATTAACACTTGGGAAAAAGTACACATCCTCAGCTGCTTTCTTGAACTTACATATAAAATATGTATATTTGTTCTTTTAAGTGTCAGTCCTTTAGCCTCAAATCATATTACCTATTTGCCCAAAGTGAAAATACAAATGATGCTGGGAGGTCTCTGCTTTTCTATCTGTAAAATAAGCATTAATAGGCATCACAAATATTACAAGATTCAAAATCCATATAAATCTTTTCAAGATTTAAGTTCTTAAATTTAAGTATAAGTGTATTTTTAGTGCATTTATTACAATCCAAAATTATAATTTCATCACAATTTTGTAGTACACATTCAAACACAGTGAACTTATTGAAGTTTCTTATACAAGTAATTTATTATATATATTTATTTCCAAGATGAAGTTACATTAAAGATATTGAATTCAAACAACTCTTTGGCTGATTTTAGACTTTTAGTCTTTATTAGTTGAGAAGTAACTTGTATGTTTTCTCTTTATTTGCTACATTGTATTATTCTCTCAAAAGCAATAACAACAAAACCCCTCCCAAAAATAGTATTGTAGTCTCTGTGATACTTGCACTTATATCTGACTACAGGAATCTTTCAGTTCAAAATGTACTCATATTCTGAAATAAAGATCTGTTCATACACATTAACTTCTGTTCTGCACATAAAAAGTTGCCATAAAACTGAGCTCCCAATCAGAAACTCTCAAAGTCTTCATAGTGACTTTCTGTTGTAAAAAGGACTCATAAGTTCTAGTGGTCTCCAAGAGAACCACCTATTATGATAGCCTGATATCTGAGGAGTTATGATGTCTTCAGATTTTTTTTCCCCTCTTGGTTTGGAATTCCTGTTTTCTAAAAGTAATACTACCTTTACTCTAGCTAGGTACCTGGATATGGGCATCACCAGCTCAGATTCCTGTTTTCTCTTAAAAATTCTCTTCCTGGCACAAAATTTGGATAAATTTCTCTCTTGACAATAGTACTGCTGCCTAAAGGAGCATTTGGTACCCACACACAGAATGAAAAATTCTAATAAAATCCTGGATGCCCTAGGTACTTATGACTCACAAGGAACAGCCTTTTAAGAGTCCACAGTTGTTTACATCAACAGCAAAGTCTGTTGACATCACAGAAAAGAGCAGTGACGTACAAGGCAAGCTAGGAAGAAAATAGAAAAGGCAGACGAACAGCGAGAGAAAGTGAAAAGCAGTCAACAGCAGGTGGATAGCAAGGGGTATTGCATACAGCAGCTACCAAGCTCTTATTTAACATTCTTCCCCATGTGATATGTTAGCATAGCAGTTTCTGATTAACATGGCAGTCTCCTCAGACTGCTGGTGGACTATTTTACAGTTTTACAAACCACAAGGAATATTCTCAATTCTCATCCCCACATCATGCTATTCAAGGGTTACTACCTGTGTGTAGTTCACACACCTGCTTCTACAGAAACAGCCACTGCTGTCATGTCTTTGGGATTAATATATGCCCTAGTGGCATTCTTTCTTTGTTGTGTTCTCCTTTAATTTCTGCATAAAGAAATTGTTGGCTCATGCTGATCCACTCAGAAAAGGAAGTAAAGTAAAATGTCTCAACAAATTTAATTTTACCGATTAGAAGAGCAGCAACCAATTGTATCAGTTGCTTTATCTTTATGTATAGACTCATCCAGGGCTGACAGTAAATACATAGCCAATCAGTTGGCAGATTCTTTAAGACTTTTTTGGTATCTAAAATTATATTTAAGTAGAATATAGAAAATAAATGAAAAAAACCCCTCCAACAACAGTGGAGGCTCCAAGTTCTGGTGGCCACTATGTATTAGAGGCACCTACAGTCACCTGGCATCATCCTTCTTGGCATGAGGTCTTCCTGATGTTCCACCCTCCATAAACTTTCTCTGTGTTTACCCCATTTGAAAGCAAAGGCTTTGACAGACTTTGAAGATGTACTAGAAACTGATGAGTGATTGTGTCTCTGCACAGAGGGATTTCTAATACTGAACTAAGAGGTAGATCAAAAACAGTAAAAAACTGTCCAAGAAAGCAGGCAAACTGCCTCAGGAGCAGGGCAAATAATGAAAGATGGTGGTATCTTCACCCATTCACTTCAAGGCACTATCTATGACAGTCCTACTTGGTTACAGAAATATGACAGGAGAAAAATCTGGTTCAAGTTACCATGATTTAATTCCCATGTGCCATTATTTAAATCAAACAACAAATTAAAACAAATTAGTAATCAATATGTTTGATTTCAAAAGGGAAACGAGAGGAAGAAGGTTACTCAGCAAAACTAAAAGAACTATAGTACACAGGAACATGCAGAAATTGGCTACAATTTCTAAAGTCAAAGCTTAAAATCTTTGTGGGAATTGCATTCCATCCAGGAAGAGAGTGGATGGCAGTGAGGATGCTTTAAGTTATTACTGAAGTTGTTGGAAAGATTAACAAATATTACTCCAGATTTCAAGAAAAAGAAAGTTTTTTTATGATAGGTCCTTGTAAAAGCTGGTTTCACGTATATTTGCCATCTACATATTTAGCCTCATCAGTTTTCTTATTAAATTCAAATAATTTAATAAACACTGATATACAATATGCCTCTGTGAAAATTATTATTTTCTCAACGGTCCTTATGTCTTTCATCCACTTGAGAAATAACATATTTACTGTGTCTTCCTATACAAAATATGAAAATTCAGAGTTTCATTGTTGGAGGAGATAGATAATTGTTACCTAGATGGTGAGTGAAGTGGCTGTCACTTCAGGGTTCCATTTCCCACACAATAATATCCAGCAAAATGCAATTAGGATCAGAAGTACTTTAGATCTTAAAAGTCTATTATTTTCTTAGGTCTTATTTTAGTAATGAGTTTGTGGTTTACTACTGTAAATGTTAGACTTTTCTATTGTAGCTTAAAGTATTTTTACTATAAAAATATATTTTGCATGTAATCAATCATCCCTTAAGTCAGATGTGACATTCTCATGGGGTATTATTCACTAAAAATTACATCTTCAGCCATTAATATTTGAGTGTTAAAGATACAGTGAGCATGAGAACAGAGTCTGCTTTTTACAATACCATAAAATTGATACTGTATTTAAATATAGTTTCACAACATCCACTGTTAAGTTAAACTTAAACTTTACTTTTTTTTCCATTTCAACTTGTATTCAGGAAAACTTTGTCTTTTTTTTCCCCAAAAATTTCTTAGAGAATTTGACCATTATTATATAAATGAATAGGATCTATATTCAAAACTTTAATCTACATTTTCCAAGATAAATGGCACATAATTTGTAGTTTTTGGAGAGAAGAAATGATGGTAACTGCTGTTTGTGGGGGATTTATCAGAATCCATAGTGCAAGTGTCTCCTTGCAGCATAAATGCGAGTTCATAAGGATCATAAGGTGAGATGATTCCATTCTTCTTTACTTTCCCAGTGTGAGATGAGGTTCTTGTAGTTAGAATAAAAGTACTGAAATGCTGTCTAGATAAAGCCATCTCATAGACTTACCAAATAGATGACAGCATTATTAAGAATTTCAGCTATGTTGCAGCCCCTTTATCTGTCTCTGGTCTCCCTGCATTTTCTGTATGCAACTGACATTAAAGAGTTTCTTGGAAAGCAGCTCTTCTATCTTCATACCTCTTTGCTAGAGGACTTTCATTACATTTTGAGCTTTTAGAGTTCTTTCATGCATCTTGGACCCTGATTTATGTTGTAATTGCATCCAAAAAAGCCTAAGCTTTTCTTCACGTACCCAGGTAGTTACTCAGCTACACATACCTACGTGCTTATAAGCTCTTAAAAGTAGTCAGAATCTATGAGCTACTTAAGATATGAGCTGCTGAGGCTTTGGAGTTCTTCACAAAAACAATTTGAATTGTGTGCACTCTACCTAAGATCAGGCCCACAATATTCTCAAGTTATCTTATTTTTGAAAGCACCTAAGCTTCTAATAAAGCATTAATAAAAGGGGGGGAGGGGGGGAAAATCACAGAAAGCCAGGAAATTAAAAACAAACATGAAATTACATTGAAATTAAAATTTTGGACTGGAAAATACAAACTTAGAAGTAAGTTGCCCATAATTTCTTAATTACATCTCTGCAAGAAAATTCTCCCAATGTCATCCCACTTTAATGCCTGGCAGTTTGTATATATGGGTGTCACTGAGTCTGCGTATCTGTGTGTGTGTGTTGGGAACTCAAAATATGAAATTGCTTGCTCTTTAAGTCTAAGACACAATTAAGTAAACCTTCCCCCTAATGTTAATGCTAAAATCATCATTTAAGGCACTAGTCTAAGAGAAGGATTTTCTTTTCTATTTTATTTTACAGGTTTTTCTAAAATTCTTAGTCATCCCTTTATAAAATGCCACCAGAATAAGATTTCCAAGTATTTTATCATACCATGTGTGTTTTAAACATTTTCCTTTTCTTCACCAAAATCATGCCTGTATAACTGCTGTATTCTAGAAAGTTATGAGTAATGGTCAGCAGGATACTGAGCCAAATCATAGGAATAGCTGTCCAGATCAAAGAACAGATGTAAGTGTATGTGCAGCTTGTTTACACATGGTGTTAGCACCCATAAAATTAATGATTCACTTGGTAAAGCACACAGAAATCCTAGCTGGGAGCAAAACACCACCTTTATATTTCCTAAGGGTAGATATTAGACCAACTGGTAAACAAACAAAATAGAAAACACAGACCCGCTTTAGGTGCCTCAGCTTCTAAAAGAGAAGCTTACATGTTCCTTATATATTCTGATAAAATTAAATACATTGTTAATACAAAATTATTAAAAATTTAAAACATGAAGGTCACAGATTAAGAAGTAATAGAACTATCTCTTTGATATCTTTTTCCCTCTTCCTAAGCTGAAATTGATTTTTAAATCCAAACCAAACTTATAAGCTTTAAAGAAAAATTTATACACATGGGTCCACATACTTACCAACACTCACGCAGCGATTTAGAAAGCAATTACCATTCACAAAGAAATCAAACTCTTCACAGAAAGTATTTCTAACCCTTTATTGGTAGTGTTTTGGTAAAATTGTAGTCAAAATAAGCCAACATCAAATTTCTCACCTCAGCTTTGAACATTGAAGAGGACAGATCATGCAAGCAAGAGCCTTTCTGTCTTCTCCTGTAACACAGCTACCTGCAGTGCCTCACAAAATTACAGAGGCCACTTAAAATTAACATCCTGAAAAATGAACCCCCAAGAAAAAAATCCTCCCCTTCTAAAGACAAAGCAGCAACAGATTTTGAACATAACCACACTTGCTTTTCAGTTTTTTAAAAACAGGAAAGCCTATATCTTCATTCAGGAAATATAGTCATCAAGGCAGCATTAAAATCATGACCATAAAACAACCTGATGTGAGTTTCTGAATAAAAGCCTGATAAGTAACAAGCCTAATTTTGGCTGTACCCTGACTGATAAAACACACCTGAAATAGATTAATTGTGAGCTACACTGCTCAGTTGATTGTGCTGTTAAACAGTCTGATGTGCTAACTCTATCTTCTGTCAATGGAAAACCCACCCTCCACTCCAGCAGTCCAGTTAGGAATGTTTCTTTTCTATTGTTTTTTTCATTACACAATAATCTGTTGGACCTGAGAGTTTCTTTGACTTTTTAAACAGGAAAGTTATAATTTAAGGTAGGCTTTCCCCCCTTGTTTAAGACATATAAATGAGGATATCTACATACAATTTGCAAAATTACGTTAAATATTATACAAATATTTCTATTAGGTAAGCGCATTTTAGTGCCTTGGGTAAATCAATTTCCCTTCCTGTCTTGTTTTCTAATATATTCTTTCAATGCGGTTATTTTTGTATATATTTCCATAAAGAACTTCTACTTGATTTAAAACAAAATACACTTCCAGAAAACATTGACTTCTATCATCCATTTAATTTTTCACCACTAATTCTCAAAGCACAATCAGTGAAGTACCTGTCAAAATAAACTGATATAACACCAAGGAATTAGGATGCCTCTGTTCCAATTTCATCTTGTAGCCACCAGCTGAACACAACACTCCCAGCAAGCAGATTAAACTAATTTTCTCATTTTCAGATTTCTCACTGACAGCATTTACAAAATTGTGACAAGACCTAGAATAGTTTCAGGATCTATAGATTAAGCATGCTAAGAAAAATGCAAGGCATTGTTGTCATGTAATGGACTGTCTTCCAACTGCTGTCAATTCCAAATAAAATCATGGGAGCTGAACTTCTCTGCAAAGTCATTTTCCTGGACCATTAATTCTGAATTGCCATTTACAGAATAATTGCATTTTTGTTTCCCCGGGGATCTTGCTGCTATACTTTAACCTATGCTATCCTTCTTAACCCTCACATCAAAATATATACAGCTGAAATGGAAGTCATGAGCTACAGGTCATTAATGCAGAGCTGGGCCTAAGGGTATCTTTAATAGATCTGTCGAGGACATCCTTACAATGACTGCATTTTTAGGGGAGTGGAAAGATTTTGTCCAGAAGGACACAGCTGGATCTATCCTGGGAAAGGTTGGCTGGGACAGCTGAATGTCCCTGAGGAGATAATAAATTGCACTGGCCAATTTGATAGAGCTGATTCTGAACTGGAGGTAATCCAAACAGCAAAAGCCTTTTGAATGGTAAATACTTCCCCCATTAATTGCTGGAAATACAGGTAGGCTTGAGGGAGTTTCTTTTTGACTACACTTTTTTTTAGGTAACTCACAGATAAAAAATGTAGTGAACTTGAAAATGACTCTCATGACTTTGATGAGGCTCAAGTTGAGAAGAATTTCTCTTTCTTTCCTTTAGGAAACTCCAAGGGAGGAGTAAGGCTAACAAAGTTAATAACTGGATGTCAGAAGTCAGGAGTGGAAGATCTGGCAGGAAGGAAGCACAGCTGCCTCCCGCTACTCTGCGGGGTAACTGGGAATGCTCTGCATTAGCAGAAGCATCATTCCGACCACAGTTTTGTCAGGCTCTGAATAGAAGGTCACCATCTCCCTCATTTTTCCCTTCCAATCAATATTGAGTCTGCTCAGCAACTGCTAGAGCTGGCTGCCTCTGAACTTCATTGCCGTAAGTTACTGAGAAACTGGCTTATTATGACAACCCAGCTCTCCCAGCAGATCTGACCCGCAGCGCCTGCCCTGTCTCTTTCAATCTACTCCAAAATACAGAGATTACTCCAGTGCTCAGCATTTACTGTGCAAACCACTGTAGAGAAACGCTTCATCAATAGGAAAACTAACAGGCTGTGAGGAGATTTGGGGCCAAATATCTTACATAATACAAAAATTGGATCCATTAAGGTTAAGGTTACTAATTTAAAAAAAAATATCCTTATAAGAATTCATTGGTTAAAAACAAAGTTTTACTTTGTCATCTTTTACCAAACAAAGTTCCAGCACAAACGTAGTTTTTGAAGGTTGTTTCACTTCTCAGAAGACTTTGGGCAAGACACAAGGTATCTGTAATGCCACAAACCAGACAGAAGTTTTTTGGAGATGTTTGAGAAACTCACAGTAACAGAGTGATTTTAGTAAAAATTAATGTACAGACTTAGGAATTTACAGGTTCAAATGACTGATAATAGCATACACAACTTTTAGACCCTTGCTTAGGAGGTGGATGGTAAAAGGTTCTAAATCCACCACTGTAGTAGTTTCAGGAGGTACTAAATACTGAGTGAGCAAATGAAAAAATCACTTTCCATGTGGTTTTTAGGTAGCCCACAAGAAGTTCTCCTGATCAGGCTACTTGTTTTGCAGTGCATTTATTAATAGTTTTGCACATTAAAATACTTCCATTATTTTAATCTTGCTTGATTTTTACAAGAAAGAGATAATTTTCAATCGTAAATTTCAGATTGTCTGTTTAGAAAGTAGATTATTCTTATAATATAACATAGAAGACCTCCATCCACTGCAAGCGGACCTTCAATCTGGATACAAGCATTCAGTCCATTTATTCCCTGGTAATGAAATTGCTTCAGAAATTAGACACTGTAAAACAATCTGATACCTTTACAGTATCCTCGTCTCTTTTACTTCAGTGTAAAACTATGGGATCTAGATAATGCACAAAACATAACTACTTTTACAGAAAAGACAATGAAAAAGTTTTATTTTCCTGTGATAATCTACTTTGAGTTCTTTTGGCTTTCCAGAGACCAACTACAAATCTGCAAGGGATAAACATGCTTTTGGATGGCATGTCTAAACACTGAAGCAAGATAGTACAACTGGTTCAGGAAGAAAAAAGAAGAATTGAAGATTAATCTTTGACCAAAGCATACCATTAATGATAAAAATGGTAGCAAAATTATAGCAGTGTATCTAAAATCCTAAAACAAACCCCAAAACAAAATACCACCAACAAAAAAACCCCTCTACAATTTCATTTGTTTCAGGTAGAAATTTAAAAATATTCTTAAAGAACATTTCTAGAATATCTCCTTTACTTAGGAAGTAGTGATACTCCTATTGGAAATAAACCTTTCAAATTTTGCTCACTATTTGTGGAGGAGTTTTGATTCACCAAGAACTGTGTTGTGACTACCTTTGCATAGATACCTCAGGGGGAGGGAAGTGATATATTAGTTAAAGCACAATTTTTGAGCTAGGCTCTATTCCAAGTTCTCTCCGAACTTCCTCTGTGACCTTGAACAAAGCACCTAATTCCTCTGAATTTCAGTTCCATTTCTAGAAAATGAGGACAAGGAAACTGTGCTATCTCAAGAGTCCTGTGAAAAGAAATTAATTAGCAGTTGTGAAACACTCATATGCTATGGCTATGGCAATCTTCAGTCTGACAAAAATGGGGCAATGTAGTAATGGTTTTTCCGTGGTCTGCACACCTAGAGAAGAGTCAGCACTAAAAGCTTTATTCTTGAGCACTTGGTACTGATGAAATCAATCACAGTCTGTTTCCACCCCCTGTATGCCTCTGAAGGTGCATAGCTATATAAAATAACAGATTAGAAACCACCACGTATGCTAAATAAGCATATATTTTTTATTTGTCTGCCAATCAAAAAAAAAAAGAAAAAAAGAAAAAAACTCACTTGGAATTCTTATTCCTCCACTAAAACAAGCTTCTCCAAAATTGTTTCTTAGAAAATGTATTTCTGGAACACTAAAACCAGGCAAACTAACAAGCAAAGAAAAAGAAAAAAAAAAAAAGAAGTAGAAGAAGAAAATGGAGCATCAGATTCAGAAAATACCTAGTAGAGGAGATTCCCTTTTAGAAACTATTTTAGTAGCTATCATACTCTGCAAGACATGCACAGTGATCTCTCCTACGGGAGACATAGTTTTAAATCTCATGGCTATCTCACACCTCCCACAGCTCACTTTTCTCACCTCTTCCCATTATTTCCCTTTCATGCCTTCCTGCAAATTCATCACAGATTCATAAATAGTTTGGGGATGACTTAAACTGGGGGTGGGATTGCCATATTTCATAGTCATGAAAAATTTTTAGTGGTTATAATGAAAAAAAAGAAATTTTAAATATATCAATAATTCAAGAAATATAGTAAATGCATAAATATATTTTTATATTGCTTATTTGTCTTACCTGCTAGTTAAGTACTCAGCTTAATGCTTTGGTCTGTTTTGAATTTTTAAATAGGTAGTTCTCTGCATTATGAGTATTTTCAAGACTACTCAGTATGTCTGGAGAGGTTTCACTATTCTAATTAACTCCTGTGGGGTGTGTACTATGAATATAAATTTCCTAAATAAAACATGGGTCGGTTAATGTTTGAAAGAGCAACAGAAAACACATCAATAGAAGAAATTTTTAACCCTTAGGCTTTATTTGCAATTTTACTACTGTTCTCTGGAAATGTATGCTGGACTCCTGTAAAAGTAACTGTTCACTCAAATTTAGTTTTAAGGATCTAGTTTTAAGAATATTTTGAATAATTTGAAAAAATATTGTAATGTAATTTCAAATCAGTTTGCCTATTATTTTTCCCCTACCAATAGTGGCTGTCAAATATTGTTGCCTAAAGCTTTAGTTTCACACAGATGATTTTATGGTTCAAGATCTCCCTGATGATTTAAAAAAAAAATAAAAAAATCTTAAAGACTGTTTAATGCACATATCTGTAAAGGCTCAGAAAAACATATGAATCCTTCAGTACTATTGTGTGTACATATCTACAAACATTCAGCATATGGTCCTAATTAGGAAGGTAATTTACATGCTTCCATAACTTCTGGGATTTCCATAGAGCAAGAGTTTTTTCCCATGATGTGTGTGTTCAGCAGCTGGCATACCACCTGACAAATCCCACAGAGAAAGCTGCAGCAAAGATGATTGATAAGACAGAATTTAATGATGGAAGTACAGAAGTTACAGACATTGTAGACTGAAGAATGCTCAAGTGTGGCCGAAGTCATTCTTCCCTGACACTTAATTAACACTCACCTGTTGTATTTTCCTTGAAAAAGATAGATGATCACTCTCTAAACTTTACTGCAGTAATTTCAGGTACTGACAGCCTGATTGCAGATAGCCTCACTGTGAAGGCAAGTGTTTATAAATGAGTTTTTGAAGGCAGCACAGACAGGCTGGCACTCTAGATTAAACATATTTTAACTTACATGGACAACTAGAATTGTAAAGTAAAAGATGCAAACTGCATTTTATGTAGAAATTGCCTTAAGTTTTTCTTTTGAATGCTGGAATAACCAGAGACCTTAATACTGGCGTTACTCTTTAGCACATATTGGCAGGGCTTTCAGCAGCTGCTGGGTAACAGACAAGGTTACAATTGCGCCAGTTCTTGAAGAGCCATTATAAAATCAAGCTTCTTTTCTTTTCTTTCTTTTTTTTCCCAATACTTATATCACTATAGATACAAAGAAGTCTTGAAATGGCAATGTCAAACTTTTTTTTTTTTATTTAACTGGATGTCACCTCATTTCTGAACTTTTTATTAGTATATACAGAACAACTGTACTTTTTAGGAATGTAATTTCTTTTATTAGAGAAAAAATAATTTCATTGTGGAAAGCTATTTTCTATTTTCTAACTGGGAATTAGCTTGCATGGAAAAAATAATTAATTAAGACAAGCAAAAAAAAAATCAACACAAAAAGGTATCTTGTAATTAAGCAAATCAGGATTTTTAATTTTATCTTTGATAGTTTACCTTTCAAATTGTAACCTGAGAGGGAGAAACATGGCTTTATTGCTATTGCACCTGACAGTTCTCAAGCTAATTTTAAGTATTGACTGTGTATTCTGGGGGGGGGGGGGGGGGGGGGG
>JAHLSL010000014.1:7602086-7681305 GCA_025920805.1 Petroica traversi | reverse complement strand
TCTCTCACTTCTCTCTAATTCTGTAGTAACACAACAAGAAAAGCAGTTTGGTATATGGCAAGGACATACCTGTAAACAACACTTTTCATCAGACAGATCAGAATGTTTTTCTTTCAGTGTGATCCTAAAAATGTTGAACTTCCAGACACTTTGCTGCTGGAGGACACACTCTGAGCTTTGAAAGGTCAGATCCTTTCTATATATACCAGGTTATGAAATTATTATGCTGGACTGATGTGTGAGATTTAGATATCCATTAACACTGCAAGAAACACCCAGGAGTTGTTGTCCTTCCCAGATCATGAAGCCAGCTGTGCAGTGTCAGGTCTAGTTCTGTTCTGCAGATTACTCCCTGTGCAAACACTGCAAAGGCTCCCAGAAGCAGAACTTTTCCCCAGCCAAGGAAACAAACTACAATCAATAAGGGATCTACATAAAACACCATATAATTGCCTTCACATATCACAAGCCCATCCACAGTTCAGCAGGCACCACAGCCAGCAGGTTACCTGGCTCTGTTGCCTTCCATCTCCCCTTGAGTCAGAGGAAGGAGGAAGTCTTGGAATATCTGTGGGCAATGTGTGACTTTCTTGCCTTTTCCTTTTGTGGTTGTAAGGCCTGCTCCTACACAGAGCACAGGACCCTTTAGAAAAGGGGACTTTGCATGACAGGACTGATTTCCCAAGTGGGGATTTTTAGCTGGTTGGTTGGCTTTTGAGTTCTTAGGTAGAGCTTGTTTATGGATTAGAAACGACCTGAATGTCCTAGGATGTGGAATGTATATTTTTACTTAGTGTCCAATTACATTTCTACAGTGGTTGCAATAATTCACAGCTATGTATATAACAGCAACAATAGCATTTAAGATCATGCATTTCACTCTACCCTACCTGCCAAGGTCAATAAAAATGTCTGGTTTTCATACTTACTTTGTTGTAAGTGGTGGTACTAATGAAAAGGTCGAATTCTTCCCTAAACCACAGTGTTAGAAATTTAGAAGGAAAAGTCTTGGGATTGTGCTTACATTTTACTTACATCTAGTTGTAATTTCAGTGAAAGCTACTAGCAGGCACTATTCAGATGAAGAGGTGTTGAAGGACTGTGAGAGATCTCTAGGAAATCCATGGAGGGTAAAAAAGGTTTTGCATCTTCTGCAACAGGAAAGTAGGCAGTGACAGATGGTGCTGAATGCAAAGTTCACAGCAAAAGCTCCTCCGTTAAATTATAGATACTTATGGGGAACAGCATATACATACCTCAGTACAAATATCTAGCCTTAAATCTGAAATGAAAAAGGGTAGAGTATTCTGGCTGCTATATGTGAATATGCTCTTGAAGACAAATAAGTTGCCTCAAATTACATAAGAAAACACCAGCCTGACTCTCCAACAAAATTTAATCTTGATTTTGAGGTTACAAAGATTGCAAATATTATTTGAAATATCCATATACTTCCAATTATTCTTTGCTTGTATTTTTGTTTAAACCAAGTCCTGAAAAATATTGTCAAGTAACTTATGCTCAGACAACTTCTGTAATTTCAATAAATATATTTATCTGAAAAAATTTATTGTAATTCTATATTTTTAGGTATTTATTTCTATGTCAACTTCCAGAATATCATCTTCTTATAAAAAATTATTCTGATTATAATATATTATAGCCTTCAAAGTTATGATATGATGATACCCTATATCTAAACCAAATTGAATTACACTGCCGAAATAGCAATATATTTAGCAAAGATAAATAGCTTTAAATGGGCTGTAAGGCAGAGTTGAAGACCTACATATTTAGAAATATTTGGAAACTGTGTTTAAACAGACAAATCTGGAGTAGTATCTCACACCAAACTCATGCAAGTTCAATACAATTAAAATCAGTGTTCTCACTACTCCTGAGGTTAATCTTGAAAGAATTGTCTGTAAACAAGAGTGAAGCTGAACACTTTCCCCTAGAACCATTAAAGATGAGGCTTCAGTTTTACCTTTTTATAAGCTTTGTTCCCTTTTCTATTCTCTGTTTCATTATTAAGACATTCCATTTTACACCTCAGGCACCTAAAGTCAGGTATCAGTTGTTCCTAACTTTTAGCAGGCCACCCCAAAGGTATTGTATGCTAGTTCAACTACACTACCTGGTGCAAAGCTCCCAGTCATTCTCCATAGTACTCATGGCTGGAATATTGATGGGATACTTCCTATAGTCTGTAACTACTCCTGCACTGTCGTTAGGACATGTTTGCAAAGGACCCACCACCAGCGGGCCATTCTCAAACAAACAAATTTGTTAGCTCAGAAGTACCACTGCCACACAGCAGGCAGACACCCATGCTTGTTTTCTTTGTCCTGAGAATGACATACTTTAAGTACAATGGAGTTTTTCCTCATTATCTGCAACTATACATCTGAATCTATTGTGCTATAACATGTATTTTTTAATAGATCTTTCTACTATCTGAACTTGCGTTGCTTCTCTGGAAGTATTCCTCACACCTTGATCCCACAAGTTTCTCCACTGAAGTCTTATATTGGAACAAACTACTCACACTCACTACCAGATGCTTTGTAGAACTCAAACTTCTATTTTCTTTGCTTTCCATACAAGTCCCTCACCTAAATGTCATTCAACTGTTCCTTAACTGACATGCATGGTTTTTTTTGCCACACTCATTGTCTTTCACATTCCAAGAAAATTATGTCAATGGCTTCACCTTCAAGCTAAAAGTGTTCAAAGAGTCACTCCACAGGTTATATAGGTAGTGGAAGGAGACTGGAATTGCTGCCAGCTGCACTTGATATTTTTGCCTCTACTGGATGTTATCTTCGCCTTGTTTCTGAAATTTGATTTAGCTACTCCTGTTCCAAATGCTCTGCACTATTCTACTGTTGGTCTTCCTGCTGCTGCTATCAATTTCACAGACATCTGTGCATCTTTTCTCCTAAACGACATACTCATTCTTTCATAAAACAATCTACACTAGCTTTTCAGTGATTTCCAACCTCTATACATCACTCCCAGCAAGAATCACAATCTCAGGGAACAAGTTCAAGACATCAGTAAAGTCCCTTGGGTACTAAAACTTTCATGCCCTTAGCTAGGTTTACCCTCAGTGCTGGGTGTTTTTGCTAACCTGTCACCTACTTTTTTTTTTTTCTTTTTTTTTTTGCTGCTGACAAGATACCAAATAACACTTGATATGCACATCACTGGTTCTGAAGTCACAGAATGTACATCAGGCAGAACATAACAGATGACACGGCATGCAGTGAAGTCAATAAGAAATCTGGCCAAGATTTTGTCAGGAACTGTCAACAAAAACAGTACATTGTAGTTTCTGCAGTATGATTTTATCTTTTCTTCTTTCGGATGATGAGGATGACAGCTTTTTCACATCCTCCAGTATCTCTTGGCTTTCTACATAGAGAAATTAATCACCAAAAGCACCACACCTTTCCTGGATACTATAAGTGATCATTATCACCATTTTGCCACCACCTTTATAACATTATTTACAACTTCTGAATAAGTGCTTGGAAGATCACATTTAAATCAATATTCCTTAACTAATATATTTTCCAAAAATTCTTTTTTCTAGTTCTCCCCTTGCCTGTACACAGTCTGTTCTACCATGATGGGCTCCTGTTTATTTTCTTCTAGCAAGTAATTTCCTGCCTCTCATTTCCTCCATAAGTGTTCACTCCCTGCTCTGGGACTGGATGACACTTTTCTCACTTATGCATGACAAAATATAAATGGTATGCTGAGAAATTTTGGGAAAGCCCTTCTACTAAGAATGACATTCCCTTACTTCAAAAGTAAATTTAAAATGAAATGCTTCAACTACAGGCATTTAAGGTTATTTAAGCATTATTAAAGGGGTTTTTTGATGGTGTTCTCTACAAATGGAATAATACAGTTGTGTTCAGGTTTTCTACCTTAAATCAAATGGAGAATGACAGAATTGCATTCTTTCACTACCTGCTTGCATCACAGAAAATAACAATCCACTGTAAACAGCAGTATTTCACAGAAAAATATCAATAACAACATTACTGAAATAGTCTCTCCAATGTGTTTTATGTGTTCTCCAGTCTGAAAGCACTGTGTTAAGATAGAAAACCCCAATATTCTCTACAAAATCTTTTAACTGAATTCGCATTATTTAATTGGTTTTGGTCGTGTTTCACAGGGGCAGTCATGCTAGAAAGTCTAGCATTTTCCAGTTAAAATTATTCCAGAATGTTCACCATATTCAATGGGGAAAAGCCAAGTCTGAACAGAGTACCAACAATCCACTATATCAATCCAGAAAACATGTACATCCATTTAAACTGCAAATACATTTTTGCAAAGTGTTTCCACCCAGAGTTAGGTGATAGGTTTTACATCTATTTAAAATATTTTTGAAGTCTAAAAAAGTGACTCTTAAATATTTTTGCCTTCTTTTTACCATATGATACAGTCAAATTAATAAGCAATACCAGTGCAATCTAGATGTTCAGCCAGTTGTCTCAGGAAGCTCACACCATGTTATTAAAGACTCTGGCACATGATTAATTATATTGCAACAGACATGTTCCCAAACTGTTTTTATTTTCTTCTTTTTTTTAAGCATGTGTTCTGCTTACCTCAAGGAAACACCAAATAAGGTGTTAATGATCATCCTTCCCCCAGATAATTAAAGAACTTTCCTGAGAAATATCATGCTGTTGTTCAGGCTTTTATACAATGATTACCAGCAGATATTAAGTGTTTACACTGAATATGACACAAATTAACCTAGCGGGAAACTCATTACTGCTGTGTACTTAAATGGCTATGAATTAACATATGTACCCATTCTAAATTTGAAGGTGGGAACTGTTAAGTGTGCTGAAACTGGAATGGTGTTGCTAGTTCTCATAAAAGACACAGATCCCATTCTGTGCAACCATAAGCAACCTGTTAAAATCTATACAGCTGTCATAAAATTCAGGTAAATCAAGCAGCTTTTTCAATACCATGTTTCTCCTACAGCTTCCTTTCTCCTCTCTATCTTTCATAACACCTTTAGGCCTACTACTTCTGCTTAAAGAAATGCACTCGTGGTCCATATTCTTTTTCTTGTATTTCTGATAACCCTCTTTGCAGCAGTTCTGTAGCCAAATTTATCACCTTCTGAAACTCTGATGTAGAGGCCTATAAATCTTAAAATTATTCATACACACAAAATAATTTACCATATGCAAAATTAATTATAAAACATTCCAATCCTGTACTATAAATATTTTTACTATTTATTCGTAGTTTGAAAAGTTTGATAGGCAGTGTATATGCAATTACAAAATGTATACAAGGTTGATATTCCACAAAAATTGACCATATTTACCAGTTGGTAAGCTGATAGTATTTCAAGAATTTACTTCCTCCAGTATTTTAACGGCTGTAGTGTTCCAGGTAAAACAGTAAGTTTGAATACTACTCTGAATTTTCTATATATCATAATACTAAAAAGAGAAGTAACAACATAGACAAGCACCCAGCTCTGTAGTTTCAAAATCTGTGAAGAGGGCCATTAAGGAACACATGAAAAATAATGCAAAAATAATATATTTCTTGATGATAAATCTAAAACTCTAGGATGGAGAAAACTTAAGTGATAATGTCTTATTGCCTAACTAATTACCTATAATTATAACCTAATCTTTTAATCAAAATTTTGCTTTCTTTGAGGGAGACTTATGACTAGTAAGTAACATAGCAGGTGAGGATGCTAGAGTTCACTGAAATTGAAATAGTGTTAATAATTCAGTGTTAAGCACCACTGGTCCCAGTGCTAATCCCTAAGGAACACCACTCTTTATGGCCTCCATTTGGGTTTGGAGACATTTGTTGCAACTCTTTGAGTGCTACCATCCAGCCAATCCCTTGTATACCCCTTTTATACCAACTGTCCAGTCACCAAATCCATGTCCCTTGAATTTAGAGACAAGGCCTTGTTCAGAACAATATCAAATGTTTTGAACATATCCAGGTGAATGAAATTTGTCTCTTCCTTCATCCATCAACACTGCTACCCTATCATGTAAGGCCACCAAATTTTTCAGACATGGCTTGCCTTTAGCAAAGTGCCGCCTTCACCTCATTTTCCATGTGCCTTACCAAAGTTTTTTCCTGGAAAAGATCGGGACCAGCAGCTTGTGTAGATTATATCTGCCACAGCCCGATTCAGAGAATGGTGTCCTTACAGTTAATGGGAGAGATGATGACACATGAGCTCATTCAAAATCAATCCAGCTTGCTGGAGGCGCATGAGAGATAATTCTGAGAAATAGATTAGTGCATTGGAAAGAGTGGAAAGAAATGTAGGAGGTAACAGGGATACCAAAAGCTTCATCAGGCTCCTGCAGTTTTCAGCTGGACAGCCTTCTCTTACCTAGAAGGTACCTGCTTTCAGAGTGCTGCTTGTGGATGCCTGCCCACACCATGTCCTAGAGTTGAAAACAAACTGAAAGCTGCCTGGTACAAAAGTGATACTGCTACAGGCACCAGATCATGGAAAGAGAAAAAATTTTCATTAGGAGTTTAACAGCCATGAGATCAAATAGTTTATGTTATCAAAGATCTTAAAATAGCTATATCTAAACTGCCTTATCCAGTGACATCAATATAATTTTAAATCAGTAAAAAATCTGGGCTCCAGATTTTTTTAGAACATGGAATGTCAACTACAGTCTCCTTTAAAAATGTATTAATAAATTTTCTAGTTTGGCATGTAATGAGGAGACATATTCCCAAATTTTGAAGGCATCAAGTGATTCAGTGGAAACTATGAAATAACTAGGGCTGCTTGTAGTCAAGGCACTAATTTAGATGCTTTCCTAATGATTTAGAGCTTACTTAAGGCAATATATTATACATTGCCAAGTCTACTGAAGAACACCTCAACAGAAGTGCTTTTCTTCTGTTCCAGCATGCTGCCCATAAGCAAAGTTTTCACTGTCAGTTAAGTGTATTAGTTTCCAGACACACCTGATCAGTAATCTCTGTTTATGTGGTGTACCTGTTCATTTAAAAAAAAACATTAAGAGTATCTCCAAAAAGTAATATAAAAGAAGGAGCCTAACCAATGAAATTAATGTGAAACATTCTATGGAGCATTTTACCTGCTGACTGGGTTCCACAGGATCATAGAACATGCTGAGATAGAGGACACCCAGCAGAATCATTGAGTCCACATCCTGGCCCTGCTCTGGATACCCCAGGAATCACACCATATGCCTGAGAGCACTGTCCAAAAACTTCTTGAACTCTGTCAGGCTGGTGCTGTGACCACTTCCCTGGTTAGCCTGTTCCAGTGCCCAACCACCCTCTGGGTGAAAAACTTTTTTCTGGTTTGATTATGTTGTCTTAACTTCATGGAGGCATCAGGTAACTGGGCTTCCATCCAAGTCTAACTCACTTCTCAATTAATCTTGCCTGGCATTCATAACATTTACATATGGATGAGAAGAACAGAGCAATCGCAAAAATCTGCAAACATGGAAAAGCTGTCATTTTTACCACAATAGCATTTGCTGCATGGATAGAAACCTAAACCCCCAAACTTCATATCACAGTTATGCAAGTATTTGCTCACACTTTAACACTGAATAATATTGCAGCAGGCATACTAGACCTCTCCGGGTAATACTGCCAGAATGATATAAAAATAGTCTGTAGTCCATTTTAAGATCAATGCAATATGCCAACCATTAACTTATAAGAAACTCACTAGCTGAAAAAACACCAAAATTAAACAGAGTTCTATTCTCAGATCTTTCACCTTTTATTCCCTTTGTGTTAATTGGAACTTGCAGATTTTTCACCACACCACAAAACTTTAAAACTCCAAAAACACCACTGAAAAAGCATACTTTTTAAAAAAAACAACCACAATGAAGGTATTTTCAAACATGTAGTGTTCTCCTGCACCATTTTTTTTTTTTCACTTGCAGTAGAACAGGTTATTTATGGTACCGTAGTTAATACAGAGCATATGTACAATGGTTCAGGCAGGAAAGGACTGAACATACAAAGGACTTGTATAAACAAATGCTGCAACATACTTAAATCACTGAGTCATTACAAGATAGTGGAATTTAAGGTGTCAAAGGAGAGATAATTTTGTTAAATTAAGTTTTTTGGATGTGGATTTTTAAAATTAGCAGCACAAAAGCAAATGTGAGCAAGAACTCTACATTATTTTGCTTATCTGTTAATAATAAATATTAAGAAAGGATAACTTTTCTCTTTGCCTCTTACAAGCAGTGATGAGAGTCTTGACTGCATTGTTTGCAAGACAGAAATACTAAACTTATTTTAAAATACTGCTTTAGTTTATTTAGTTCTACTAACCTAGTAAATACCACAAACTATTTACCAAGTTGACATGGTGTAAACCCGATAGGCCTCCAAGCCTTGAACAACCAGCTTCTTGCTCCCTGCAGTGGGATGGAGAAGGGAATCAGTAGGTAAAAGTGAGAAATCTCCTCTTTATCTCAACTTGAGATAAAGCCAGTTGAATATGCAAAGTAAAGCTTTGCAATGTGTTAGCAACACCATTTCACTCACGAATTCAAAACATAGCACCCTACAAGCTACTATGAAGAAAATTCCATTCCAGTAAAAACCTATACAGAAGTATTTGTAAAATACTGAAATGTTTGGAAAGTGCATAATTAAGTCTATGTAAATATAGTGTCAAAGCAGTTTAAATTTTCCTTAGCTTCAAGCCAATCAGGTGGCTTAGTTATTATTTGCATATCAGTGTAATTTTAAATTTCTTCTAGTATGTAAATAATTTCTGGGTTTTTTTATATATTAGCACAGTGCACATTATCACATGGCAGTACATGAATCCACACAGCTGCTTCATTACCAGATCTTTTGATAAAACCATTTTTACCCTATCTCTATGGATATATGTAAGTCTATAACCCCATACATAAGGACACACCTTTGGACTTCCTTTAGGTTTTAAATTAACCCTGAAAATTAAAAATAACCCAACAAAACAAAACAAACAAACAAACAAAAAAAAGGTAGCCTGGGAAGACTTCTTGTGAACCCTTTTATTCAGAAAAAAACCCTGACAGAGGAAAATCAAACATAAAAACAAATCAAACCAAACGGAAGGCTCAAACAGTATGCCACAAGGATTTTCTAAAAGACGTCATGAAAATCTTTGCCAAAAATTAGTGCATGCTTAAGAGAGAAGTATTAACTTTAGGAGGCTAGCGGGAAAAATAATCTTATTTTCTTCCCTTACTCCCCAGTTCGGGGTAATCAGCTTTCACTTATAGTAGTATATACTAGTTTTCTTTCCTATCACCCAAGAGTCTAGTCTGAATAACAGTTTTCCCAGAGCTACATCATTAAGAGACATAAAATTGTGTGTGTGTGTGTACCTCTGTCTGTGTTCATATCTGAACAAGGAAGCTAACTAATATCCCATTCTTTTAAACATCTCACAAATTTCAATATATATCTTAGTTTTAATTCTACCAGAATTTTTCCATACTTTGAATGGGATGCTACTTCCCCGACTACATCAGGAAACAAAAAAAAACCCCACAAATAAATAAACAAAAGCTCCTAAAAATGATGTTATAAGAGCTGGCATGCCTTTGTGCCATGTTTTCTGTCTTTAAACTAAAGGATTTTTTTAATATTCTTCATTCATTTTAATATTCTATCACACCTGCCCAGCTACTGAATTATTTCATATTAGTTTCAGCTTGAGTTTTCTTCTTGTTTTCTTAACAGTTCTGACATGTCTTCTACAGTCAGCTCTCACAGACTGTGTGTATCAGAAAAAAAGATGAGAGTGATCCTGGGGGGGTGCAAACCAGCCAGGGACAAGCCAAGAATAAATAAATGTAGACCCTGATTAGTAACAAATCATACCCAACACAACTGAAAAAGGCAAGAATTTTGCAAAATAATTTTATTTTCCCCTGCGGAGAATTACAGTTTTCCAAAAATCACATTCCCTTCCAAATGACTTCCAACAATCTGGGCTAATAGCTACTCTTTAAAGTGATCAGTGTAGAAAATGTGCTTGTTGGGAAAAAGTCTTTCTCACAAAATTCTTTTGCTTTGAAAAAGTGGCTCAGGCCCCAGGCATACCAGACAGTCAGAGTTTTACCTGTGGGGTTACACGCTGCTCCACCAGCATAGGAGGAAGTGTGCCCTGCCCAGCAGCCTCCCCAAGCACTCTCATGTCAGCCAAGGCATCTGCTGCAGCCACCTCCTTTCACCTTCTCTCCCTCCTACATGGATCCATGGCCTTCACTGCTCCCTGACTTCCCGGAGATGGTCCTGATGACTGCATGAGCCACACGTGCAGTCTGAAGGAAGATGTAGCAGGAGGGGGAACGTGTGCCCTGGCTGTGCTCTCATGTTTGTTGCATAGGAGATGATGATTAATTTAATAACCAAATTGTAAAGTTAGTAGTTCTTTAATAAATATGTTTTTCCTTTCATTAGGATTACCATTCATTTAAGTATTTCAGAACATAATGTTTCATCTTTCTGTTAATATTTTCTTTTTTTTTTTATTTATATTAACATTCTACATTCTCCTAATTGTTTTTGACATTTATTCTTCTATTTCTTCCCCGTGGTCTTCTTCATTTCTCTTGTCAATTATCATTTTTTACACATTATGAATCACTTCAGCATCTGCCCATTCCAAAACATTAATCATTCACATTTTTAATAAACAAGGATTTTTAAAGAGCTAGCTATAATGTCGGGGTTTTTTAAGAACAGTGCATAAGATTTCAACCAGATACTCCAATCTTACTCTCCCATAGCAAAATATAGAACTGATACAGACCTGAATCATGGGGGATTTCAAAGCTCTTGTTTAGGTAATGCAGAACCTGCAATGCAGAAGATTCTGCAAGTGCAGCAATCACATGGGAAAGTTATCACATAGTTGTCACATATCACATCATCTCTGAGTCTGTTCATAGTACAGGAAAACAAGGAAGGACTTGCCCTATCTCTTTTTGCTTGTCCTACTTTCACTCTTTCACTGATCTGTGATGATGGAATCTGTAGCTGGCTTACGATTTTAGTTTACAAAATCACAGCAGAATGACGTCTAGTGTCTAATTAAATACTTATTATCTCAGACTTATGAAGTCATTTAAGTTATTAACTGGGTAAAGGTTAGACACCTGCACTTCACTGTGATCTGATACCACATTCTCTCAGTAAGAAAGTCAAATCCATCCTGCTACTAAAACATGCCGCTGTTTTTGGTATGCTTGCTTGCTTCTTTGGGAGAGGCAAGAAGGTTGCTTCTGTTTTTATTTTTTTGGCTGGAGTACCTCTTCTCTGCAGAGAAAGAGTACAGACTCCTCAGCCTGAAAAAGAGAAGGCTTCAGGGAAACCTTATGGCAGCCTTCTAGTACCTAAAGGGGGCTACAAGAGAGATGGAGCAGGACTTTTTACACAGCTTCAAACTGAAAGAGGGCAGGTTTAGAGTAGATATTAGGAAGAGTTTGATACTTTGAGGCACTGCAACAGCTTCCTAGAAAAGCTGTGGATGCCCCATCCCTGGAATTGTTCAAGGCCAGTTTTGATGGGGCTCTGAGCAGCCTGGTCTAATGGAAGATGTCCCTGCCCATGGCAAAGAGAATGAAACTGGCAGGACCTTGGGGTCCCTTCAACTCAAACCATTCTGTGATTCTGTGATTCTATGATTTCCAGTGAACTATTGTGTTGCATTTGTTCGGGTTGCTACTTCTGCTTACATAAGCAGCCTGGCTGCAAAAGCATATCTATGGTAACTGATTTAATACAGAATCAGTCTGCAAGGGTTAACATGGTGTTACTAGTCAATGGTAGATCTCCTGCTGATTCTAGTACTGCCAGTAATGCTATTGCTTTTGTAAATTGCTCACAGAACCCTAACTACCATCAGGGTTGTTATCAGATACTGTGCATATCTACAGGTTTAATGTTAACAGGTTTTCTATTTCAAAGTTTTTCCTGCTATTACTTATATATTTATTTCTCTAGGACTCTGTATCTGACAGATATATATACATGTCTGTGATATCCATGGAAGTGTTCTTTTCCACTTGAGCTGCACCCTGGTATTTTTTGTATTCCTTTTACTGGCAGTTTTGGATCTTTGCCATTCCCCTTGCCTTTAAGAGTGTTCCTCCGTACCTTCCAACCATCAAATTAGTATCTCAAATTCTGGTGTCTCAAGTGGTCTTCATCTGTTGCTGTCATTTATTGATTGCATTATTTATGATGTTACTGATGCTCAGATACAGCATTTATTCTCATTATTCTTCCCAACTGCAGTCCCCCTAATCTAGTCAATAAGAGAAGGCAAGGGCCTTAATTTCAGCAATATATGAACTCTGGACAGCTTGCTCCAGTTGACCAATCAATTGCACTACTCAATACCAATCACAGGGCTCTCCTTGCAGGCATTACAGCTGAAATTCTTATTACTCTATTGCACCCTTAGATGCTATCTGTTCAATGATGTCAACTATCTTTCCATTCATTACTGCACACTGTGTGAAGAATTTCAATATTATTTTTTATAGTGACTTAATGCACAAAAAATTTCCCCTGTTTTTCCCACCATGTCATGTCTTAGTTCACTAATTTTCCAGGAAATCTGCCCACAGCCCTGCTTTCTCCTGGTAGACAAATTAATATGATTATGTTCAATTACTTCACTGGCAAATCTAAGCACAGTAATTAGTAATTAATTGTTGAATTATGGCTGCCCAATTCAACTGCACAGCACCAGTACTAACTGTCAAATATACAAATGTAGAGACATTTAGGGAAGAAAAAATCTGCTCAAGAAAGAATTTGAGAACTGTATTGTGCTCTCTAGAAAATTCTGCATAGTGTAAAACACTGTGCAATATTTTACCTTAATTTTGGCTCAAAATTGTCCAGGAATAGATAGGAATATCATCAATAAATTAATCCTTATTAAGGAAAGAGAAACAATTGTATCCTGATCACTTAGAATGCTCATAGGCCTATTAAAAGGATGAGTTTATTGTATCACGGATTCTTTTTGTCTGTAGAACTGGAGGCTTTAAAAATATTCTGAAAGGTCTTAGGTATAATCAGCAAGGATTTTGACCGTCTAATTGAATATCAGAAACATGTTACCCACTGTAATAATTGCATGGATACTTATGAATATATTGTTTATAAAAATAGACAATGTACTCATGTAAAAATTTATATTTCCCTCAAAAAAAAAAGTATGTGTAAAAGGCCAGTCAGCTTTGGTTTGATATAACTCTCAAGGAATTGCAGATTTGATTTTACACTGCCACATACCACAGCCCCAAGCACACACACTTTTTTGGATAGACTTGATTTGTGCTGTGCAAACCCCAGTCCTGTGAGTCCCATCTGTTTCTGGAATGAAATTACCTAATCTTAAAGCCCTTCTATGTAAGACTATGACATTACCTTCCAGAAAGTAATGATAAATAGAATTTATAAGACTTATAGGCTGCCTCAGTTTAGCCTGCTAAAGAATAGCACAGAGCTACCATTTTCTCAGAAGATAAGCAATGATGAGCCAGGGAGCATTCCCTTGTCAGTGAAGAGCCCATACTGATCATTAGACTAATTAAAGTCATTTTCTGTGCCTACTTACAGAGGACATGGAAAAGAGTTTCCCTCTCTGCTCTTTCTTTTCAAAAACAAGTACTTCCCTTTTCTGGATTCAAGAGCACTTTATGTTATGAAGCTTTTATTTTAGAGTCTGTGTGTGTGTATATATGTATGCATGTGCATGTGCATACAAACCCCTCAGGGTTGTTCGGTTTTGGGGTTTTTTTTAATATATTTTCAGGAAGAATCCTCATATACAAGACAGACAGCATGGAAAAATTTAACATTTACAGCTGCTTCAAGCCTGTGGCAAAGAATCTGGGCTTTCTTTTCATTGTTCCCGCATAGCTCCAGAATAGGGAAATATAAATGTGCAACAGTATGGGAAGTGTCTCTTTTATTTCCACGGAGAGAGGTAGAGGTATGTTTGGAGCTGTAGCCAATGTTAGGAGAAGCAAATTAAAATCCCAATTTTGGCAAAGCCCAATTAAGATGTATCATCTAAGTAAGCCCCTACAGTTACCTGCCCTAGTCACTATATGGGCAATTTTTCTGGAGGAATATATTAAGATTTTATTGAAGATATATTAAGAATAAACTCTTGTTGAAATGCTGAAAAAGATATTGCATATCCTCAGACTATGCTATTTTTTCAATATTTCATATAAATACTCCAGTAATATGTAAAAAACCAGAATTAATATTCAGTAATTAAGACGTGGAAAACATACAAATACAGTGAAGACCAAATTCTTCAAAATGTAAAACACATAAAATTTCTATCAAATTAAAAAATAACACTAACTTTAAAGCCATTTACTTCAGACATACTTAGGAAATATAAAGCCATGTTTAGTAATAGTGAAATACTGTAAACAGGTTTTAACAGATATATTTGAAATACAGAGCTAAACAGTCATCCTGAAGACCACTGTAGTGGGCTATAAATATTAAAATTTCAAGTCATACTGCCTAGACTAAGCTAACATCCAAAAGAGAACAGTGTGCTGGAAACTATAAAAAGTGAAATAAGTAGAGTTCTAAGTTGTTTCTATCAATACTAATTAAATGTCTGCAACAAGGTTAAATTAGTTGACTCTATAGTCAATATTCTCAGAGTAGTCTGCAGTTTATGTCTTAATTATTGTGTCTTTTTTAACAGAACAAATTAAAGTTTCAGTGCTATGCTGTAGGCATTCCCCTTATCCCTCTACTCCTTCAATGTTTTTACTAGTTAAAAGGGTTTTTCCTAGTAGCAAAATATCTGAGGCACATATAGTTAATCTGAATTAATTTCTAGTAGAGCCACAGTCAAATCAGTCATATCTAAAGAAATGTATTATAAATTCAGATATCCAGACATAAAATGGAAAATTGGAAGAGCCTCCTGAGTGTACTTTTCAGTTACAGTCTGTGCTTATTTCACTGCAGAAAGATTTGTGCTCATTGCAAATTTTAAAAATTAAAACAAGTTAAGGAAATGTCTATGTGCAGTTCTTCTTTTAAGAAAATCTTACAGCTAAACAAAGCTTTGTAAAAAAAAAAAGGCAATTATACAAATTATAGATATTATTTTCAAAAATGGATGGTTTCCTGATCTGAGTTCTGTTTCCTCAGGAGCAATTATGAAATTATTACAAATCCATAGTACATTTACAAACAATTGAATTAAACCCAGTAATTCTGACTATTGCAAAAGGTAAACCCTTTCAGAGCTGCATAAACATCACAAGGAACAAGTTTTCTAGAAGAATAGCCCAGAAAATAAATGCAAACACAGACATGTTGAAGATTAGTGAATAAAATGATAAATCTTTTGGAAGATAGGCTACATTATAGTGATAATAAATTGGCTAAAAATAATTTGTATTGCTCCACTGTTATTAATGAAAATTGGCCTCATTCTTTTAGGACATAAATCATTATGTAGTTCTCCATATAAGTTGTTAGCTCTGTATCCACTTGGTCCTGCAAAAGATCAGGATCAAATCTAAGTAAATGTTTTCATGAAATGATCCATTAAAAACTCCTGATTAAATAGTAGTTAATCTCTACTGCAATTTTGAAAATGATAGCAGTAAACATTAACCAGTGGCTGCCAAAACCATACAGAAAAAGGAAAAGTTAAGAAGAAGAATAAAATACAGGATACAAAAATCTCATTTCAGTTTTGAGCATATTAGATTAAATATTCACCTTGGCACCATCATCAGTATACTAATTTTTGTGCAGGTACAGGGCTAAATACAGTAGCCAGATTATAGTTCTTTTCAAAAATTAAATACTCCTTTAGAAAATTTATATTGCCTCTTAGAATGGCAAAGACATATTGTGAAAATCATATGTTTTAATGTAAAAGCAAAGAAAGAAGCGATGTGATTGTATTGCAGCTATGTGATACAGCACTTTGCTTTTGGAAACACTTCAAAATTTCTTTGAGTTTCTTGATATTTTGCCCTCAGGTGATAGAACTGAGGGCAGAAAATAGCCATAATCCTGACACACAGCACATTTCTTCATATTTTCTTGAGCCGTGAAAGAAGAAAGTTTTTTACAAAAGAGAAAACAGTGGTTCTAAGCACAATGGGAATCTTCATGAGGAAAAGAAACCAAAGCAAAATAAAATAAAAACAGCCAAAAACTCACAGTGAAGAATAATTTTAATTTTTACAGCTTTGACAATATTCCATTAACTCAGAAGACAAAACCGCAAGCAAGTCATACAAGGCTTTATTGTCAGGGTATGAAGTGGAGCAAGGAAATATTAAATTTCAAACTGCATTCAATGTCAAATCAAGATTTGGCAGAAAATGCTTTTTTAAATAGTGGTTATCCTTAACTGTCAAAACGCTGCTTACGTGCTGTCTGGAAAAATTATCATTCATATTCATTTGTCAGAACTTCTCCCACTCTTCACAGTCAGGCAATGTGGAAATTCAAGTCAGAGTTGTTTCTTTGTCAATGATATTTATTGCTCCTAAGTACTAATATGTAGACAAACATTTCCTGTTTCTTAATGCTGCTTGCATACGTTGCTGCACTGTATTTCAGGCTATAATTTCCTTTATAAATTCCATGTGAAGAGTTACATTTGGGAGAGGAAAAGGATCTTCTGTTCGGAAGGAGACAGTAGATGTCTTTTCAGTCTTTCAATTTAGTGATTTACATTATTTTTCTGACATGCTACAACATCAAAGAAAGCCATTCTACAAAAGCCTGACCATCACGTTTCAGGGAGTTTTCTTTGCATAATGTATCTCCATTAGGGTTTCCATATAAGTTGACAGTATGACAGTTAAATCTCTTCATGCTTTTCTATCACATCACATAATAAAATGTCAAACTTTGTATGCATACTGAAGTAAAATATGTACAATATGTAACACAAAATCAAGACATGCACAACCAGAGCATGACAATATTCTATAAACAGGGGTCGCTGGTATCAGACTGAAATCTAGAAATTACAGTCTCCTAGGTATAATGGTTTCATTAAAATGTTCAAACAGTGTCTCCAAAGCTAATTTTCTTTCCAAAGTACCCATGCATAGAAAGTACAGCAATAAGACATCCCCCTGCTATGCCTTTCTGAATAGCAGATTAACTGCAGAACTAGAATGATGTCAATTTGTTTCAAAATATTGCAGCAAAGCTTTTGAATGGATGAGCAATTACTAACAGAGGGTGCAATTATAACCGAGTCACAGGGAATGCTTTAATATGGTTTTTCTCCCATGTACAAGGAATAACAAGAAAATGTAATGAAAGAGGAATAATGAGACAGCTGGCTTTGACAGCACCTTGGCAGCCGTCACTAAGAAAGTAAGTGCATTAGTTCAGTGGGGTCCATTCTTCAAGACATCTAAAAAGGGTGAGGAAAAAGCATCTTGTCAGAGAGTAGCTGAAAGCTACCACCAACAGTGGCGGCATGAGATTTACTTGAATCAAAATAAAATTTAGTTTTTTCTACTAATTAACACCAAAAAGACAGTCATTTGGGCAGTTTTTACCAGACCATTTTTTTCTTCCCTTATCCCAGATCCCCGGCTTGGTTTTTAACTCTTTGGAGATGAAATAAAAATCTGCTTGTGTCCTCTCAATTTCACAAGCTCACTCAAGAATTCACTATTTTGTTTCTGAATGAAATTTTTACAAAGTGCTTTTTGCCATTTGTCACATTAAGGCGGCTTAACACTATTTCTGCACTTAAATAGGTCCTGCCTGGAGCCAGCTGGTCTGCCTAGGCAGGCTTGGGAGGAAGAAAATTAAGTTTCAGAAGCAATGGGCTAAATTCTCCTTTCAATTATCCATTGTAACCTTATTACATACAAAATCAATGATACAATGTGCTCCCATGTTTTGCTAGTAGAATCAATATAATTGTCCTTGTTGTATTCAAATGCTACAAATACGGCAAATGTTTTTATTAAAGATAGATAACTGCAACAAACCCACAAACATAAAGAAGTTTATCTAGACTACTGCCAAAGTTCATTTTTTGAACAAAGTTCTTATATTACCAAAAGCTGCAAGAAACAAAACACTGAGATCAAACTGTGCTATGCCCAGTCCAGGTCTCCTCAGCACAAGAGTGTAACAAAAGGTCACTAAGACGACTGAAGGACTGGAGCATCTCTTCTGTGAAGTGTGGCTGAGACATCTGGGACTGCTTAGTCAGGAGAAGAGAAGGTGGGCTGTAAAAGTTCCCGGAGGAAAGATGCAAAGGGGACAGAGTCAGGCCCTTCTGGTGGTGAACAACCAGAGACAATGGGCTCAAACTGAAACACTAGAGGGTCCCTCTGAACACTAGGAAAGGCTTCTTACTGTGATATTGACAGATCAAAGGTTGCCCAGGGAGGTTGTGATCTTTCCATCCTTGCTTATGTCCAAAGCCATCTGGGCTTGTTCCTGAGCAACTGACTCTAGATGGCCCTGCTTGAGGTGTTGGAGCTGCTGAACTGGCAACATCCCTTCCAACCATGACTATTCTGTGATTTTGTGGTTCTCTGAAATAGTCACATACTTGCTATAAAATTTTGTGGGGGGGAAAAAAAAGTATGAATAAAGGTATGCAACAGCACAAGCTGTTTCTTCAGCACATTACTTCTACACCTACTAAGTGACACATTCTCTTCAGAGTGCTCCTGTCTAAATAACTCCCTCAGGAGAAGGAAGGTATCAGCAAACCTAATCTGGTAGGGCATTTTAGATTTGAAGGGTTTTCTTGTATGTTTGTGGTGGATTTTAACAGGCTTGCAGTGATCTACAAACATAAAATAAATCCATTAAAATGTATTCCATCTTTATTTATTATTTTTTTCCCCTAAGGCACAGATAATTTAATTGGAATCGTTGATCAGTATCACTGTTCATAAAAGTGCTAATCCCTGTCCACTCAGCTATAATAAACTACAATCATCAGGTTTCAGAGCTCCAACACAGCATTTAACTGATCTTTGTCTTTAAGGAAAGTCAAATAGACCTTTACCATCCAAACACTGGGTATCAAAGTTAAAGTTTGTTTGGGCAGAAGCTACAGCATCATTATGCTATTGGCATAGATGTACACAATGGAAATGGTCCTCTTTATTACCATCTGAAGTGTGCCTTTTGACTTTCTCATGTATATACATTTCTGGGCTCTGTATTACTGCGTGGTATTCTTACTGGTACTACCTGCATGAGCAAGAAATATTATTTTACCATTAAACCTATAATGGTGTCTAGGAGTACAAGACAGACAGACCATGTCTCTATTGTGCTACAGATTGTGGAACTGTAGGACTAAAATAAGGTAATCGCCCTAAAAATCTTTTTAAAAAGTCTTCCTGTTTTTTTCTGCTTTCATGTTGTGATTCATACCTACTTTTCCCTTCATAGAATAAGAAATATATTCTCAAAGTGTGCATAATAATTGAGGAAATCTAGAGGTGGAATTAAAGCACCAAGGCATTTTCTTTCATATCTCATCAGCAACCACTTACTTTTCCTCATTGTTATAGTAGATACATCCCAGAGCAATCCAAACAGGAAATTAGGTCTTCTGCCTTCTTCCACCATTTTTCAGAAGAGTCTGTGCACGAGAAGATAGCCTACTTCCTAGACTATATTAACACATGATAATTATATTTTCAAAGCAAAAAGGAGCACATGTCCTTTGTAGTCTTTGATGGTAACTTTAAATTGCACTCATTGCTTTACAGCAAGTATCTCCCTCTAATGAAAAATAAAGTTATAATGCTGAATAATTGTTCACTGTCTTCCAACTTCAAAGTGCTTTGTAAATATGACCTAATTCATCAAAATTTTCAGTACTCAAAAGAATTGGGTACACAACAAGCAGAGCTAGGATAAGCAAGGCTGACAGGGCTAATGGTCAAATTTTGTAATTTTTGCCCAAGCAAGTCCTTATTCAAGATTTTCCTTTAACAACAAATGAATCTAAGAAAGTAGGTGAAATTACCTCATTCATCTCTTTTCTATGCTGAATGCTGAATGTCCTGATAACAGTTGGAGATCATATGGCATCACCTAACTCAGAGGAATTGTCCTACAGTTTTCCAGGAGTAGCTAAGCCCATAAATAGCTGGAAATATGAAGGAAAATGAATGGGAAAAAAAGCATCCAGCTTAGTACAGGAATTATCTAAACTAAACCATCCCCTGTGTGGGATGTTCTCACCTCTTAAATTGGAATAATGACTATGACCATAAACAAAGCCATTGTGTTTTATTCTAATCCAACAGGAAAGCATATATTACTACTGTAAAGCACTTTTTAAATTAATGTTCAGTCACTAGACCTCTGGCATTTTTTGCATATAACACCACACATTCTGGGCACTTTCACAAATGCTTTATGCTTTATGCTGGTGCAACACTTGAATGAACATGTGTTCATTGGCCGAGAAGAAATTAAACTGTGTTTTCATTTATGAAAACTATGTGTGGGGCAGGAGATAAACCAGCGCAGAAATACTGGAATGAGTGCTAGATGGCATCCAAAGAGCTTCTCCTTCCAGGGAACTAGATAAACAGCAGTATTTGGCTTATAATAATGTGATATCTCTGTTAGTTTCGATAACACCATATTTTACTCTGCTTGTAGTTCGTTTTATGTGCTTAATGACCTCAGATGTAAGTAGATCAATAGAACATACTGTGTAAGTAAATTAGTAGTAGTTAAAAGGTCAAAGTTTGGATCTAATCAGAAAAAAAGCCCACACCACTCTTTAAAATGGCCATATGGTAGTTTATGTATCTGCTGTATGTGTCTGACTATCCTGCCAGCTTCTCTGGAGCAGGAAAGACCCAGAAGTCACCTGAACAATCCCATTAAACTGGCCATATTGCACAGGCAAAGAAGCAAATTTATAAAAGCTGTAGGATAATGTCACTGCTCTGCCGTTTCCCCTTACAATCCTGAAATTACAAGAAACAAATGTCTGATCTGCTACCACAGATCAATTGCAAGCACACCACATTTGGTAGCATGGATTCAACAGCAATCCTTCGAAGTGCTGTGGAAGGGCGACCACCAGAAGTGAGACAAATATCTCTCCAGTTTTCTGTATACCTGAAATGTGATCATCTTGTGGATCTGCTTGAGCTGGGAAGAGGGAGAGATGCACTGAGGGCTCTGCAGTGCTTCTCACTGCCTGGCTACATGGACTGCTCACTGCCAGGCTCAGGCAGGGGTGGAGAGCCACGGCCATCCCAGTTCATGGACACTGAGAGGGAGCCTCAGGACCTGAAATGTGTGAGAGAGGAGTCACCGAGTTCCTGCTATGCATGAGGCTGAGGAGAGCACTGTCCTGAAACACCACTTTCACAGGCAGTAAATATCTTGAGCAAAATTACTCCTAAATGAGCAGCCATCCATTTATTAGTAAAAGAGTTAGGAGTGAGACAAGAAAGCTCCAAAGTTTATTCTATAAAATAGAATATAAAGCCATATAAAAAAAACAAACAAAAAAACCCCAAAACCCCAAAACCAAAACCCCCTCACTAAACCACATACAAACAAACAAACAAAAATGAACAAAACCACAAAAAAATAAACAAAAAAAATCAAACTCAAACCAAAATAAAACATTTAACATAATTGAGTCTTGCTGTTATTAGTGGTGGTTTAGGTTTGGCTGGAGAGAACATGTGCTAGGTTTTTATTTAATATACAGATTTATCTCAGTTGCAATGTTGTCATGATGGTTTTTTGTTTGGTTTTTTTTTTACAGAGGAAATCAGTTGAAACAGCTTAGTTATTTGGTTTTCTTGTTCCTGCTGAAATGGAAACCTGAGCATGCCAATGCTGTGCTAATATGTGTAAACCATAAAATTACCCTGGCTGGGGACTACAGCTCGAACTAACTGAAACAGACAGCAGGCCGCTTTCATTTCCCACCCTAAGTGAAACCAGAATACTGAGAAACAAGAATAAAAACTGAAAAGTAAATTAGGAACTGATTTTATAAATTCCTGTGAACAGCTTGTTATCCATATATAAACAACAATCACATACAATATAATTTCCCAAACACAGGTTTGCAGAAGCAGCAGATTTCAAAGAATATTAATAAAGGAGAGAAAGCTAAGGTGTGTCTAATTACTGCAGTCATGTTTAGCTAAATATTGATACTGTTTACCTTATTGTGGCTTTTTCCCTTTTTCAATTCTATTCCTAATAATATACATTTTTTTACATTGAATTCAAATTTTAGGGAACTTATCTAAAGACTCTAATATGCATTATGCCAAGAGCATACTAAATTTTATTTAATTGCTCTTAATAAATCAAACAAGTTCATCAGAAAGTACAGGAAAGAGAATAATAAGAGAAAAATCCATCCAAAATGATCCAATCAATTACTATTCATCAATCACACAGCTGGGAGTAAATTTGTACTATTTGGCTCAGGGTAAGATCTGCTCAAGCACTATTCACATCCTTAGAAGAACCCATGCTCACAAGCTTTGTTGAACCAATGTTTAGAGACACAAAACTGAACCAGGGAATTAATCTCCCCTATTCCTATTCCTACAGAATTCCTTCAAAATTTTAACTAGTGGCCAGAAACCATGCCTAATTATGGAATTTGATACGAAAGCAAATCCAACTTGGAAATACCTTGTCAGATCAAAACCATCATAGATTCATGATGATCACGTGGAAACGCCAGCTGCTGATTCAAAAGAGCTCAAAGTAGGGCTTTTTCGGAGAATTAGCTTTACACTGGAGAGCTTGAGACTGCTCAAATACTGTCTGTCCACTGCTGCCCAGCAAAAACCAGCATAAAAGTAAGAGGTCAACATAAACTCTACATATGTGTTCCAGCTAATTTATCAGAAATTGGTGTCCATTCCTCATCCAGATGAAATTAGCACTCCTGGGTCATCCAGTAGCACACAGATCAGGTATTAACCATAATGGAATGAAAGCCTAATTACATTTACTGTAAAATGAGTATATTAATAGTTCTCACCACAGCCAGAGTATAGAGAGAATTAATTCAAATCCTAGTAAATCCCAGAGGCCTTTTATCTCATTCTGTTGTGTAAAATTCAACAAAGTAGTAATATTCCACAACTTATTTTTTTCTATTTTGAAATTGTCTCAATTATATATATCAATATTTTTGTTCACACTACAAAAGCAAAAGATAACAGTAGAAACTAAACTAAAAAACCCTAAATAATATACCTTATTTTGATATCAACATTATCCAAACTACAATTCAAAATGTCTTCTTATCCAAACGATTTAATGTAGAGGAATTCTTGGTCAAATTTCAAAACTCGCCTAAGCAGGAACAAAAAATGACCTATGAGACACTCTCTGAAACATGGGGAACTTACCTCAGTTCATTAATTGCTTGGAAAATTATAAGTAAGTTATTAATGTAAGCAAAAATGTTTTACTGGAAATTATTGGCAAGGAAAAATGCAGGCTTTCTTTCCATATTTGGAAGATAAATAAATTGACAGCAACAGTGATCCTGTTTTGTCTAGGCACCTTTGAGGGAGGATGAGCTACTCAACCCAACCTGGGAAGCTGAAAACTAATGACTTGATGCAACTGCCATTTTCCCATTTCCCTTTCATCCCATTACATGAAACTACCTGATTGCTATTATGTTAAGTAGATTCCATATCCTTGTAAGTGCAAGATGGCAGAGTGTCTTCAAGAACTGCATTCCCTTTCTGCATCATAAGAACCACAACATCAAAGCTCCACCCCTCATTTCAAGTGTGAGCTTCTTGAAGTCAAACCTCCCTTTGTTTCCAAGGTAACAAAGAGAAACTCAACTCCAGCCTGTTTCTGGCTTCACAAGTAAAGATTAACCAGGTGATGGATAGATGTGTCTTGCTCTAATTGAATATTTGTCAAAAGTAAATGATTTTATCAAGTAGAATGAAAAAAAAAAAACATTTAAAATAAAGAGAAAAATTTGGAATAAATAATATCAATGAAAGATTGCAAATGCTTATATGTATTTACATTCAGAGCCCTACCTTTCTAAAAAGCATACATAATTTAATGAACCAATTTAGAAATAGCATTGTCTTTTTTTTAATCTTTACGATAAATGTGAGTTCTGCTTCAACAGCTTGTAAGTATTGGACTGCCTAGCTAACAGTATTTCAAAATACCTTACTATGCATTTTGCAGTATTAAAGTTGGGGAAAGTATGCTACTAACTGTTGTTCCACATTTAAAGCTGTTTTAAGAACAGAGCATATTGCAACTTACAGATCTGTGATTTCAACTTGGAAGGCAGCAATAAACTAGTCAGGGTCAGAATAGAAGCACAGACCTTGCTGCAGCCCTTGGGACAGAAGCATTTTCTGTGGAACTGACAACTGCAAGTTACTGTCTAGGGAAATTGCAATATATCCCCAGACAGAAGTCAGAGGTATAAATATGATTGCAAATTTTCCCTTATCATTTTGCCATAATTCTGATCTCCATCTTTAACCTTTCCCACCCAGTGCTACCCACCATTTTCCTTAACAGATTTTGTTTAAAGATTAACATAGGTACCAGCAGCTCATACACAGCATGGTAAATTTCCCAGTTAGCCTAATTCTGATGGTATTTTAAAAAGAACTTTCTCTGGTGGATCACTGGGTCACATATTCCAAATCCATTTCAGTGTCTTCTCCCACACAGATTCAGGCAATTTGATTTTTTTTTTCCCCAGGAGAAAGCACAAAGAAATGGAAACCTCCAAGTTACTTTTGATTCTGTCCTTAAACTTTTGTTTCCTACTTTCACTGGGTTTTTTTCATCTGAACCACTTCAGCCACAGAAGTGGAAAAAAAGTAACTAAAACCAATTTTAATGAAATAAATCAGAATTATACTGTTAACTTCACTCATCATTTGGGTAACTCCTGCAAACAACTTATTTCTGCATATAACCTATGTGCCTGTTTGTGTGTGAAGATGGAGCTGTACTAATCTACTCATATTTAAAGAGACATAAAGACAAAAGTAGTCTGAACAGTCTAGAAAAATAAGGTATAGACCAGACCAGACAAATAAGATGTCAAGCTGCAACAAGACGAATGGGCTTCTGAAAAAAATCATCAAAAAACGTTCCAATTATTCAACTGTTACTTTTTCTCATTAAATATTCTTCTCTCAAGTCTTCTTTATCTTCAGCTATTATTTCCTTGCCCTTTCTCAGAATTAAAAGGACTTTTAAAGATCTTATACTCAAGAGTATATCTAAAACTGATTGTTTAGACTTTTGTCAGGCATCTTTGGTCAAAGAAAACACCCTGAAAATTGACCCTAGAAGACATTGCTTGAAAACTTCAGCGGCAGCCAGAAGAAAATTACTTCCTTCAAATTCCTGCTGCATCCTAAGTAAAGGCTGGCTTAAAATAATAATGCAACAAACAAATTTAACCAAAAACTTCAACAGAGAAAAATTTTGCCTGCTTAGACTGCTTAGCTCAACAAACATTTCATCTCTCCTTCCAACCTCAGATATGATCTCTCCTTCCAACCTCTCAATACCAGAAAATATTTTGTTAAAAAAAAAATTGTACATAAATAAATAGATACATAAATAAAAAAATAAGTTGCAAATTAGAAATTTTCTTTTTTCCTTGTCCTTTTAACTTCTGCATATACTGTTTTCTCAAAGTGCAGATTAGCAGCAGAATAAGACTTAATGGCTGTGTTGAAGCAGTTTACGTTAAATACTTAAGTGTGCAGAGAAATGTGCACTCTTAGCAGCATGGCATGCAATTTTGTTATGTGAGGTGAAAAAATCTGAACAAGTCTTTATAAGCTCATTTGGAAGCCCCACCCCAGCTTGACTTCAAACAGACTCATCTGAAAGGATATTGGGCGTGACTGCATGTCTTTGTTCCTAAATTATCAAGGCATAAACTGTTTCTGTAGGTTTTTGGTACTTGCAAACCAAAGCCAAAGTAAACCTGAAATAGTAGTTCCAAGTATTGTCACACGTGAGAGCTTTGCTGGCTCCCTGGGGGGCTCCACGGGCACTGGACTGTGATAGCACAGAATCCCTTTTCAGTCAAAATCCAGGGTGAGAAGCAGAGGAGTTCAACTCAGTCCACCAAGGATCCTGAAATGTCAAGGAGGGACCAGCACTCCCAGAGCACAGCTGTTTCTTCACTGCCTGCAGATCCCAGTGTAAGGAACTAAGCCCTCTGCCATCCATAAGAGGACACTCTGCTGTCATCTTCCTGCTTTCATTCACAGAAATCAAGAAAGCTTTTTTACAAGGTGATTTTTATATATAAAAATGCACATGGAGGGAAAAATAACTCTAAAATATGTTTTTAAATATTTTACAAATAATGTTCCCCTTCTGTGCTATTTACTACATTTCCTCCCTGTCCCATCTTTCTTAAACAGGAGGTGGAACAAAAAAAAGAGGGAAGGGTGGCCTACTGATCAAAAAAATCACTCCCTGTTGACACAGGTGTCTCATGCTTATTGGTTTGTTTTTTTTCCTAGGCTAGGCAGTAAAAAACAGTAACTTTACAACTGGGGATTACAAATATAATTCTGTTTACCGGTTCTTCCTGAGATGATTTATCTATCTGCTTTCTCTTTTGAATGGATTTTATCTCTATATCTTTCACAGCTGATATCACAGGTATTTCCCACTTCCAAGCAAAAGCTGTTTAAATGCATTTTGTAAGCCTGTGTTATATACAGCTTCAGTTTGCAAGAAAGAATGTATATCAGAACGTGATTAGAATAATTTTTCCAACAGTTCTAAGTGAAAGCTCTGAATTTCTAACTTATAAAATAGTATGTCTCACAGAAAATAAGAATTCTTGTGATTTTCATGGCAGTGAAGAGCACAGTTTTAGAGGAAATTCTGAGTTCGACTCTCCAGGGTGGAAGGGGAATTGAAGCATTTTAGTCAAAGTCACCTGTCAGAAACTAGAGAATTTAATTTTGGTATAGAATAAGAATAAGCTTTCTATCAATTCAGAAATTCTATTTAACAGACTGATTACAATTTTTTTAAAAGTGCCATTCCAAATAATAGCAGGATATATTAAAAATGTTCAAGTCAAGAATTTCTCTCTGAGAAATTCAGGAGAAAGCTATTGCATAATAACCACTGGGTTACTTTCTTTGAAATAAGCACAGGGCTAATTATGTAAATATACATGTGTAAAAATTATAAGGGATCAGAGCTAAGCTTGAGACCTTTATAATATACATATTGTCACCCTTTTTTCTGTAAACATTACAACATCTTGGGCCGGCACTAATATAACATATTCTCCACTCTATATGAACTTTCAAATTGCAGTTTTTCTTAAAAATAGCATTTGGAGTGGGCAGAAGGTTAATGTCATTCATGTTTACATGTTATAACCAAAGTATCAAGTGTACCTGTGCTACAAAACAAGTGGGGCACATGTACACTGCTTTCCATATTCAAATTTTCTCTACCCAGCACTGTGGAGGGTATATATATCCACAAGATGTGTATACACCTCAAATGGGAAATATAGGTGAACTAAGCAACTATTTGTGTTCTGACATATGAACTTCCTTGTGGGAAGAACTTTCATTAGACCAGATTGCTCTCACGTCCATTAATATCAATACATGATATTAATATCAACTTACTGTATTTATACTGAGAGATAGAGAGATGGAATTATATTGATTTTAATTGTACAACCATTTCAGTACTCCCTATTTCCCCAGGATTGTGGCCTGATGTCCTAATTTAAGAAAGCACCTAGAGTGACTTGCTTTGAACTTCCCTGTAAGGTCATATCTTGCAAAATTGCAAGATATTTACATTAGTTTTGAATCAGAGATAAGCTCAGTTCAGTCACATACTAAATTAATTTCTCACAAATACTCACCTGAAGCTATGACTTGGCAGGGGTGAGGAGGTAGGCAGAAGTAGGGAAAGTACATTTCAAGCAGGGGGAGTTGTCCACACTTCCATAAATTAGATATTAATCAAAAGGCACCCTTTGTTACCTGAGCAGATTTTGTGCTACGGAGACAAAAGACAAAGCTTCTCCACAGTCCTTGCACCATCTCCCATGTCCCCTGGTCCTTTACTCAGAGTCTTGCCCAAAACCTATTACTCAACAATTTGACTTCCAAAGATTTGACATAGAAGTTATTTTTCTAAATTCTCCGATAAGTAAAATCTTAATTAAAAAATAGCATGTGGTTTTTTTATTCTGTTGCAACAAATGAAGCCTCTGTTTGTTTATCTTTAATTTGCATTTTAAAGTCTAAAGAATAGCTGTATTCAAAAGAGAATTACTGGTTTGGTAAAAAAAATCATCTCATAAGCCTGCTTTAATCAAAACTCAAAATCTGGCAACAAAATATCAGTGTGGAGTGTTTACTTTATAAACTGCTGGGAAAAGGTTTACAATGTTAATATTTCAAAATGAATAATTTCTTAGAGTTTCTCTGTCATTAATAACCTTGCCATTTTAATCTAAAACATGAAGGAAACATTTGTATTCCTAATAATAAGTAGTTGGAATATTGTAAGTGGCTCGAGAAAATAAATTATATTATTTTTAATGGCATGTTTTCTCTGAAATCATGAACATCACCATCAAGAATGACTGTGCACGATCTGCCACATTATGTGTGAAAAGCAAACTAAATGCTTCTGGTTTGACCATGAGGTACCCAAAACTATCCACAGCACATGCTTCAACTTTTAGTTTTATCTTTCTGCCTTATCTTTTACTCTTTGGCAATTTTGGTACCTGATAACTGCTTACATCCCTTGTCAGGCACTATTGTGAGAATTTCCACCACCAGGAATTATTGTGACTCCTCTGGCCAAAAGCTGTCTGCTTATCTACCTAGATTTTCATTCTGAACCCATGTCTACACTATTTCTGTGCCCACTACAGCCCCACGGCTGGCAGAATGAGTGTCACCCAGCAAGGGGAAGGCAGAAGCACCAACTCTATTTCCAGATGCTCCCCTTGCTGCCACGCTGGCAGATGGAGAGAGCAGGGCTTGCCTGCCAAACATGGCATAACTCTACTCTTAGCTCAAGCAAAATCTTGGCTGTGCTGATACCTGTGGCATGTTGCCCATCGCCTTCAGCAGAGCCTGGCTTCTGGCACTGCAGTGGTGATAGGAAGAACAATACAGTTTGATTAAGTGAGCAGGGCACTGGGCAAAGGAAGCAGAGGTGCCACCATGCACATGGGTGAGGAGAGGTTCTGAAGGAAGCCAGGGAACAGCAGGTCTTAGGTCTTTGGTCTCCCTTGGTGTGGTATATAAAGATGGATGATACTCAAAACATTACTGAAATTATTTATTGACTAAAGTAGGCAAAACAGCATGGTCACCATTCTATTTTTATTTATTATCTTACGCAATTTATTCTTATGCCTAACCTGAGACTTGCAACATTTCATCACTGTGCTCTTTGGTCCTCTTTATCCCAGCATCATTCTTACTATGTGTCATCCTCATTCATCTTGTCATACTTGAAATTTAGAAGGTAAGATTTCTTGGAACAAAGATACATCTCACTGAAACTCCTGAAAAGCGTTTCCGGCACATCCTTTGAATGCAAACTAATGAAATCAATACAAGTTTATTTTCATTGTTCTCTTCCTATAGAGACAGATGACAGAATTAGGTTCCCCAGAATCTAGTACTCTCAAGAAATTTTTTGATTTTGTTACCTTTGAACCCTCTATGTTATTACTCTCAAGAAATTTTTTGATTTTGTTACCTTTGAACCCTCTATGTTATTACTCTCAAGAAATTTTTTGATTTTGTTACCTTTGAACCCTCTATGTTATGCAGCATTCCCTTGATACTGAGATTGCAGATTTTGAAGAGAGCAGTTGAGACAAACAGTTTCAAGGATCTTTTCCCTAAAAAGTACTTTCCCATAATACATATCATCATCAGCTCTTCCTTGGGGGGACACTAAGGAGCTACTTGCTACCTGCCACCTGGTTCATGTCCCTTGCAAGTGATCTGCTTTAATTTCAGCCCTCAAATGTTTAGTTTCTGTTTCTTATATTTTAGTTTTAATGTGACACGTCTCTCAGCAAGAAGTTTTAAACGACCAAACTCCTCACTTTGTCTGTTTTCCTTCCTTTGGATGATATTATCTGGATTCACCACCACAAAATGTATGGTGGAAAGGGTTATGACCAACAGACCTGTCCAAAACCAGGAGTAACTCTACCCATGCCTTGACCAACCTTCAGAGGCCATGGAGAATTGGACAGTAATTTTTTTCTGCAGCACCCTCTCGCTTGAAGAATACTATGCTTATTAAGTTACTAGTGCTAACTCAGTTCATCTCCTGTCATTATTTTTCTACCATGCTTCTGGGCATTTTGATGTCTTTTCCTTCATTTGTTTTAAATGTAATTTGTTCTGCACCACTGCATCATATGTTTGGTACTTCAGTACAGACTTCCTAGGGCACTTGACAGCAACCCAGCTAGAACACTTTGCAGCTTTATTTCTCAAACCTACTACTATGTTTATTTCCAGTCACCCTACTGATCTAACCTGGAAAGAATTTGCCAGTGGAGATCACTTCCTGCTTATCTGCACCTCCTGGAGGACAAAGAACTGCACTCTCCCCAAACTGGCTTCCTCAGTCTCTCAGCTCCTGGCCCCAATGCTGCAGTGTGCCATCTAAAATCTACCCGTCTTCCATACTATAGGTAGTGAGTTCTTTCCAAGCAGACTTTTACTTATTCCTATGACTGCCCTGGCACTTTAGAAATAAAAACAAGCCTCAGAGGGGACTGACAGACTTTACATGCATAGCAACAACACTTAAGCACACACTAATTCACACACAGGTATTCTGCAACCTTCAAAAAATATTAGTGCTTGAAAAGAAACTAACAGAAAACTAGCAGCCTCTGATATTTTCCATGGCCTTAGATGACTATGTTAGCATTAAAGGACAGGGTAAAGTCTGACCCCTATCAGTGCAAGGGGTAAATTCTGCAAAAGAAGAGAGAAATGAAATGTCATGGTAAAGACACTTTAAAAAAAGGGATGTCGGTAAACTTTCTTCTTATTCCTTCAGGATAACGCCCTAAATTACTGCTGAATTGCAAGGATGGAAGGAAGTTTGCAGATAAACTTGCTCATGTAAGCTTTCACTATGTCTAATTAATTCTTCTTCTACTTAGTCTTACATCAACACATATAATTTTATTCTAATTCTTAGTAAATTCACAAGTAAACACAGTATAGCACATTTAAAATAATAATTTGCAAAAGTATTCTAAGAATTCCACAATATTCTACATCAGCTATTGCTTAAAGTTGCTGATTTCATGTTAAAATATTTAGAAATGGAAAACTGAATTAAAAAAACCCTAAACTTTATTTCCAAACCATCAAAATTATAAAGTCCATATATTTAAGTATTAAATATTAATATTTAATATTCAAACAGTATTTTTCTGTACATCTCAGCCTTAAGGCTATGGTTTATCTTTACTGTCTCATACTCTCCTATATGTTACTTTGCCAGGCTTTTCATGCAGAAGCAGTAAACATCTTCCTTACCACACTATCAGCTTCAATATCACTTCTTCAGGAGAAATCTCTTCTAAAGCTCCACTGGTTAATATGTTTCAATGCCAAAATTTACACCAAGAATTTACTAGATAGATTTTGAAATAAATTATAGAAGAAAATGAGGATTTTTTCCTCATAAAAAACGTCAAGAATTTAATTATTCCTACCACTCCAAATAGCATGATAAATCAAAATTAGAAATTTTCACTAATCCAAATTTAAAAAAAGATAAAATGCTTTAATAATTTATTCTAACTTAGAAATTCTATGTTTTTCTCTAAATTTTAGATTTCTGATGTGATTTTTTAAATTTAGTGTGCAAAGTATCAACATTTCAATTTAATATAGTTTGATCATTAGAGTAATGCTAAATCATGCTAAATCATCATCTATGCCAAAAATATCAGAACTAGCACATTCTCTGAAATCTCCATTTCCCCACAAATGTTTTAAATATAAGGACAATATAAAACTAAAATCCTAAAAAAATATTTTCCATAGAAAAATTTCTTACTGTCTATAGTAAAAAATTAAGTTCCATAATCAAATAATTTTCCCTGTTAAAATAACAGGTAAAATAAGAGGGGGGACAACAGAAGACAGAAAAGAAAAAGAAATCAGAATCTTGGGACTGGCTCGGAAAAGACAGCACCTGAAGTGCTTTAATAAACTGTATTCTGCTCCCATTGTGTCAGGTTACACTAAAGACCAAAAGTCTTTTTTTTTTTTTTTTTAACTTTCTGGGAACCTTTCCCATATCATGCTGAGGCATTTACGTTTTACATAAATTAACAAGTCACTCCTATGCTAGATGGCTAATGGAATACACGTTTAGTAATGTGAAAGCCCAAAATCACTTAAGAGCATCAAATGAGGTATCTTCACATCTGCCCCAGAAAGGCTGCTAGTGCTGTGTCAGAGGCAACACAGTTTCCAAATGAGCTGACTAGGAAACAATGGTGTCTCACCCTAGGAGGATGAGAAGATTCCCCAGAAAAGAATCTGCCTCCTTCAGTCATATCCACCACATCTCACACAAGTGCTGCCAGATGGGTACCTTGTGCAGAAGACTACATGGAAAGAGTGCAATACATCACACACAGCTCCCATGTCCTTATCCAAGAAGAGACGCTTGTAGTAGTTGCCAGTAGAATCAATAGACTAAAATTAATCATCCGTTGGCTGAACTCAGTAGGAGCCAACATGTGCTGGAGTCAGAGGAAGTGCAAGAAAGCTGCACTTTTTGTGTGTCTCAAAATTGTCTTTAACAGGCTCATAAACAATATAATTTGAGAACTCTACAATACTGTTCAGCCATGCCAAGCTGGAACCACTGCTTTTGGAAGTTTACATAACACAACAGCTACCACATGACTTCCCCTTTTCTTTTTTCCCCAAGGGTGTAGGTAAAGGAGAAGAACCCGTCTACTATCTATAAATCAATGTCCATTGTCTCTTGAGGAGAGGCTCTCACAGTTCTCTCTAACATATGAGGGGCCTGGCAGAACGATGAAGGAAGCCCAGGACTGGTTTCACCACAATCTTCTTGTCTGATCTTGAAGAGTCAAGCTCTGTACCTAGTGACTCACTTTACCATCTGCTCACATCATAGGAGTACTGTGAGGATAAATACATTATGAGTAGGAGGCACCAACTAACTACAGTGGCTACCAAAATGAAGGTGTAATTGTAGCTTATACTATGTTCTTCTGCAATAGTAGTAAAGAAAAGCCGACATAGGCTTCAGTAGGTGGTGGCTGCCACACAAGAGAAAAAAAAAAAAAAGTAAGAAAACCTGAGAAGTTACATAAGATATATCGATTTTATTTAGTTGTTAATTTGTTCACTTAAGAAGAAGACATTCAGGTTCAATTTTCCACACCATCAGCTCTTTATTTACATAAACTAGAAGAACATCAACAACACAAATCTAGAATAATTCAGACTCAGTCCAGAAAGTACTCTGTAGGTAGTCACTTGGGCTAAGCTGTACTTGACTTCCAACATCTTCTTGTGAAAAAAAGAAATTAAATCCATGGCTTGTGTTCCATGGCAACTGTTATGGGTTTATTTGTTGTTGGTTTATCTTTTTTTCAGTTACAGTAATTCTAAGAAGCAACTGTTCTTTTTCCCTGCACAAAATATTTTTTAAAATTTAATCTTTGCTGCATGCATCCTAATGGGCTTTTATTTCTTCTGTTTTGAAGAGGACAGCAAGGGCAGCTTTAAATCTGAGAGACAGGCAACCCTTCATATCCTCATAAAATTTTTAACTTCTTCTACACACCATCACAGAAGTTTTATGTTTCATTCTGTTACTGAGAACATCTTGGTTGTAAGCTGCCTTGGTGTGGTGAACATCATAGTCTTAATATTTTCTATTATTTTTTAATTCCATGCCTGTCCTTATATGTAAAAAATATGAAAGAACAAACTGTTAAATTCTGCTGATTACTTTTAAGATATGTCTGTGATTAAAAACTTCAATCAATCAATTGCTTGATAATTTTATCAACAAAAACAATTAGAATAGCTGCCTCTACACCCATGTCTTAATCAATATCTGAGAGAGTTCTGAGTTCCTAAAATTGTGTGCTCTACAAATTTAAAAAAAACAAATTCTGGTTTATTCTAAATGTTTCTTTCCTTAGTGGTTTATTAACAATGACTGTGAGATTATTGTTGGAAATTAATCAACAACTTAAATATGCATTCATTTTATTTCTTGTATATGGACTTCTTTAGAGGCTTGCCAAACAGTAATTGAACATTTGAATGATAATAAATTTAACTTTTCTACAACCCACCAACAAGTCACGGTAAAGAATAGCATGCAAGCCTTGCTCCTTACCAAGGCTGAGAATTAACTGCCTAAATAAAAAGCTGTAAGTCCAACTTGGCCACAATCAAAGGAATAATTCCAATGTCTCAACGCTTAATGTGTCAGGCTGCCACCATGGGAACCCTAACTTGGCTCAGTATAATTGAATTACAACATGATTTACTTTGTGCCTTTTGCCTTTTTTCCACCAACTGGTATCTGTATTGGTCTTGCAAAAGAACAGTTTTAAAGGAGACAATTTAAACAGAATAATGGCTTCTGGTAATTTTCACAAAAATAAATGCATGTATTCTTCCTGTGGGTTTAAGTTCCTAAATTATATTATCTTCTTCAGGCTGTTGTCTATTATATTGTTCCTTTAATGTTCTGTATTTGGAGAAACTTCATAATTTTCAGGAAGGATTACATAAAAAAACTAATTTCTTTTCTGAACCACAAAGATGAAAAGAACCTTTTTCTCTCAAAATTTGAAACGCACACTTCTATTTGAAAAACAGATCAGCCAATAGTGTCGGAAACCACTCTGTCCTGCTGTGCAAATCTATGACATAGCAGTGTGAAACCTGTCACTCCAATGCTTATTCGTACTGCCAGGCACTCAGCAGGTGGTAAAGGCCTTAAAGCATCTCAGTAAACAAAAATGGTATTTGAATTGCCATTTCATGTCATTGCGTACTTGGGAAAATTTCCATTTCATCTTAAAAAGCTGATAGCACTTTAAAAATAAATTTTTCTCTTTCTTTCCCCCTCCAGATTACTTATCAATAATTACAACTAACACACTCTTTTCCCAGTTTACATTCTTAATTGCAAGTGTCTGTCTGCAGCCTTGATGGGAGCAGAAATCTTCATGAGTATTATATACTTGAAATATCTCTAAACGTGATAGATCACACCCATAAAAACTGATCTGACAGACTGCCAATCTGGAACAGGCTGCCCAGAGAAGCTGTGGATGCCCCAGTCAATCCTGGAAGTGTTCAAGGCCAGGTTGGATGGGGGTTTTGAGCAACCCGGTCTAGTGGAAGGTTTCCTGCCTACGGCAAGGGGATTGGACTAAATGGTCTTTTTAATCCCTTCCAATTCTAACCATTCTGTGATTCTGTGTTTTCTACGAAAATTATGTACACTTCAGCTAACAGCTAATCTCCTCTTGCTCATAAAGCTTAGTGTTTTTCCCTTTTTATTTTTTTTATATAACCTTTATAAACACCAATCCTACATGCTAGAAAGTAATCCAAATACAACCATGGAAAAATCTGAAATATGTCCAGAGCTTGTGCACTGCCATGCAAACATCTTTGAAAAAGCAATTGTTAATGACAAAATATGAGTAGTACCTGGCTGATGAACAGCAATACAGCAGCCTGCCACAGCCTGCCATGGCAGCTTTCTGAGAAGACATCAGCTCTTGGGCCAGACAAACACTTAGGAGATGAGCAATGAGGATGACCAGTTAACTAACCTGACCTCTCGGTCTCCCTCCCAACACTATACAAGGCATCACAGGACTTTGGCTACACTGTTCAAATACAGAAATGAAAACAGTTCTAAAATAGACAGCATATGGCAGGTTTTCCACATGTGTTTACATAGACTGTTTTAGTTCAGAACCTGGGGTGTGCTAATGTGAACTTAATGAAAGGGTGAGTACAGAGATTGTTATTGTTGTCTATCAATGGTTATCAGCAGTAAAGCAAACAGACCCACTGTTCCAATTAATTTTTTGGCTTCCCACCTGGTGTAACAGGACCTGAGGCAGATCAATGAAGTAAAACACTGAAAACTGTTCCTTTAGAGATACAAAAATGTGCATAGATTCTTCTTTGGAGTACTGCATTTGTCTGTTCAACTACTGTGCATGGACTATACTGCTTAAGATAGATAGATTTTGAAAGCACTAGACTTTTTTGTCTCAAAAAATAAAGTCAATCTCAAGATTTACCAAAACATTTATGAAATTCTTCTCAACGAACTAATGCTCAAGCTTCATTAACTGCCTGAAACATCTCAGAAAGAGGACAGCTGGAGTTACAGTTATTACAATTCTGATGTGAAAGTGATTAAGAAGTGGAATCTTCTTTATGGATAAATGTCTTACCTTTGATGATCCTAATAATTATTCTGAACGATTTTGGCTTTTCGAGTTCAGACTAGCACACAGTTTACAACAGCACAATATTTCAGCAAAATACTGAAAAACTTAATGGAACTGCATTTCCCTATTTTATTACAAAAAAGCACTTTCCTATAAAGCAGATATGTTATATTAAGGACTCAAGATTCTACACATTACTCATAGTGAAAGGTCAAGCTATAGATTAATCTTTTGGACAGCGTATAGAAAATGTTAATAAAAGTTTTGTATCCATAAATTGAAATAATGCATTTCCTATTTTATGTTGTAAATAAAATATTCTGTACTTTAGAGACTTAACATTTTATTAGTGCTATATCTCTGCCCTTTAAAATAGGATCTTTTATAAGGACATCTGAGAAGCTTTTTGGTGATTGAAAGGAAAAAAATCTTTAGCAGAAAATTTCAGATTTTTAAAAATTTGCTTAATTAATTAATCTATAGAACCTGCTACATATCTCTTTATGTTTTCAGATTTTATAAAATAAAATGGATTAGATATTGTTGAGTTAGGTGCAAAAACATTTATGAAAGTGTATCCTAGCAGAGGGATACATCAAGACGGTGTTATGCATGATATCTCCTCAACTTAGATCATCCATCAAGAGAGTATCTCTTACTGGAATATCAAGAACACACTGAATTTCTCAGTTTTGGTTCAATAATCCCATTTGACACCAGATCAGTTATCTTTATGAAGACAGAGGTGCTAGTGGCCTGGATTTTAATCTCATCTGTAAAGCAGGTACAGTTTGCACAGCAACACTTTAATTTTATGTGTGCAAAATCCAAAACACTTCAGCTAGAAAGTCTTTTAAAACAATCTGTTTAAGTCACATCCATACTTGAAATATCAGAATTCTCGGGGACACTGCTCAGCTACTTTGACCAGATAACCTGCCTTATGTTCACAAATTCAAATCACAGTGATATGGCAGAATATTAATTCATTTTGTAATAGTCCTATGACTATTGGGTGTTGATTGATGAGAAGATCAACATGAGCTGGCAATGTGCACTTGCAGCCCAGAAAGTCAGTCATACCCTGGGCTGCATGGAAAGCAGCATGGCCAGCAGGGCTCCTCTAACCTTCTCCTGTGAGGTGCCACCCAGGGTACTGCATCCAGCTCTGGAGCCCTCAGCATAAGGACAGAAATCTGTTGGAGCAAGTCCAGATGAGGCGAGCAAGATGATCAGAGGGCTACATCCCTCTATGAGGCCCTCTGAAGCCTCCTAGGAGGAGCTGGGGTTGTTCAGCCTGGAGTGGAGAAGCCCATGTGGAGACCTTAGAGCAGGCTTCCAGTACCCAAAGGAAACCAACAAGAAATCTGGAGAGGGACATATTACAAACACATGTAGGGATATGACAAGGGGGAATGGCTTTAAACTGAAAGACAGTACATTTAGTATAGGTATAAGGAAGAAATTCTTCACTGTAAGGGTAGTGAGGCACTGAAACAGGCTGCCCAGACAAGTTGTGGATGCCTCATCCCTAAAAATGTTCCAGGCCAGGTTGCATGGGACTTTGAAAACCTGATCTAGTGGTTAAAAGTTCCTTCCAACCTAAACCATTTCATGATTCTGTAATTCTATGAAACAATTCCATGTCAGTCAGCAGACTATAAGTCTAAGCACTAAGTAGATTTTAAAAATTAACAGCAGCAAAGTGATCAGTGACTAGGAAAATGTTCTATCCATCTAAGTTTCATTGCCCAGCAGCTCTAGCTTTTATCTTGGGAGTTTTGTACTACAGCATGTAAAAGCCCAGAATTAATTAATCACGTCACCACACTACATCAGCCCACGACTAACCATGAAGTTAAGCATTTAATATACCTGAATATGTTTTTAATATATCACATGTATATGTACATGTTATTTATCTCCAATGCATCAATAATCACTACAAAATCCATTTTTCTTACTTTAGAAATACCTTCCAATTAGCTTTCAAATCTTAAAGAATTCGTGATGCATTGTTAAATTTGTTAGGGGCAGGATTGATCTGATACACAGCTTTCTACAAAGAAATCTATGTATGTTTTGCATTCATGGGTATATTAACATCAATCATTGAATCCTATGTTAAACAGAGATGGGAATCTTGAGTTTCAGCAGAACAGCCACAAAATTACAGAATAAAAATTTTACAAATAAAGGAAAGAATCAGTTGACATCACAGGCAAAGAATAATAGTTTACATTGGGAAGGAGGGAGCAATGAACCACAATATTTTCATCTCCTATGTTTTGGGCATAAGGGGCACACACTACAAAACCAAGTTTTAGTCTCTAGTGCTTACATATACATGAACCTGCATCATTTGTTAATTTTCCTTACAAATAAAATATGGAGGAGGAACAAAAACAATAGGAAGCAATCATATATTAATATGATCAATAGTTACAGATTTTATCTGAAACCAGAAATGCTCAGCTCATTTAATTTTCAACAGAAAATACAGGAACATTATTTTTCATTATATACATTATATATATTATATACACAATAGTGGATAAAAATATCTATGCTAGTCCTCTGGAAAGCAGTGCCTTTGAGATCATTGTTAATTTTGAAAGATTCTTTATATATTGGGTTATTTTAAGTGAAGAGTTCATGGCTGAGGGCAATTGCAACAAATGGCATTCAATTTATCATTTACAACATCGTTATACAGTATTATTTATCTCAATACATATAATGTATCATTTGCTTTAATAATAAATGTGTACCTAAGGCTTTTTAAAACGTTGTTTACTTTTCAGGAGGCAAACTAAGAACAAGCAGTTTTTGCCAGTCCTGTAACATCATGGTGCCAGTGAAACACAAGGTGGCACACGGTGCCAGTGCAGCACAAGGTGCACACATACACACCACATGCAAAAGCAGTAAGAAAGCAACCTGTATAAAACTGCTACAGATGCTCATAAGCAAGCAAGACAAAACAACTGGCTCTGCTTCATGTCTGAATTCTTTGCATGGTATCTGAAGTCTCAAAAGAATGTCAGCCAGTGCAAATGAACCTGGTGATCATGAATCAGAATCAAAGCCTTAACATTCACAAGTTATTCCTCACACTGTGCTAGAGACCAAATTCAGATACAGACTACATTTTGGTGCATTATGTGCTACTGGAAAAAAGGCTGGTGGCAAAATTTACTGATGATGTAATATCATTTCCCAAGTCTGATGCAAATGTCTAGTTTGATACTAAAAAAGTCTCTAAAACAATCAGATTTAAAAAATGAAATTATTGCATATAATGCTTCAGTGTCTAGATTAGCTGTGACCCTTCTTCATCAGATGCCTTTCTAAACATGATGGACATTGATCTCCAGCTCAATATTGGAGAGAAGGCCTTTAGGATTTGAAAATATAAATTAAGCTAATTCAGATGTAGTGCTCAAGTGAGGTGTGCAATTTAATTTTGATAATTCTGTCAAAACATTATTCAGTTGTAACTGTACCTTCCTAAATGTGGGATGATAATTTCCTTTACAGGAAATAACTCAGAAAGGTTTCTAAGGAAACCAGGCAAGCACACCAAATTAATATCAGGTTTTATATGACAGTGAATATCACACAAGGAGAGTTGGAAGATAATTTTCAAGGGAAAATGCTGTAAATGTGAATGAAGATTTAAACACCAGGTTTAAACACTGGCAATGTTTGAGAATATCCACTTCTGACTCCAGATTTATTACAAAGGTTAAGCAAAAAGAGATATCCAACACAAGAACAGGAACATGCATATGAACAGAAGCATGTGGGATACAACTGATTGACAAAATACAAATGCAAATGAAGGAAGGTAAGGGAAGAAAAGGAAAATGCAGATTCTTTTAATGGCAAACACTTTCAGAATGGGCAAAGTGAGTGAAGTGGGAGAAATCTGACCACCACAGTAATGATAGGGTTTTTTTGGTGGTTTGACTATAGTCAGATAAAATTATGGCCAATGGGGACGGAAACTGTATGTAAGAAATTTAGATGGGAATCTTTATTTCATGCGTAAAGCACATTCAGCCTGAATACTGCTAAAAATCAGACTTCCAGACTCATAAAGGGGAGAAGGCATGTCTTGATTTTTGATTTTTCAAACTTCAGGGGTGCCTGAGTACTTCTAACAGCCTCAAATGTTTTTAATTAAATATTCTTCTGTGGAGGCTGCTTCTTGCTGCTTTCTGCCCCAGCAGAGCTAAACTACTTCTTCAATGTGTAAGGAACCTGAGGGAGGTGGTCCAAGCAGTGCCAGGCACTGACCAGGATTTAAGGTGTCCTGCTGTTAAACATGGAGCTCCAAAATCTTAAAAAGAAAAAAAAAAAAAAAACTAAAAAAAAAAAGACCAAAACCAAAACCAACCAAACAAACAAACATAAAAAACCAAAACAGGCTAGATGCATGAGGTTTTTTTTCCCTAGATAAAGGCAGGGAGAAGGGGCCAGTGCAGTCATGCTTGCTGGGAACTGTGAGCAAAGCAGGTGACTGTGCACAGCTCTGCTCTGGCAGGTGCAAGCTGTGAATAACAAAGAGGCTCTGTGCTCCAAATTGAGAATCCGTTACAAATGAATAAGAGAACATCCGATGCAAATGTTTGTGATGACGTGAATGTGAGCTTTTCAGGCAGAATCAATACCTTCCATTAGATCATCTCATATTGTTGGGAAAAGTCACACTTCTGATGGATGCAAGCTTTCCCCCGGGCCACTATGGTTACATCCATGGTAGGGGCCAGGCTGAAGATCATGGGCAGTAAAAAGCAACTCCCTCTCCACCCTCATACCTGTCCTTTGGATTCCTCTTATTAAAAGACAATAATTGCAAAATATTGAATAAAATCTATTTAGAAACTATTTTATAACATACCATGAATGCAAATGGAACAAAATTATAAGGTTGTTTCTCTACATCTCCTGAAAATACACACTTATTGATCACACAGACAGCTTTTTAACCTTCTTTACCCAGTGGTGTGTTTGATTAGCAGCCTGCTATTTTTAAGGTCCATTCTGGAAGTGATTTGGGAGTAAAATTATTTAACGAATAAAATTAACAGGCAGAAAAATCCTAAGTACTGTGGGTACAACCACCTGCAGGGTTGTTAAATATGCTCTTATAATCAGATAGTACCTGTACCCTTCACCTGAACTTCACAGGGAATTATTCCTTCACCAATCTCTGCACAACAAAACCAGGAAAAGAATATATTTTGCTGCCAGAGACAAAAACTTCTGGTGAGAAGGTGGCTTTTGCACTTTTACTCCAGAGAAAAAAAAAAAAAAGTAAATGAAAACAAAACAAAGAGCACACATTTTCCTCTCTGAATTTACCAACAGAAAATTCCTGGTTTTCAGCCCATCAGCAGAAAAAGACATGTTTCTTTGGATTCAGCTGAAGGAGCAAATTAATTATCTCTTTTCTTCTCAACAAATAAAGTCCTCACATCTTTGCTGAACTTAAAAGTAAAAGGTAAATCTTTAAATAAAGACACTTTAATAGATATTTGTGCTTTTGAAAGTAATTTTTTTTCCTCCCTTTTGCAAGCATATACACATATAGACATTTGACGACTATAGAGACTGGGGATTTAACACCAAATGGTTGCAGAAGAGAAGAAATTAATGTAAATCATAAACAAAGTACTTTAGTTCCTAAAAATCAGCCTTTGAGCAAAAACAATCAACAGTTTAGCTAGCAAAGGCAGATGCTAAAGGGTCACTACTTTCCCTCTTGCCATCATTTATTGAATAGTTCTGTAGATATAAGGAGCAAGCCACTGAGCCAGATCCTGCTGTTCAAGAAATATGTTTCACAGCCAGGTAATTGCTTTCCTCAGACTGTTGTCCTAAAAGGAAGGGAAAGATAGACAAAACCTAGCAGTAATGCAGTGGATTACTTCAAGAGGATCTGGTCAAAAAAGACTTTTTGTAGCTTAGTTTCATTGTAGTCTGTTACTACACATTTTCTGCAATAAAAAAGTAATACAATAAAATTCCATCAGTCTTAGACCATAAGCTACACTCGAGATTATTATATACAATAAAGATCAATAACACCACTTGGAAATGAAATAATGTTAACAAATAAAATCAAATTACTGTATATACACATGTTTGAGGAAACTATCTGCATACTATACATACAGAAATGTATGTAAGTCTTCACTTACTGGTTTTTTGGGTTGCTTTCGGTTTTTTTGACATTTTGCTCTACATCATTAGATAGAGGATTCATGTAATACACTTGTAAAACTGATAAAACTTTCCATAAGATTTTGATGCTAACGTTAAAAACAAACTGGGGTAAGCACCTCCAAAAAAAATTCACTTCTTTGAAAGATGTTCATAGTACATACTGAACTAATGTCTTTTACTCCGCCATTCAGAAATTCACTGTATCTCACCAGTCTGAGGGGCAGTACCACTGACAAAAATGAGTTGCTAATGGTCATGGCATCCTGTTGAACTCTATTTATAAGAGTGCCACACAATTTGAAGGTGGACTTTGAAGGAAAAGGGCCCTCCATCAGACTCCTCTGTTAGTAAAGAAAGAATGAGCAAGTTATGAATTTCACAGACTTATATTTTCATATTGGTGAACAATTTACCTAAGCCATTATTTTAATATCTAACACTGAATACAATCATTTAATCTGCTTATCTATTTGATGTTCTTTAAAATTATAGCACAAATCCTGTACATGGAAAAAGCAATTACTTAACCTTAAAGAAGAAAAAATTGTAATTTGTATCTTTTTGAAGCATAGAAATAATTTATAAGTCATAGATACTTGGCTGTTTCCAAATTATGAATTTAAATATGCAAGAACATGTCAAAAGAAGCAGTTTAATCCTATTCTATTTGTTGGAAAAAATTGCATTTGTCTTGCTGCAGCATGGTCAGATGGTCTTTCTCTGTCCAGAACACACAAACACTGAATTTATGTAGGAGTCATGATGTCGCACTTCCATTTTTTTAATTTTTAATGAAGAAAATATTTCTGTATGGGTTCCATTTTAGCAAATGATGTACTATAATTTTCCCTCTGCACTGCTTGCAGTTGTATCAAATAAGTTAGAGCCTGATACTGCAGCAGGGTGCCCAGGACAGAGCTCTATGTCTGTTCTGTCTCCAGTGGCACAAGCATGGGGGATTCAGGACATCTGGTCTTCTTATTTTATTTTTAGTCTGTGAAAAAAGAGCTAATTTCTTACATGATAGTTACTTAGATTTGAAAAAGCAGTAAACAATTTTAGCAGCTTTTAGGTGCAGATGTAAATTGACGAGCAAATAACTGCAAATATTACCCAAAATCAGTAATTCAGAACTGGTCAAGGACTTTGACATGCATAGCATCTGTACATCTCCTTCACATATTATAAATTTTTCCCACTGTTTGGTATCTTTTGAAAAATTTCTCAAGTACATATCTGTAGACTCAGAGGTGCAGTGCACTGAAAGCAGTAAAATAGATTCTTGTGTGATTTGGGAGACAGACGCCAAACTTCTAGCTCCTTTTTCCAACTTCAGGGCAACTATTCCAGTTTACAATAGAAAAGAAATTGGCCTATTAAAGAAAAAAGATAGATAAAACCTGAAAAATGAAAAAAAAAAAACCAAAAAAAAAACCAAAAAAACCCCCAAAACAACCAAAACCTAAAAACCCCCAATCCCTCTTGGCTTTAATTTAGAGATGGCTATATCAATTTAAACTAAAATTCATTTTTCAGTCTGTCACAGATGAAATTTCTTTCTAATAATTTTGTTGCTACAATAAAGCCTTGACAAATCAGAATTTACAATGGAAGCTGTGATAGACCATTAACTATAGAGGATGCACCATAAAATAGCAGGGAAGCTGTCAGTGGGAATACAATTTTCAGGGGATTTACTTTTGTTGTTATATAACAATATTAAATAAAAGTAATGTAATGGAGGAAACTCTACTGCATTAATTTTATTTGACAGGTTTTACTGCACCTGTTTTCCTTCAAAGCCCCTTTTCTCATTTCTTTATCAATATTCTTCTCAATAGATAAAAACTCTTCAAACATAGTCAGTTGGATCGTTATACAAAAATGAACCCAAAAGAAGCATGCTTAAAACTGAGAATTCTAAAAGCATTCTGGTCAGTCCCAGGTGTCTTCAAAAGCTAGTGCTGCCTTGCTGCTGAGACATTCCTGATGGGACATTTCCAACAGACTGCTGTTGGGAAGAAAATGGAATACTGCAGTAGCGGTGAAAATAGACGCTGCCTCCAAAACTCCATAAGCTTCTCTGAAGGGAAAAGGTAACTAACAGGTTTCTACCACCACTATCTAACATCACCATCAATGTCCAGTAAATGTTTTTCCCACTTCGACTGCTTTACGGGTATAAACTCTATAAACTGTGCTGCTAAGGAGCTGTGGCTTTCCAGTCGTTCTCTGATTCAAAATTAATACACTCCCTGGAGTGAGTTGGGTTTATGTTGTGTTTTCTTCCTTGTTTGTTTTTGTGCAGGCAAAGACCTGAACTAAAACACAAAGCAGACATAATCACACACATGGACTGCATGAAGCAGACTATCTGTTCCAAATTAATGCACAAAGGCAATCATAAAGAAATTAAGTTAAATTAAAGAAATTTATAACTCTTGTTAAATTTCATCTTGTCTCCTTCACATTTTTGCATCTTATGGGTGGAAGAAAAAAAAAAAAAAGGATTGGAACTGAAAGCATACCTGAGTCATCACAGATCTCTGGAGGAAATGAGCTTACAGGTAACAAAAGCTGTTAGGTCTGTCTGGTTAAGGAGGGTATCTGTAGGAGGCTGAACCTGTGCATCAACCAGAGATTTGGGTTCTAATCAAAACAGATGCAAGACCCAAATGGTGAGGAGTGCTCTCAACTGAATTCTGCCCACCAAAAGCATAGTGATTGCATCCCTTCCCAAAGCCCTAACCTTGACAGCCAATTTTTAAGTACAGGACTACATATCAGCTTTGAAACCTGAATCAGCTTTGAGCAACTCTGCTAATTTAAGCAGGTTTTTTTTCTTTTCTGAATCTAATTTCCTTTATGTCTTACTCAGCAGCCAACTTTCTTCTGTGTAAAAGGACTGGAAAAATTGTAGTTGAAAATATGGTGCCATCAGCTGTAAAATATATATATGTTATACATTACTCATAAATATGATTGATAGAAATCAATCTCTGAAATTCTATTATATTTGAACTGTTCTTTCTCTACCTCTGTTTCAACTAGAGGATCAGCCTCTTCATGAATTCCTGATGAAGCAAATTTAATTGACACTTCTCACACTATTCAGAAAAAAAACCCCTAATTACTAACATAATGAGCACTAATTTAGTGAGCACTTTGGGGGTTGAGGTTTTTAGGTATCAGATTAAATTTTAAAACCATTTTAATTTTTCATAAAATGTCCAGCAAAAAATAACATAACTGAACATAGATATGTACTTGATTTATTTGTTGGTTTTTTTAAGGAAAATATGAAAGGTTTTTAATATTTGGTTAGTATATTTGTTTGGTATCTTCTTGCCCTGACTCCCTTTTTGGCACTCATTTTTGCAGTGTTATAGTAAAAATTGCTGTATTTGGGGTTTTTCCACCAGCATATCCCTCTTTTTGCCTTTATGAGTGATCTGCATTACTTGAGGTGCCTGTATTTTCAACAAGAAGTGATGTTTGGTGTTTTCTCTAGTAATAAGCAGTGCGACTCTATATGGAGAATTTCTGGATGGAAGCCTTTGCATGATGTGCTGATGCACGCTGCATTTATGTTTTGGGGGCCAAGGATTTCCCAGTATGTCTAGGCCTGGTTGTACAGACTGAATGCCTATAAGCAGAAGAAGCACAGCTTCCACCTGAATTTCAACCCAAAGACATCTGATGAGGCCATTTAGTAAGGTGAAACAAAGCTCAAAAGCAGGAGTGAACAAGAAGTTCATTTCAAAAGAGCACCCTGGGTCAGAACTAAATTATTAAAATGTTTGCAAATCCAAGTCCCATGTCCATTATAGTAAAAAATGGTGGGGGGGGGGGGGGGGGAAGTGCCTTCTTGAGAAGGATTAATTTAATATAGTTTTGGAATTCTACAACTGTCATCTGCATTTAAGCCAAAGACTTATATTATCTTTACAACCATTTTAAGAAACCAAGACCTACAGAAAAGTCCCATTTAATCACCTAGCACATATCTGATAACGCCCACCTTCCTATTCCTGTTTTATTTCAACTGACTTTAAAGTTCAGATTAATGATTAACAGATGTTTACATTGGCCAGAGGATCTCAGAGAGTTTTCTCATTGCCCAGTTTGACAAGTAGAAAAATACTGGTATTCAGGATAATTTTTGCTCTGACAATTAAGTATGTTTCCTATTTTAAGTAATTATGAAGCTTAGAGAGAGCATGTATGCATTTATTCTCATTCTCACAATTAGACATCTTCTAACACCAGATGAACTCAAGTGGCAAATTAAGATCACCTTTGCTCCTAACTTCTTGTCCAGCAAAAATACAAATTTGTTTCAGATATCTCACAAGTCTCCTCTCCCTAATCATAAGAGATATTTGGTCAGGCCATTAAATCAGAGAGGTTTAACATTTATTGAAATCTTGAAAGATTTTTTAGTATTACTTGTTGAAAAGAATTTGACTTATTAATTTTCAAAAAATGTTAATTTAAGTAACATCTAGAAATGTACTACAGTAAATTAAAGAAATACAGTCTTAAATTCAGAATTAAGACAAATAATTTAATTTCTTAAATTACTGTATGAACAACAAAAATCATCTTTATATAGATTAAAAAATCATGTTTATTACTATAAATGTCAACTGAATTTTAAAAAATAATTACCTAGGCAAAATCAATCAGCTCTGCCTTTTATAGAATTGAGTGGTTTAAAATAGATTTAAGATTAAGATTACTGGGCATCAGATTACTATTTTACAGAACTTTATTGTCATTTATATAACAATAGTCTTTAACCACTCTCAACCCACCTCTCAGTGAAAATGATAGTCCAGGCTAGAAGTTTAATGCAACTCAGAAGTCTGTGTTCAGAAAACTAATTCAAGAATGCCTAGTTAGGATTGCAGAAGATTTATAACTCTGAGTTTTATGGGGAACTTCTCTACTTGTCTCATGCTGTGCTATTAATAAACTCAATAAAATTCACATCTTCCTGAAAGCAGCCATCCGCACAAGTACTCGAAAAAACTTGCTTTGCTAGTTTAGTACATATCAAAATTAATCAGCAGGATTCCACAGATCTCAGTTGAAAGATACCATGGTCCTGCTACCCCCTTACTACAGGACTACTGGTGATGGGGCTTACTGAGGAAATGGAGATTCATCCCTAACCTCATGGGATTTTGGAGAGATTGAATTTAGGACCATTTTTTCCAGTTAGACAAGTAGTATGCTACAGAACAGAGTATAGTCAAAATGGAAAAATTATCAAATCAAAAGAAGATAGTCCAGCAAGGAGTCCGAGTCCAAATCAAAACTGAAAAATGCAGCTGTAAATGCAGGGTAAAGCCCCTCTTGGCCCATTGTCATGTTGGTGCAGAAATTTTGCCTTTCTGCTGGCATTGTAGTCTAGAACTAACACAGGAATTAAGAAGTACTCATCTCTAAAAATCCTTATCTTGGTGATTAAGCCATAACACTCTGCTTCCTGAATGAAGAGCAGTCTCGTTTCTGAAGAAAAGAGTCTCAACTCCGGGCATTCCTTTTGGGTTTAGAATTCCCTTTCCACAGACACAGACTGTCCTCACATGTCAAAGATAAAGAGTTTTGGTCATGCCTCAGTCAAACTCTCCTCTTGTCTGACTTTAACACACCATAATTCAGGACTATGCCCAGTGCTAGCTCACTTCTACACAACCATGATTAGCTCCATCCTTAGTTTCAGCTGTCTGATTCATTATAGAATCTTGTAACTCTTTACAGGTTTCAGAATGAGAGCCTTTGCTTTCTGGTTCTTCACCAAGTAAACCTCTATCACTGTAGGTTATAATGCAGAATATGACTCTTTGACATTTTAGTCTCTTTCAACATAAAATGTGAATCAGGACGGACACGTTCTTCAACTCAGTAGTACATTTTGTACAGACTCAGTAAGTACAACTGCCTTCCACAATGAGGGAAAACACGGAATGGATTAGGCGGTGCTCATGCAGAGTAGAGGACTTCAGTCTTCTTAAGTATCCTGAATAAGGCCACTCTTGAGCCAAATAGAGAGAAAATTATAGTTACATCCTGAACACCCCCAGTAATAAGCAAAACTCTGTTTACAGACCAGTTCAGAAATGTAAAATACTGACTTACTCATGAGACACAGCTGGGTTTAAAATGAGTTATAAATGTGATATTGTCAATTAATCTTCCTAAGTAACAACATTTCTCCATTTCTTAATTCGCTGCCAAAGCAGTTGTAACATGGACTACCTGTACAGAAGTAATGCATACATAATGATATGAGCTCTACTATTGACTGGTCTAAGAATTGATTGCTTTTCTTTCTTTCTCTGCTTCATTTCTTTTGTTGGCTTGAACATCGTTCATATACAGATTTAACAAATGTTTATGGCATATGGTTTTAAATGATAAATTACTTTGCCTAGATAACAAGATAAATGTGGAAACTGGGTTTTTTTAAGCTGACAAAACGAAATATTTTCCATGTTTCCATGAAAGAAATTGAAAAAAACCCCTCAACCAAACAAATAAAATCACTACAAGCATATTTTAATTAACTCAATAATTAGAATGGGTTGGATTTTGTTTGGGCTTTTTTTCTCTGTCTATGAGTCCTTGCATCTTGGGTCTTGATGGATTCCGTATTACAGATTATGTTTACAAGAAGTTTCAATGAAATTGAAAAAAATCAGAATGAATAGTCTTCCATTCAGGCATAATCTTGAGACAGAGAATGCCAAACAATGAGTGAATTCATTTAAATATTGAATGAAGCAGTTCCCTTAAAAGGAAAAAAAAATCCTGTTTCATTTCCCTTTTATTTTCAGAAACCATTACAAAATGTCGAGTCCTTTAATAAAGATAATCATAACACAGTAATTATATAAATCACAATTTGATTTAAGGAAATCCAACAACCTCTCATAATTTGAAAGCATAATGAATATACTTTCAAAGAATAAAAACATTTTAATATTTCTCTCCACTCTCCAGTTAACTCAGCCCAGCTTCTGCATACAGATAACCCTCACCATCTTGGCATTGCCCTCTTGCCCAGTGCCCCATGGTGGGAAAGTTCTTTCCCATTTTCACTGACAATGAGGCTGCCTATGGCTGTAAATATCTCAGCCAGGTGTTATTCAGCTGAAAAAGATATCTCCACGGTATTTTTCCCGATGCCACATGGATACTTATCCATGCTGCTTTCATCTGTGACTAACTGCTTGCAACTTGAGCGAGGCACTGGAAGCAGCCTCGCTGGGAACATTTGGTGTCCTGACTCATGGGTGCTGGAATGAGCGAATAGCAGAAAGCTGATACATCCGGAAGAGCCTCAGGCTGGGTTCTGAAATTCAATTTCCATTTCTTTGGACTACTAGAGAGCTAAATTGAGCGATGCAAAAAGCACTAAAGACTCAAAAAAGGCATCTAGATATTTTTTTTTCCAGGGTAATCTAAGTAGTCAAGAGAAGCCTTTAGTAGGAATACTCACAGAAAAGGACTGATAATGATATCTAGATTTTTTTTTTCCTTTTTTTTCCCCCTATGCAGACTATAGAAAAGACTAACTTCAACCTACACTCTGCCTTGGGATTTTTTTTGTCCATCTCTATGACAGCAGAAATTTACCCAAGTACCATAAAATTGATGGCTAAGTATAGAGAAGCTACAATGAAATTAAAGTATTTTCAACAAAGCACAAAATTTTCTCTATTTGAACAAAATCACATGCATAAAGAGAGTTTTATATAGGTTATCACAGATGAGTTCAACCTTTTATAAACAGTCTTCTTCTTAAGAGTGCAACATGGAGAAGAAACTACCAAAGGTTCCCAGAGCCACATTTACTGCTTTGGAAACTCCAAATTATGTAGCAAAGAATCATATTTGAAGATAACATACTTTTAGGATTTTTAAGGGTAAGTTATTTAGGTTTTCATTTACTGTCCCCTCTGTTCTGAGGCTTACATGTCCCTGATAAAAATATGGGATATATATTTTTCTTCTTTTACAGCTCCCTCTAAATATAGAGCCAAATTCTTACTTTGTTTAAGCTTTATTCTCAAGTTTCCTGCTTTTTCCTTAACTTTCAGCCTAACATAACATCAGTGATTTCAATGCTGTTGGACCTGAACTACGATTTGTACAGGATAGAAGAATCCAACACCTTTTAACAGAAGTCACACCAGATTTGCCACTTCCTTCAGAGTCTGATATTAGGCTTTTTCCTCATATAATGAAATTAATCAAACATTTCCTAATACCAGTTTAATGGAATAGTTCTTGACCGAAATGTGTCCTATCATTCTGCCCCAGTAAATATTTCCTTGCAAGGTTTTTCTCTGGGAAATATCCTCAAAAAACAAAGCTTGAAATGAAGCCAGAATGATCTCATTTCAAATGATCTTCCAGATTTCAGCCACTAACTTTGGCTCCTAGCTACAGATCTGTTCACATTTTTCCCTAACCTACAAATTATTTGATTCACACTTAAAGTTTATTCCATCTCCTGATTGAAGATAAGCAAAAATAAGAGCTTTTGAAGGTTCCACTTGGCCATTTTCCTGGGAAGCAGATTTGTAGCACCAGCTAGCCCATTTTTCAACAGCGTGTATTCTCACTGCCCTGATTATTATGTGCTCATTTGCACTAATTCAAAGTCAGCTCACAAAACTAACACAATCTAATTTGGTAACAATACCTATCCACCTATAAACTGAAACAAATTATTAGACAATGTTCAGCTGTGTAGAGACTCAGACATGGAAGTATCTTTCTAAAACAAATATTTTTACTTATTTTTGAAAAATCTTTCTAAAATGAATGACAAGATTACCCTTGCCAAAACATGGTGACTTGCATTCTCTGGAGAAAAAAAAATTGTATCTCTGTTTTTCTCCAAAAGATGTAAACCCTACTATTTTTATTGATTGAAAATGAGGGAAATCCCATTCTAAATTAAACTCTATCTTTCTAACATACTTCTATCTGAATGCAGTCAAAGTTCATCCAGTAGAATATAAAAACAATATTCTGGAAAATGTGAGTAGCCGATAAAAGAACTATTATATTCCCCAAACTGTTCGACACAAGCAGGTTTTTAAAACCAAGTAACCTTCAGTATCACAAATTCACACAAGCAACTTGATATGATTCCTCTTACCTAGCTTCATGAGAATGTCCAAAGAAGTCAGAGAGATTCTTAGAGTCAACAGTCCACGTTGTATTTCCTCAGCAGCACCATGGACTCATGTTAAGAAATGTTACTAGTGATATTCTGCTAGTACAGGAACCCCAGCTAATCACTGATGCCATTGTCCTACACAGTTAAAAAAGTGATATTCTAAATGATAAATGCTTATGCTATGTATAGCTTTTCTTTTTTAATGCCTACCCTCAGTCACAAAAGCTGCTCCTGTGCAGTTGCCAGAGATTCAGTGTATTGTACTTCCTTTAACTAACTCCACCAAGCAAGCTGAAAGTGGAACAATCTGAAATATATGACTGCCAAACTTTCAATTATCATTAGGGTTTTAAAAAAAATGCCAGGGCTATTTTGAGTGCAGTTACAATAGCACGCCACCTGTGAATAGCTGGTTGGAATGCCACGCCGACAAAGCCTCATTGGCTTGTATGAACTAAATTTTCACCCTCTAGCAATAACCTAAACTATTCAGACATGAAACTCACTTGTCCTTCACTGTTCTCTAAAGCTATGTCTGTGCACCAGCTATTTTTTCAAGGATTTTTTCAGACACTTTCTCAAGAATGTAAAACCATTAGGGTCATGCAGACACATAGAGACAGATCTATTAACTGACAGCACTCTCAGGTGCAAGTGATTATCATGATCTACACCGTTTTGATGGGCCATTTCCATGATCATATTTCTCTGCCAGATTTATTTATTTCCACCATCAGAGCACCCCATTATCCTCATGAGTGCCTGTCTAGAGCAGTGAACATATTTGAAGCAAATCAAGAAGATGCTGACGAGTATTTTACTGACATCTGATGGGTGCCGATGCTTTCGAAGTTCTAACTCAGTGATACTTTAAATTCAGGATTCTGTCTCACAAAGACATATGCACTGTCTTGGTTTGTCTTTCCAGGAAGTACTCACTCTGCATAAAATTAAACACATATCACAGCTCTAGTAGATCTCTCCAGCTGAACACTTATCAGGTTGATATATTTTACCCTAGTACAGGTCCACCTCTTTTTATGCTTCCCCTGGTTAACATGATTTCCCCAGATATCCTGAAAACTATTCCCAGCAATAAAACCACACAATTTCCCTGACCAGTATCATCCACTGCCACTTCTGCAGAGCTTTAGTTTGCCCTTAGGAGAAGTGGCTGGGGCTGTTAAGCCAGAAAAAAGCAGGCTCAGGGTAGAGCTTACTTCTCTCTACAACCACCTTAAAGAAGGTTATAGCCAGATTGGGGGAGTGGGTGTGTGTGGGCGTATGCATGTGTGTAAGACTTTCTCCTGGTAACAAGAAACAGGACAAGAGGAAATGGTCTCAAGTGGCAATAAGGGAGGTTTAGATTAGACATTAAGAGAAATTACTCCGCGGAAAGAGTTGTCAAGCTTTAGAAAAGACTGCCCAGGAAAGTAGTGGAATCACCAACCCTATAAATGTTTAAAAACCGCATGTTTATGGCACCTGAGGGCATGGTTTAGGGGTGAACATGGTTGCTATGTTGGTGATTGGATTTGATGATCCTAGTAGGTATTTTCTAAGCTTAAAAATTCTATGATTCTAATACATCCAGTTGTCCACATATATTTCCTAGACTGTGACACCATATTTAAGTCATTTTGAAGGCCATTACTAACCCATAAAAAGGTATTTTTATAGATAAGAAGCTAAATTCCTTCACAAATACCATGAGCTTAAGTAGCAATCTTATGGTGATTGTGAGACATAATTGAAGTTTTTTATGTTGCTTCAAAACATATTTGAATATATCTGAAGATTTCCTGAAATTGGATTATAAATTCTGTCATTCCTTTTGTCTTTTTGTACTCCAGTCATATACTATCATTATTTAGAGACAGCAAAAATCAGTATAGACTTTCTAGAGTGTATTGATTTTTTTTAATAACTTTTTTTTTTTTTTGGATTGCAACTGATATAGTGGGCTGGCATATCCTTTTCTAGTCTATTCGTAAAATACATGCAACTTCTGTTCTCAGCTCAAGGCCAATCAAAGCCAAAATAAGGAAATAACATCTCAGAAGCACAACTGAAACCTGCAGGCCTTAAATCTGCCCTATGTCAGTCCACCTGTCTTGTGAAGCAGCATTACTGACAGCAAAGGGCCCACAGATTTAAAAAAGAAGGAGCAATAGCATAGCTGTTTCTGCCTTATTTCCCTATCATTTTTAGCCACCAGGAGCTGACTGCTTTTGAGAAAACAGCAAACGGGAGATAAGGCAAACTCGAGTTCAGTGCTTGTTTGCATCTGAGAGGTGATCTTAAGGTGGTCTTAATATTACTGTTGACCAAGATACTAAAGTGACACTTACACAAATTATCTGTTTTAAAATGTTGGAATGTGCACTGTCAGGTTTCAGAGTTAATGAACAAGAAGCCATAAACATTCTTGTAACACAAGTTAATAATTCCATATGCTGTGTTCATAGAGTTCAAATAACAGTATTTGTTGATGGTTGGTTCAGATTCAAGCTTATCTTCAAAACCAGACCATGGTATTCTCTTTTATTTATTTAATATTTCTGAGCAATCTGCATTCTGCAATATTTTTCCCAGAATCAGAAAAAAAATCCCACGGCTAATTCTCCTTCTCTTCTGAACTCAAGAGCATTGGTCCTGTTTCTGTTCAGAACTCAGTGCATAAATAATAGGATAACATTCGAACTGCGATTTAAGCATAGACTGTTCTGGTTTTTCTTCAGCTCTGGTATCACTCAATTTTTCTACTTAAGATTCACTCTAGCTTCTCTAAAATGTGAAGTCCATCCCTTGTGCTCTGTAGAACATTATAATATTCAATGCTGCTGTTACTAATTATTTCAATGAATTTTACAGCATTGCCCTGAAAGCTTCATAATGCAAACTACTGTTTTTCAGCTATTTTTGTATTTATGTTGCTTCTTCCCTTTCTAAAAGTCCTATAATCACATCATGGTGTTTAAAGTGTGACATTTGCTCTATGTAGACAGAGTTTCACCTAGTTTAGTGTGAAATTGGCTTGATCTTGATAAAATTACTATAGCTGGTATAAAATTACATCTGACTTTCAAGTTGCATCTGGGAGATGTGAAGACTTGCTTTAATTTTTTTTCAGCCTGACAGCAAAAAAAGACTTCTCATATTTCTCCTAGATTTTCTTTGTCATTTTCCTTCTCTCTATCCTCCTTCTCGATCACACCTGACTATGACAAAGATGTACCTGGAACTGCAACAGGAAAACTACTTGAGTAAGCACATATAAATGTGTCCACATGGACACAGACCTCTCTCTTGGTTCATTAGCTTTTCTCTTAGCCCAGCAATACCACCCCTGTAAACCAGCACTATGTGCTACATCCCAGTTTATGTTTTTTTAAATAATTTCACCCTTCTTTCTTCTAGCATGTAAACTCTTTTCACTCTATCTTTTTCACTTAAAGTATGTAGCAGCAGCAACCACATTTCCAGTGGTCCCTACTGTAAGTCCCCATTATGCCACAATTATGGCTAATTAAGTTTTCTACTTCCTTCTGCCATATGCTGAACATTCACTTGATAGGACAAAAGATGATATAAGGCTCAGTCAGCGCCAGATGCTTATTCACACAAAAGTCAGATAGGCAGACAAATGTTAGAAAAACAGATTAGACAGGAAAATATAAAATATTTCTTGTCTAATATTTTAAAAATAACACAGAAACCACCTGGAGAAAACTTATTTATAAATACCACAACTGTGAGGTTTAGAATTTGAAATCTACTCTCACGTCAGTAAAATACAGAACAAATTCTTCTGCCTCTCAGAGAGATCTGCACAGTACTCAGCCTGATCTTCCTGATCCTTACATTTGTGCTGCTAATCAGGCATGTTTCTTATGTTTATCATTCATTCTCCTTAGCAACCAGGGTACAAGCAAAGGAAGGAAATCTAATATGGATATGTTCATTGAAGAATCCTTAAAAAAGATTAATGCTTCATAGTATCAACTGCATTGAATTAAGGCTAACTCTTGGCATTGCATTTTTCTTTCTGAGTGTCATGTCCTTAAGTCATGCTCTTTAGAGACAATTTGGAGATAATTTGAATAGTATAAAGTATAATAGTATAAAGAGGGAAGTGCTTATTCTCTTTGTTTCTGAGGAACACAAGAAAATATAAACCTTATTAAAGTAAAAATAATCATGTAAAAGAAAAAGTAATTTAGGCAAATTTTCACAATCCTTAAATAATTTGGCTCACCTTGAGCTTTTCAGAGACACAATAATGTTTTATTTCAGGGGTTAGATAAACTGCAAGTCTCCATTCTTTTCTTGTTTTGGGTTTCAATCAGAATAGTTTCATGAGTCATGTATACAGTCACAGAAAAAGATGTTTGGAAAATGAAAATAAAAATATCAAGTACAGGACTCAAAAATGCTCAAATAAAGCCAATAAAATATGGTCTTATGATCAGCAGGAGTACTTTTAAGGATAACCTTAAGGAACTTGAGGATAATCTTATTACAGTTGGCTGGGTAAGAAATGGTACGTAAGTGGAAGACCACAGGCTCTTGTCTACCTCTTTAACTTTTGTTTGGCTTTCTCCATTCCATTGTTACTATTCAACTTTTAGCTGTCCCTCTTCTATGAACAACTGCCTGGAGACAATGAGAGAGGTGTTTGTTCTTCTTGTGCTCCACACTCTCTGTGTGTGACCCCAGACGAAAGGAAGGGAACGGGGAGAAAGAGGAAAGAGGGGGAAGAAAATCACCTCTTAATGTGTCAGTATTTCCATATGTTTGCTTAATAAAACTGACCATGTGGGTAGAATAAATAGTGCTGAACTGCTCTCAGTATTGTCAGAGAAGAAGCATATGCACACAGGCAATTAGAGGATAGTAGCTGGCATCCGGCACATCTGTATTCTACTTGACATTGCACTAATTTACTCATTAAACCAAAGCTCAGAGAAATAGGTTTGCAGTCTAACTAGGCAGCAAGGACTCACTGATAGTAAATAGTTGAAATTTTTCTCAAAAAACCCCCTAGCACTGAAATCCAGACTGCTGCTAAAGATAAGCTTGTTTTTAAGTGCGGGTTAAAAAGAAATCACTGAGTGGTAGAGAAGTACAAAGAATATTATGCAGAATAAAACCATTTACTAAGAAGGGGAACCATGTATATCTTGAGCAATTCAGTTCATTAGATTCCCTAATCCTTGCTTTTGCATGGAAAAATAATTTGAACTTACATTCCTTGGCACATAGAAGATGTAGTATTTTCACTCACAAAGTCTTGTTGCAAACAACAGCCCCACCTCTTTTAGACATCTAAACCTGCAGAATGTCTGTGGAAAGCATCCAAAGGCATAGCAATCAAGAGCCTCCACTGTGCAGAAGGCTCTGATGCAGAGACATCCTGCAGAGGCACTCCACTTCTCAAACATATTTTGAAGTACCATATTGCTTTTTTCCTAACATGAAATCAAGAGAAAAGGCAAAGGGAGATCAGCAGCACATCTATAACATGATTCATAGCCCTACTTTCCTCAGTGCACAGAAACACCTGATCTGCAGTTCTTGTGGCTAACTTGCTGTCCGAGTAACCAGAGAGAAATTAATCTCATTTAATTTTAGCTATCTAGCCTAACCTCCCATCTTTCTTAGATGTCTGTCACCTTGGGCTCCCTTCATACATTTATTTGCCCTCTCACAAATGCCCACATTAGAGGAAGATGGACGATTCTTTGGAAATGCCGTTTTTTCCTCTTTGAAACACAAGTGCTTAACTAAGACTTTGAAGTCTAACTTCTAGACATTAAAGCCAGAACTGATGAATCTCTCCCTAATTAATGGAGAGAGTGCAGAAACTCCAGAGGGTAATTCAACCCATCTATTTTAAATGCCTATTTAGAGAAGAGAGGAAACCATTTCTCCCCATTAACTATGTAGGGAGCCAAGTTAACTTGCTTAACCAGACACTTAGCTTCTGGACAGTAAAAGTTGCTAAGATGAATTACATCCCAAGCATTCTGCAGCCCATAAGGGGATTTCTTTCGATCCCTTCAAATCCTCACAAAACCCCTCATAGAGCTTGTTTATTCAGACTTTACAGAAGAGTCATGATTTAGCTCTCTGACAGTGATATAAATATAATTCAGGGATGCCTGGTGATGCTTTTTTTCATTTTCCTTTTTTTTTTTTTTTTTTTTTGCCAGACAAAGAAAAACAACCCCAAGCTAAATATCACTTCTGAGGTCTACTAGGTTATCTTCAGCCCTTGGATCAATATACAGATGGAATACAATTGTAAAGGTCACATTGGAAAATTCCCTCTTCATAAAAAAAAGAAAAGGTAATTTACCCAATTCTTATCCAAGGCCACTACTTCAATGTACTTTCATGTTAGCAAATCTAATTCTTCTATGAATGATCAGCATCTTTTAGGTTGAAGTGCAGACTACTGAAGGAAATATCATTTGTTTGTAAATTCTGTTCATAACTGGAATTCAAAAGTGATTTAACCAACTCCATTTGTATTATATTTTACAGCACTCAGACCTTCCAAAAGGAGGCTGTCCTATTGCTTTTTTACTTTATGATAGATAGGTAATTTTATGTTTCTATTAACTCAATTGGCCAATTACCAGCCTAAAATATAAATATATTACCAACCTTAAATATAAATTCAAGATGCAGAACATCCTTAAACTCTATGTAAAACTCGTCATTATAATATAGAAAAGTTAATCTTTGAGAGGGTGCTTTTAACTTTTACTTTCACTGTGCATTTGGTCCCTCAAAAATAAAGGTGATGTTTCTCTGTAAGCAAGTTATTTTGCCTTTCTGGAGAAAACTGACCTGAGAAATAAATCCCTGGGGGGATAATGGAAACCTATGAAATTAATAGACACTCACTAACCCTCATAAAGCCTGAAATAAACACACTTGATCGCCTAGATCCAGGAAGTTCTAGGATGCCATACTTGATCCCTGAATTAACAAAACAGAAAACAGGTTTCATGCACATAATATTTTTTATTGAGTAAAGCCATCCATCCAGGTTTTTATATATTATTTTCTTGTAAACTCCATTACAGAAATATAGTATTACAGATATTACAGAGAGAAAGCATCATATTGTAGTCAGTCTAAACTCCCTGTATAGCTAGTCAAGTTTCCAGGTCAGAAATATCTGAGATGTTTATAACATTGTTATTTCAATGTACCTTGAAGTCTGATCTTTTATGTGGATTCTTGATCCAGACTCATTTTTAATGTCCTCAAGTACATTGCAGTTTCTACATTTTAAAAGTGAAAAGACACATGAAAACATATAATCTTCTGCCTATGAAACCAAAAACCAAACAAAAATGTGATAGGCATTTTTCCAAAACAGCTATTCCCTGGTTTCCTTTTGGACACAGGGAGCTCATTAATTATGCTTTTAATGCTAATTTTGTTGATTTAGCAGAAAAAAAAACCCCACTTTGAAAAATAGGTGCTATGAAGAGAGAACACTTATGCCACTCTAAAAGGTAGTTAACCCTTTTCTCTAATGCTCATTCAAAATGTCTATTTCAGCTTGATTTTAACGCCAACCACAAGCAAAACTATGAGTTACTGCTGCTTATTCTTGCTGATGATCTCAAGGAACTGATTCAACAGCTAGTGACTGCCAGCACATGGGAACATCTTGTACGTGGAAACATCTTACAGCCAGGCCAGACAGAGCAAAATGTATCCGGTTTGATGGTGGGAAATTACAAGGGATTATTTTAAGCCATTTGATTGCTTTCCTTTCATGAAGTGCTAAATGAACATGTTTCAGAGTGTGTTCCAGAGGGTCTCACCTGAAATGCTATGTCCACGGAATGTCACCTACAAGCTAGTGCTGCACCTGTTTTCAAAGGGCAGCAGTGTGGAAAGTGCCTCCACTCGGTAAGGATTGTATATGTGCCCTTTCACACTTTGAATGGTGAACTTCTGCAAGAGCTTTGGCAAGCAACCCATTCTTCTCAGGGAAGTGACAATAAGAAGAAGAAAGAAGTCAGCCTTTGTGGGAGAACTTCTCTTGACTGAAATATTACCTAAAAAAATTTTGGGCTCACCTTGTTTATGATAGTCTTTTGGAAATCATTTGGTTAAAACGGTTTTTATTAATACAGAATAACTAGGTAAATGGTAAGTAGGTATTATTTTTATTATAGAAAGGAAGAAAAAATATTGAACCTGTTCACAAATTTTGAGATAAAGCTTTCGACTTCAGTAAATCTTTGAAAAATAATGTGTAAGGAGTGATTTCACCAAACAGTTTTCTATTGTCACTATTTTACATAGTGGGTGCAGAACTTTTTTTAATATGCTGTTTAACCAGGAAAGCAAATCAAATGAAATATTTTTTTAAATTATTATAATACCTTTTCAGTTGCCCATCAATTGTCTTTTTCTAGCTAAATGGAAAGCAGAAATACTTTATCACAAGATCCCTTGCCCCTGCATGTAAGACTGATCACAACCAAACAGAATGCAAAAACCTGACATGTCAACTTGAAGTGAGTTGTTTACAAGCATAAAATCCCTAGTACTAAGTCAGCTAAGCAGCTGTTAAAGGGATCTTCACATCACACTGTCTGAATTTCTCTTCTCCCATCTGAAGAACTCACCTCCTGCCACTCTATAGAGAGCATGTTCTTTCTCATGTAAAGAGACATAGGCATTGCACCTGGCAACTGCAGCAGCAACATCTCTAGACGAACCATTTCTAGTGAAAACAATTATTTTCTTATAGGGTATCTTCATTATTTCTAATGTATGGATGTATGGGGAAAAAATACCCCCCTTCCCCCCCCCCCCATCAAAATACACTTTAATGATTTGATGCAATAATTTATTCTTTATTGTAGCTGTAAGAAGATTTAGCAAAGTATCCAGAATTATCACTGGCCAAAATAAAAACATCTGAAAAAAATATTTCATACTCAAAAAGGGCTACATTTTTTCCTACCACGCACATTAAACTGTCTTGGTGTCATTGAAAAGCATTTCCCCCTGTGTTAACTTTTTTCATGTGATAGAAATTAGATCATAATTTGTGTCCTAACTCAGCATGTGAGTGCTTAGCATCTCTGAAAGCCAGGTCATTCCTCTTAATAACCTTTAGACACTGTTTCCGGAGACTGTCCTTCTAAGTAATTCCTACTTGGATGCTTGTAAGGGTAGAACAGAGAAGGGATTCTATTTCCATCACTTTAAAACATCCCCAGAGGAAATGAAATGTAGCCTGTATCCACTGAGCATATTTTGATGCTTGTAATATGCCCTGGTGTATGCTGGAAGACCCAGAAGAAGCTATTACTGAGGCAAAAGTTCCTCTGGGTCTTTTGCTGCATATATATAGCTTTGGTAAAGTTTCAAACCTTGTAGCTTTTAATGGTTTAAAACATTCCCTGGAGGGCATATATTGATGTAGGCATACTCAGGTGGAATGGCTTCAAACAGCCTAGCTGTTCCACTGTTGCTGTGTCCTAAGTCCAAAATCATTAATGTGATAGGCAGGAGAGTTTGAACAGTTACTCCACACTTTCTGTGACATAAAAGCACCTTTCTTTGCTCAAAGGAGGAGTGGATTGCACAGCATCAGAGTTCTGTATGAGGTGAAAGCGATGTCAAGACATATGTGATCAAAAATAATTCAGCAGATGTGGTTGGAGATTTTTTTATTTAAATACTTTTAGAATTATTATTATTATTACTCATTAAAAACAGTTCTTAGCAAAATCTAATTGGAAATTTCAAAATACAGAGAAAAAGACCAAACAGTTTTGAAGGCAGAGCAACTTATAACTCCGTATTTCTCATCTAAAGCCTTTCAGCGACTGCTCAATGTTATCCCCACTGCTTCACAATGTTCAAGTGCCTTTGAATATCTTCAAACCGTGGAGGACACCTAACATAACACCAGCAAATTTTCTAGCTCTTGAGTTCTCCAGCTACCAGGCAATTACACAAATAGTGGAGAATGGCATTCCCAAGCCTGCTGGGTATTTGGAGGAGAGAGTTTTTTAAAAAACCCAAACCTGCTTGTTTCTCTGAAGGACTGGGAACAGAACCCACACGTATTTCAATGGTTTTTTTAATAAAGCAGCACCTGAGAAAATAAGGTATGTGTGTGCATAGATGCTGCAACACATACAGAGAAACATATTTGTAAAACAAGTACTTAGAAACAGTGTATCTGTAAGAATTCCCAGGATTCTTTTTTGTCCTAGATTTCTCATCAGAATGTAAGTTTACCTTGTTATTCCCTTTCCAGCTATGACGCTATTGTGTGACCCAGCACTCAACTCCAATTCTGCACCCATCTTTGAGGAAAACATGTTACTCTCCCTTCCAAACGGTATAGAGCCAAAAATAAAATAAAAGAGATAAATTACACTTCAACTCAATCAGATCTTTGAACATGAAAGTTTCAAGTTACTTTAGGGAGTGCCAGAGCTGTGGATCTTCCCACCTGGCACAAAGTTCTTATGGTGTATAAGATGCATAACCAGTGACAGGTAAATCTGAAGAGAGAAGTGGGATGGTTACATGAGAATATGTGTAGTAACTAGGTACAAAAAATATGACCAAGAGAGACCATTAATCCCTTCCCAATAAGTTAAAAGGAAAACTAAACAAGATAAGAATATAGAAGAGAAAGCCTTATTATTTTTTACATCCCTTTTTGAATAATAGCACCAAGGATATACCAGAGTTTCCAAGTAAAGAAAAGGAAATATTGATGATTCAAGTATCACAAGAGAAATTGCTGGAACAGATCAATAAATAAAAGATCAGTGTTTCTCAAGAATAGAATACTGTTTATTCAAAAACAAAGCAATTTAAGATTAATCAAAAAGAAATCCACAATTATGCAGTTTCCCATTGAATTCCATTTGTATACTGAACCACACAGGTCAGCAGTGATCCTCATGTAACTCCTGAGAGAAAGCAAGAAAGAATTCAGCTTCACACATGTATTACTGCAGTAATAACTGAGGAACCAATTAAAAGTAAAAGTGTTTAATGTGAGGATCAAAGTTAAAAGCCTTAATGCCCTGTATGTGTCTTAACCTATTAGTATTCTTTTGGTATGTTAATAAATAGCAGTTAAGAAAGAACTGGCAGATATAAGTTTTCTGGAGTTCCAAAAAGCCTTTGAGAATGCTTCCCACAAAAGGCTATTAGAGAAGCTAAGTAATCACAGGATGAGAAGTAAAGCATTGTCATTGATTAGAAATCAACTACAAAAAGGAGAACACAGAAGCAGAATGCATTTATTAGTGGTCACTGCTCCATGTGGCTGAAGGTTAACAGCAGGGTGGCCTCAGGTTCTTTACAAATGATGAGAGTGTTTAATCTATTTATTAATCATCTGGAAACGGCACTAACAATAAGATGGAAATGTTTACAATGGACACAACAAGTCTTAGATTAATTAAGGCCAAAACAGGCCAAGGAGCTTTTGGGTTGCTTAAAAGAGCTCAGTGAAAGGGGAAACAATGGCAGATGGAATGCAGCACTGCCAAGCCTAATAGAAGCACAGGGGAAAGAACCATATGAAATACTTCATCTAAAATTAAAAACCCAGTATGACCACTGAAGGGGGGAAAGACCCTCTTGATATGCACAGATCAATGAAAATACTTCTCTGGCACTAACCACAATCTATAATAAAGAAATTGCTGAGAAAGACAAGGAAAAGGGAAGAGTACCAGCATAAAGGCTACAAAGGCTGAGATGTATTTTTTTTAGGGGTGAAGCCTGGCACCTTTAAATGAAGATGTTAAAAAGGCATAATGAATAAGTAAATTTAAATCACAAATAAATTAAATTATACAATTACTTAACTCTCTTCTTAAGACAAATAAAGAATGTGACAAAACTGAAAATTGCACATTTAACACAGACTTGTGTTTTTCATTATTATTTAAATCAAAGATATAGAACTCCACATTTGATGTTGCCAAGTTAAAAGGACTTGTTGCCATATGAATGAAGAACTTTGATTTTCCTGTGGATTTATATGTAAAAGTTCCTCACTGTACTCTGTTCAGTACAGCAAGCCAGAATCAAACCAACACAAACAATAAATGAAAAGTCAAGTCACCTCTGCAGTTATCATCTTCTATTTCATGTGCACACATTTTAGTCTTATCCCAACCTCTATACATCATAAACCACTTTTTTCAGCTGCAGGTCTTCAGTCATGGTTACTCATATTTTATTCCCTCTTTCAGAAAATTGTCCTTCTTAGCACAGAATATTACTGCACCAAAGACCCACAGTCAAACTTATCAGGAGAGGCTGGCTTGGCAGAGAGCCTAAGGAGGGTAAAAGAGAAAAGGCTGGGTAGTGATGAACAATAAAGAGAAAAGGATAGCTGTATCCCAAAAGATGTTTTAATGGTTATCCTTACCACTGGTGGGCAGCAGTTGGAAATGTATTTAGGACAACCCTGGCTGCACCAAACCGGGAAGGGCCTGTACCCTTTAGATAATTAAAGCATCAGTAATGTGTGAAACAATGCCTACAAGAAACAGCTGCTAACAGCAAAACTTTAATGAATGAAGACTTGATACATGAATCCTTTTTGCCAAGAATCACAGGTAACACCCACATTGTAATGTGTCAGAGCTGTAGGAAACTCTTGTATTACAGCAGATGTACAGACATTCTCATTTATATGGACAATATACAAATAAAATCCTTCTCTGTCAAACAAGAAAGTGCATTTAAATGCCTTCATTAGTCAGAAGCCACCAGTGGAGTCCAAAATCTATATGCAAAAGGAGCAAATAGGCAACATAGCCCTCTACTAGTATTTCAAGATATTTAAAAATTATATTTTCCTATGTTTGATTACTGGTTTAGCTATACCCCTTTAAAATAGTTCTTATAAATAAGATTATCTCCTTCTACCCTAGTCTCCACTTCAGTCTAACAGCTTGCCACTAGATATAAGAAAAAAAAATCTGAGGAGCTACACAAAAAAATCCATAAGAACTATAGGAACAGAAATCTTTACTCAATTATTAAAAAGAACCAACAGATTTAATACATGAAAAATAGCAAGAACCAGATTTTAGTGAAAATTTGGTGGATTTGCTACACATTTAGAGAAAATTAACATTTTGAACACCACTCTAAGTACCTTTGAAAGTGAAACTTATCTCTAACAGTAAGATACCCCTTCATGTATGAAAACATACTAATAGAAAAGAATATGGAAATGTATTTTATTGAATCATAAGCTTATAAATTGACTACTGTATAATATTGATAAAGAAGAAACTTCACAAACTAGTAAAAAATCTTCTGGTCTTGTGTAAAATTCATTTTACCTTCCAAGCATATTCCCAGAGCAGATCACTGAGAAGTGTAGTATGTCAGTTCCTACAGCCTGCTTGCCAAAAACCACACTCTTTTCAGTTTTGTGATTCTTCAGTATCAGCTGCTTCAGGGTAAAGCAACATGAGTATAACCTGAGATACATTTGACTGAAGTCTTACGTGAATATGTTTTCAGTCTACTCTTATGCTGACCTTACTTAAACATCTGCAGTTTTGGCTGTCTGCCACTCTGCTTTTCCTGCTGGCTGGGCAATGTCTTGTCTCTGCTTCTTGGTCTCCCTTGCAGTTCCTGGTCAGATCAGTAACATCTGGTGATGCAGAAAGCCCTGATCACCTGCCAGGTATTCCCCTCATGTTTTGATCAATCACACACACTGGTACCATTTCAGCCAATTATTTCTTAATCAGTTTTTGCTAGGTCAGTATATCACTTTTCTTGCCTCCTTTCATCCCAACTTCTCCAGTTGGGGGAAAGGTCAGAAAGCTTCTTGATGGTTGCTGAAAGCTAAAAACGTTATACCCCACAGATTACCAGGAACATGTTACTATTAGAATATGACCCTAGAGGAACTAATTTTCTTCCTACAAGTCCAGTAGATGTACTTAAAACCAACTCAACAGATGGCATGAATTTTCAGGGTTCAAAAGTAATGACCTGCAATTACTGGGCATATTGTAATAGAAATACCTAAATAATAAAAACTGGAAAGGTAGTAGTTCCCCATACTAACAGCAAATATTCTATCAGAAGGGAAATGTTCTTCCAATGTTCTCTTTTCTAATGAACTGCACACTACTTTGTAATCATTAACAAATAAAAGGATCACTCTGTGAAGAAAAATAATATCAGTCCATAACATAGACACAGCTTAGTCATGTATGCTGAAGAAATCTAAAGAAAATCAAGTTTTCACATGTACAAAAAATTTAAATAATTAAAAAAGAAAATCAGCTACTTAGGCTTTCCTGAGTAAGTAACTGTCAGTTTAGTACCTATCTAAAATCTAGACTGAATACTGCATCATAGCCTTTTTTTAATTTTAGCAGGAAACAAGAAAATGCATTGGAACATAGTGAGGATAGTATTATATGAAGGCAGGACAGATTAGTTTCACTGCTGCCAATTTCCCTCACAAAAATGCTTCCTTTTCATGATTATTTAGATACTTTTGCACCATTCTGAAACTAAAAACTCAAGAGTTTCCATAAAAAAGCACTGAAAGTTCTGTTCAGCCTTATGTCAGTGTATTGGGAGGGTGCTGTGAAATCCACAGTGAGGACAGAGGCAGACAGGGCTGCAGTGGTTCTGCTGCACAGAGGCTTGGCAGATGCAGGGAAAGCATACAGCAAAAATCTGCATCACCTCCATAGGCATGCCAACAGAAGATTAGAAAAAAAAATTAAAAAAGGATAATACACAATCACTACTGCCATGATTATACAGAGCCAGGTGCAGTGAATCATTTCTGCAATTTGGCTCAGGGCCTTGAGATGCAGTCCTGAAGAAATTGCTGAGATACTTTGGGAATTATCTCCAGGTTGAACTTCTCTTTAACTATAGCTATATGAATATTAACAAGGAGTGTGGCTCTGTAGAGATACTCTGTAAACTGACACAGTGCCATGAGCCTGGTACTCACATTGATGTGTTCCATCAGTTTTACTTTGGGATAACCCTAGTCCTTTTTGAGGACTGCACAACCCCTAGTACCTGCAGCTCACTATAGGAGCACTTCTTGGGCACCTGTATGGCTTTGCTTTCAGCAGGCAACAATCCATTTAGTGAGGGGAATCAAGGGGCAGTGAGAGTGGCAGTGGGAGTGAGTGGGAGGTTTCAAAAGCACAACCAGACCTGAACTGAAAGGCTGATGGAGACAGCCTGAGGGCAGCTGCCTGTACACAGCTCAGGCACCTGTGATTTGTGCTGCCCAGTGTGTACAGACTCCGGAAGAAATAAATAGTTACCTTTTAACTCTATTAAAGACACAAAGTCAAGAATGGAGTGTGAAGCAGCACCAGCTCTTTGAGCAATACCACAAGTGCATCTCATGGTGCACCTGCATGCTATGGGCCCCTGCATTGCTGAATTACTGTAATATTTGAGTTCCCCAGTAGCATCTTTATTTGTAGGGGAAAAAAAAAAAGAAACCTAACTGTGAGATGCAAATATTTTCTGGAAGCAGCAAAACATATCTCCTACTCCTGCACATCTAAACGACTTTGAAAGAGGAAAAAGATCACCTCCATCCCAAACTTCTATTGGCTCTCTTCAAATTAGACCTATATTAACTATTGAGCAAAAAAAAACCCAAAAACCATGATGTCACTATTTTCTTCCATACCATAATTTAAAGAGGACTGTTTCTGCAGCAATTTGAAAGAAACAAAACACTTGAAACTAAAAAAGAAACATTTTAAAGAAATCTTTGAGAAGTCACTGTAATTCATGCTTATATTGCACAAGCTAACATCATTCTGCCCTTTAAAATATTTCAGAAAAAAATATAAAAATCACATTATACAACAGTAATAAAAACCTGATCTCCCAGATAATTGCAGTGATCAAAATATCCTGGTCTTAAGAAGAAAAAAAACACAGAACAATGAACTTTGTCATAATTTGAAAACAGAGAAGCAGAAACAAAAAAAACTCTAAAATATTCCACAAAGGATCTCTACAAATGCATTTGGAAGAGCAATGTACAACAGGGTTAGTGGGCATTCCAACAATAGACACGTGCATTCTACTTTTACTGTGGAACCTTTCTGAGGCATCGATGAAAGAAAGAAAGACAATACCGAGTAATTTACACTTCCACACAGAAAACAAACAAATCCTGAAAAAAAAGGAGAAGACAATTTAGAAAAAAAACCGTTACATTTTCCTATGCTTCTTAATTTTCCGTAATCCATGACTTTTCAGATTTCCATAGGACTCTACTGCAGGACTGTCCTAGCCTCTCCCGAATGCTTGTTGCTACATCAATAATTTCCTTGTTTCACCTCCTTTAAGACATACACACACACACACATATATGTGTGTATCAAACCTGTAATTTTTATTTAAGATGAGTCATAGTTAAAATTACTACCTTTTTTTATGAGTGTTGAAATGTACCACAGAGCAAAACTTCCACTATCTGATCAATTCTTCAACTTACACTTAAATTTTAGCTGTATTTATGCAGCATAAATACAGAGTGTCTTTGCACCAATCAAAGCATCTTCTCTGGATTTAAACTAGAAATACTACTCATCATCATCTCTCCTCTTAATCCTGGTGAATGACCTACACTCTTGGCTGGAAAAGGGAAATAATTTTGCTTTGTTTTCTTCAAGGTTTTTCCTCCCCCTGGATAGCTGAACAACTTAAGCTCATAATATTTTTCTACAGCAGTGCCTGAAAAATCAATAGAATAAGAGAACACAATCAAGACCAAGTACAACAACAAAGAAAAGGGAAAAAACCCATCAATCTAACAACAATAACAAATTAGTAATGTCAGTCAAAGACAGGGAAATGAGCATTTAAAGCACTCTGAATATTGTTTTTTGTAGCAAGGTTTGTAAAGCAAATCAGTCTGTGCCAAAACTGTCCTTCTGAATTCATATATTTGAGTTTTAAACATATCCTCCTTTAAACATATATTACTCTTCTCAAAACAATATTACATTTTAAGCAAAGCCATTTATTTCAATGGAGTTAGTCCTGGTTTATGTCATTGTGGATTGCTGACTAAAGAAAATTGGCCTATATTTACAAATGAAAATAAAGTAATATTTTAAATTCATATCTGTCATACAGAGATTGGCTTGTAGTACATTTACTCTGATCTGGTCCCAGGAATTAATCTCAGTGCCTAGATTTTGAAAATCTATTGTTACATCAATGATTTAATTTCATTAATATAGTGAGGTTGCAACAAAAAATCTGCATTTATAAGATTCAGCTTTAAAAATTATGAGATTTAAATAGAGACAAAAGAAACCATAATGCACTTCTAACTGAATTGGAATATAAACCAGGAAGCCTCATTTCCTGAACTCCAGCCCTATACTGTATCTTGTTAGCTAAACTCAGCTTATAATAGGGGTCATTTCCCCAAGGATTGTTACATCAGAAAGCATACATGGAAAAAAAATACAAAAATTGTTTCTGCTTTCAATATAATTTGGGTAATATTTCAAATGTACCTTGTTCAGAAACTCCTAGTTCTTCATAATACTGGTCCAAGTTCTGTCAGGTTCTCTGTAGAAATATTACATCAAGACTTTAACTCCAGAGCACAACAGGACTGGAAACGAATATTTCTCATCTCTGGATGCAAGAAGAATTTTAAAAGCCATCCCAGGGAACCTTGGCTACGCTTTTGACTTGCTTCCCTTTTTTAAGTGCAGAACCTCAAGCCAGTGGAATCTAATCCTCATATATCCTCAGCCCTGGCCCTGCTCCAGGGCAGAGCTTCTAAGTTCCAGGCAGGCAGCACATGCTGGGGCATCCCCACAGTCAGGATGCTGAGAGCTTCCCATACTTGTTCCCTTCTGCAAAAAAAAACTTCCTTGTAATAAAAACTTCCTAGTCTCTCATCAAAGTACTGTACCACAATATTTACAGACTGAACATAGTGTGAAAGGAAAAACATTAAATGATGGGTTTATACCTCTAGAGGTATAAAACTGGCAATATCCCAAAATACATGCATTTGGGATACTTTACTAAATAATAAAAAAGGCCAGTAAATGAGGCTCTGATGACATTGATCTTTTTCCACTGATTACACCAATTTCCTGGCTTTAAAATGTCTAGAATTAGTACAGACACATCCCACTAGAAAACCACCAGAAACTTGCTTAAGAAGTTTACTAACAATCAGTTTTCTAAATAGATGTTACAGTAATACTTCTCTTCAAACCCTTTAGAGATTGTAATCTTTACCAAAGCATGGATTTGGGATTATTTGTAGATGTTTTTATTATAAAATTACAATTGACATACATAATTTTATTTTCATCATTTTGATAATAAATGCAGGAACTTTTAGTTCTATTTTAAAAATAATTTACTTTTGAAGCGAGATATGTTATACCAGATTTCACCACAGTCAGTTGCACAGTAAACTGTAAGTCATTCCATGCACAGAAATTTTTACAGCTATGAAGTTTGTCTTCATTATCCTAAAACCCTCCTATACAGAAACCCAGTTTCCACAAATATATGTGAAGGCAACATATTCATACAAAATTTCCATATAATTTTGTGGGTATGTTTTTAAAATATATATACTTGTATTATTTTTTTCACAATATAAATAGCCAAAAAACAAATTGAACTTTTCATTTGCTATGTTGTTCTTTTTCTACAAGCTGGGTTTTATTTTAAAGAACATCTGGTTTTTTTATCCAGTGTGTGTATACAAATACAAACATTTGTCTCAGCAGAGATGATTTTAGTGCCTTTGAAAATGTAACTTTAGCAGTGAGGAAATACCCCTCGAAATGAAGTTATACTAGTAAAAAGTTTGTATGTTCTTGATTCATGAGCACAATAAATCAACTAATATAAGTTAAGAATATCTTTTCCACAATAGCAAAAGCTTTTCCATCTGGTGTACTGTTCATCATGAAAAATAAGTTTACATTAATACATTTTTATATTTATCATCTTACATTTAATTGTTTATTATTACACACATAGGTCTCTGATATATGTAATTTACTTAATATAGATTTTAAAGTATTTAAGAGTTGCTCAAGTTCTCCCTTGAATACCAAGTATTTCTCTAGATAAATAAGTCTCATGCAAAATTATTTTTTTTAGAAGAACCTATAACCCCTAAATACAGAGAGCACACTAACTAATGTAGAGCAATGTTCAGTAAATCATCAATCAGCAAACTCTGGAAAATAACATATTCTCCTAAAAGAATCAATAAAATGAGAAAAATATCTTTTTCTAAATATCTCATCTTTTTCCCATCTGCTTAATAAAGAATGCCCTCTGATTCTAGATTGCTAATATCTTTAAAATGCAATAAAGATACTTCATTATGACGCTTAAGAGAGATGAAGTCTGTTGACAGGCCCAAGATACCATTTACATAAGTGTTCAGGCAAATTGAAGGCAACATCTAATCTAACATGCAGAGGATCAACAAGAATTAAACATGCATTTAAAAAGCACTCTAGATATCATACTTCCTCCATGGAAAATATCTGCTAAAAGCTGCAATATATTGCACATTCTAAAATGCAAGTATAATACAATTTCTTTTTTTCTTTCCTTTTTTAAAATTTTAGAATGGATATATTTGAAAATAGGTCTTAATAATGAAATTTCCTGAACCACAAGATTTTAAAAAAAAATTAATAAAAATGCAAATATCATACCCCAAAAGTGAAAATTTTTACCTTTTTCCTTATTATTTTTAATCTGTCTGGTACTATTTCCTTCTAGTTTCACTGAAGTAATTTAAAACATCCACAGAGACTTCCAAGCTGCTACAGATATTCTAAAAACCTAGACTGAAACATGATTTTTGTGGGTAACTTCACACCTTTACTATCGATTTAATCATGAAGTTTTCTTCTAAATATGAAACATCTGAATCAACTCTCAGAATTAATATATATTAAAGGTGAACATTCCCATCCTGGCTCTCAAACACACTTCAAAGGACCAAAATATTCATATAGGACTGCTGGAGTTTGTCACGTCAGCCTTTACCATCACCATTCATCCCAACAATTTTGTTGCATTCAATCAGTGCTTCAAAGGACCATACCAGGTAGCTCCATAAAGGCTTTTGGCCAATGTTATATCAAACACAGCTTTTGTCCATCAGTTTTGATGAAGGAGAGGATATGAGGGGAGATGAAGGGTGGGAGAATATCAAGTGTTGATCAACTTCACTTCAGAGCCATTTACATCATGCCCTATTCTTTCTGTAATTATGGACTGGAGCTAGTTGGATATAGCCCTTCAGTGTACATGTTCTGAAGGAGAAATTCATGTATTTCATATATCTACCCTGTTTGCAAACAAGGTCAATTCACAAATCCAAAGACAAACCTGGTCTTTATTTTTTTAAAGTATCTCCAAATTGATCAAATCTCTCAACAAGCCAGAATATGGCTCCAGTGCCTCACTATGTTTATATTCAGTTAACTGATTGATGCTGTAAAGGAAATCAAGCTCACACACATTCTCACTTAGAGATGTTTGCTCTACAGTTCTGACAAGAGAAAAGTACAGTGAAAAGTACATAGAAAAGTACAGTATGCTTACTGTAGCAAAGTGGCATAAATGTGTTTCTTGAGTGAGGGAGTTTGGGAAGTCTTGGGAGTTTCCTCTGATTTGGACAAAGGGAAGAAATTCTTATACACAGACACTCCACCCTACCCCCCATAAAAGAAAAAACTACCCTCCTTGTAAAGAGAGAAAGGAGAGCAAGAAAAAGAATCTCCAGCAGGTCTACCTGCAAAAATATCTGTTAAGAAGATGACCTACAATTGTTATTGTCTGGTTTCTAAATAGAAATAACAACTGAAAATGTCATATATACAAGATTTTGGTCTTCTCTCTCAAAAAAAGAAAAAGTGATGAAAATGCCATTATGTCATACAAGTCCGTTTCCTGTTCTCATCCCTAGGAAGCAGATTACATAGCTCATACATTCTTCAGGAACAGAATATAGATATCATAGAAGTTAAAGTGACTTGTGGTTTCACTAGGCTGGTGTAGGACAGCACAAGTAGCAGGATTTTACAAACTTTTCACAGTTAAATTTTGCATATGAACATAATGTCATCCAAGCTTAATTTTATACCAAAATCACTTTGTAAGGATTCATCTAATATGACTTTTGAGGTCAACAGTGGATGGAAGTGTTTGTATCTGATATAAAATGACAGTTATGTCCTCTTTAGAGACAGCAGACATAAAATAAATATTTCAGGGCATAATGCATCTGACCTATTTTAGATATCCACTTCACTGTGAACTGACTTAGATTCTAGAGTTACCTGTGTATCTCCACTGACTACAAAGAGAGTCTAAGCATTCCTATTTTTTGTGAATATCCATAATGGCTATCTAGCTTTCTTTTTCTTTTCTTCTTAGTATATGTATTACTTTATTTTTCTGTCTTCAGGGGTGTTATGACTGATACGTATCAAAAAGTAATATTTAAGAATTCAGCTTCTAAGTTATTTTTTCCCTTTTAGGCAATTCACAGATCTAAATACATTATGGATTTTAGTGCAAGACTGAAGTTATAAATGACTAAGTATAGACCAAATGATTTTTAGGCAGGATAAGTGATAGAACTATAATTTGCATTTTGATTACCTTTCCCAGAAGAACCTGAAATGAAGAAGCAAGCTTGTCAGAGTCTCTGCAAGGTGCATATGAAGCTCACTGCTTGATGTAAAGTGAGCAAGTGAACAAAGGGAAATCAAGGGCAGAGCCATGAGGTCCCAAACTGTGTGATGTTAACACCATGAAACATTAAATGGTGGCTACTGGATTAGGATGGAATTCACTTCAACTACTCTGTGCTGGTAATCTGCAGTCCTCTTCTTTCCTAAATGAGGAATGATGCACCCATGGACAATATGAATGGGATGAGTATCTCGATGATCAACTAGACGCAAATTTTTAAAAGTTCAGTGGGGTTAACGTACTTCTGGAAAGAATACCCTGGGGAGTTTGCACCTTTAGGAGTGAAAAGATCTGACCCAGACCCAGGAAAGCATTTAAGCAACTGAATGGCCACAAGCATGTGCATAGTCTTCCCTGAGTGCAGTATCATTCATCTAACTCAAAACAGGAGACTGAGACGGACTGCTGTATCAGGACTTTAAGACAAAATACAAATCCCTTAGCACATAATCAGTATTGCTTCTTGTATTGCACCAATACTACAAGAATAGTTATACTAAATTCATCTACATATTTGCTTTAAATTATATTTGAGAAATAATTCAACTTTTGCTTTTTAAAAAATTCACCTGAACAAATAACATCAAAAACCACAAAATTGTGCAAACATCAATTTACATGATCACATTAGTTTCACAGCATTTTATACCAAACTTTTTAGAAGTGTAAACATTTAAGTATTATGTATTTTTTACAATAAAGCATAGTATTCGTTTTTTAAAAGAGATTCAAAATAATTATATTTCAAGAGATTCAGATAAAGCACTAGTTCAGTAATTAATGCGGGGTTTTTTCTTGTTTGCATTAGAGAACCAGTACAGATCTTCAAGGTTTAATTTATTTCTTCTGATTAGCTTAGGTATCACTCTTGCATAGAACTATCATTGTATAAATATGTGATTAAGATGTGCAACTGAAATATCCAACTTTGTGGCAGATGCTGCTCTAAGTGATCTTTTGTAACTGAAGGGTTCTTTTATCATTTGAGCTTTTGGGTTTGTATTTCTCATCTGCTCTTTTCTGCCAGCTTAACAGAGATTTTAAATCAAAACCTAATTAGACTACATATGCTGTTTAGGAAAAAGTTCTTAGGAAAGTAATGATTCATATAGGCTTTGATATTTCCAGATAACATCTAAGAAGAAATGTGATTTTAATTGTTTTAAATAGCTTCCAATAACCCTCTTACTCAAATAAAAGTAGTCGAGCACAGTTCTTTGATTAAAAAAATTCTTCAGTAACAGAAATACCAACTCTGTATTCCTATCAACTATACCATCTATGTTTAATGATGAAAGCCTTTATTGACACATTTTTCAACTAAGTAGTATTACAACTCAGCTATTCTATGGCATATTTTTTATACCAATACCATAATCCTCAAATAAGAAGTTATCAAATGATATTTAATTCCTGAAAAACAAAATTGTGTGTACATGTTGAACACCTAGGATGTCAGCCAAAGTTTGCTTTTTAGCAATGTTGATATAAGAAGAGGTGGAATCTTTTCATTTTTCCTCTTTGATATGCTGTGAGGGAAAATGCATAATTTAAACGTTATTTTAATTATAAGGCACCTACGTAAATTATACATTTTAATATTTTAACCAATGCTAAGAAAGCCCACATTTTAAAAACTCTCAACTTGTGCTAGGTTAAGGTAATCTGTATCAAAAATGATGACTTTTATCTTGTTCAAACATTAATAAACACATCTGCCAGGAAAGCCCTGTCCTCTGACACTTAATCACAAGGATGTAAGCTCTATCTTAAAAAAAAACAATTAAAAACCATTACATTTTTATGTCCTACTTAGTTATTTGACCCAGTTCTTAATCAGAAGTAGCCAGAATTTTCTTTTATTCCACAGAGCAACTGCCTGCTGCCTTAAGAATAAAAGCTTGAGTATTTCCCCTGATAGAAGGCTGACAAGTCATAATGAGGAACTGTGTCTTCCAACGTCTTCCAAAGCCAATGCAGTTTCTGTTAATTGTCTGAATACTGTGCTGTGACACACTGCATATAAAAATGATTTTATGGAAACCAAGAAATTGTAGATATTGCCAAGACAGATTCCTGCAAATATAACCACAAGTTTATAATAGGTAATAGCAAGATTTCAAAAACTTTTTTTTTAATCTAAATTGAATTTTAAACAGAAAAACAGTGTAGATCCAGATTTTCAGTTACTCTGTTACTTTGGTGATTCAATTAAGCTACAACAATTTGTTCTGCCATCTAGTTGAATTATGTAATACATTCAAATATCTCTCTTATTTTTACTGCTTAGCCATTACTAATATGTGACTATCAAGACAAGGAAACAATATATAGGTACATCAGACTTTAAGAGTTTATAAGAAATAAGATGAAGATGGAATTTTAGTGAGACAACACTGATATCCCAAGCTTTTAAACAACACATAAAGTCTACTGATGAACATAAAATATAAAAGGCATATGCATATTCATTGATATCATCAAAGACTGTTGTTTTCTAAATGTTAAAAAATGCCAGCATTTTCTATAAAACTTTCAAAAACCCCAATGTAGCTCAATAACTGTTTAATACTAAGACCTTAATTACAGGAGAGTACTCTTAAAAAAAAATACCCCAACTGAGTATACTTTTATATTAAAACTAAAACTTACCACATAGAATAGCTAAATGTGATCTATAAGTCAAACAACTCCTGTCTACAAACTTCTGCAATATAAAGCAATTAATTTAAAATATTCTTCAGAGACCAGGCAACATGTAGTGAAAGACAAAATATTTTGAAAGTATAGTACATCTTCTGGTTTCAGATAAGGGAATGAAAACATAAATTCCGAGATTTATACTCGTGCATCAAAGGCATTTTTGATATGTACTATTTGTTATCACCTGTAGTACTTTCTGGAAAGGCATAACTTGTGGAGAAACCCACCATTACACTTTACTGTGAGAACTGACTGTGTTGAGGATGATGTAGGGTGTAGAGGTGAGCTGGGGAAGAGGGAAGCAACACCCATAAATTGCAAGTTTATGCTTGACTGTTATTTAGTGTAAATGTTATTAATTTTTATCATCAACTATAATTGGTCAACTGGATGAAAATTTCTAATTTTCTGTGGACAACGCTGCCCTTCAAGAATGCTAAAGACATCTTAAATACAAATAGACTAGTCAACAAGACTTTCATTGTATTGAGCTGATGCTTACATACATGATTATTGAGTAAAGGCAGTAATTTTAGCACTTTGTCCAAAAGAAAAAGCAGGTTACCACATAAGCCATGACACCCACCAAATAATGTGTACCTAAACCACATAGCTAGACGTCAAGTTAGTTTCTAATCTGATTCTTTACCTAAGAATTAGCTAAATATCCAACATGCAGAAAACTAATATTTACTTACACACACACACAAATAATGTCCTGATTGAGTTTTGTAAATGAAACATATATAAAACACCAGAAAGCGCAGCAAAATATTGCAATAGTCACAAAGTATTCGCTTTTCAAGTTTCACCTCTACACTCTTCAGGGTAGCCCACGCACAAGCACATGAACACACACGTCAGACCGCTGGACGTGCCATCCACTTGGCTCTCGCAACCACCCGCACGAATCCAAAGGCTCCAGAGGGTCCTCCAGCAGCACCAAAACAGGGCACGGGGCAGAGAGCGGCATCTCCCCTGCCCGGCCACGGGCTGCGTGTGCGCTGTCTTGCAGCACCTTGGACAGTGCTCTCCTGGTCCTCCTCTCGGTGCCGCACAGAGCAGTTCAGCTTAACTCAAGCCAGCCCAGCCCAGCCCAGTTCAGACCCACCCAGCCCACGGCTCACCCCACTGCACTCCGCACCCGCACTGGGTGGGCATCTGCACTGCCCACCAGATTCCCTGGAGAACGGGAAAACAGACTAAGTTGCACCCATGGTTTGGGTTTTTTTCCTTTCACCTTCTTAAGTATCTTTCATTTTTAACACAGATTGGTTGGCCAAATTCTCAAAACATAAAGCAATATCATCTGGCACTCAGAACTGCAGAAATTCAGGTCGCTGGTGTTTGTCTGGTTCATTTGAATTTCACACAATCATTTTAATGTCAACAACTTTTTCTCCATCATTAAAAATTATTCCTCCTCTTTGGGTGAGTGAAGGGACAATCATTATACAGCACGAATTTGCTGTTCTGTTCATTTTCAACACCTTTTACACCCTGATATTCTGTAGAGCAACTGAGCACTTTGTGGCAAAGTTCAGTCAAACTAAACTGTGATACAGAAAAAATCACTTTAAGCAGGCAAATGCTGATCATTTGGCAGCATGGAATAGTAGGTCAATTTCTAATTATAGAGCTAGTGAAATGACAAAAATTTCCTTAGAGCAATAGATATCTATTTACAATTGACACCCTATTTTACTTATCCAATTCACTCTGGAAATAAAATATGTTTACGTTATCAGAACTGACTGCATAGTATAGACACAATGAGTGTGTACACACACAGTTTGCAATCTAAAAACAGTGGAGTCAACACTTCGTCTGTCTTACTTTTGTCAGGTTTAAAAAGAAAAAAAATACAGCAACTTTCCTACTTTATCCAATTAGATAGCAGGTTATGTCAGCTTCTAGAGGGACCATGGATCCATTTCTATGGCAAATATATGTGCAAGTGATACTAAGTTATAGGTGAATGGGACTTTTTTTTTTTTTAGGCATAGACTGTTACCATGCAATTATTTCAGAAGGCCCTGCTGAAGTTACAGAGCACAGAGGTACTGCCAGGCCTCCCATTCGGACGCAATTCACATGCATTGTTGTGTTCCACTACTAAAGCAGAATTTGGTTCAAACTGGTTAGTGCTACAGTAGTTGGGATAATCTAATTCAGGGCAGAAAAATTCAGCTCCTAACAAGTACTCACACATGGTAAAAAGGCATGCAGTTAGTTATTTTAGGCACCGAGGACAACTCTTTTATTCTGCTCTGTCTTGAGAGATAGGCCAACGAATCTTGTGCAAAAGTAAAGAGAAGGCAACAACTACAAGAGCGAAAGTGGGACCCTCTGCCTTCCAGCAAAGGAAAAGAAAAGCCTCTGGATCTCTGAGCCGTCACCAGTGGCACCAAGGCAAACAGCCGTGCCTCACCAAACGCTGTCACCATGACTTCCCAACCAAGGGCCACCGCGGTACCCGACCACAGACACTCCCGTCCTCCAGCTTTCCCCAGCTCCACAGATTTTGGCAGAGCGCCTGAAAGCACCGTCCCGCTCCCTCTCCCGAGGAGGCCCGGCGCCGCACCGCTCCGCCG
>JAHLSL010000014.1:7576089-7597086 GCA_025920805.1 Petroica traversi | reverse complement strand
CATAAACCCCAAGCTGTTTCCCCAAGAAAAGTTATTGCAAAACCCTGGTTCTGCCCATGATCTGGGTAAATACTGCCTGTCTGTGTGTTCCCCTGTTTAGATTTCTCTGCTTAGAGAGGACAGAGGAGACAGGCTTAGCTCCCTTCTAGGGTGATGAGATCACCTAGGGTGATGATCTCCTCTTGGACACACGGCAGAGATCCAAATACCTTCTCTCCCCAATCATTAAGGTCTCTTGATTAAATAAACATACTGTTTGGACACTCCTAAGTGTCTCTCACTCCTTTCATCTTGCTCACTTATGCACCTTAATGTAACAACAACTGAAAAACTTGGATCCCACACAAGACAAGAGAAGGTGCCAACTAGAGGTTGAACATTAACAGATGAAGACCTGGTGTTCACCTCGAGACATCAGGTATGCTGCCTGGCCATAGGATATCCAAGACATGAATTTTAATTTCTCCATTGGACTTGTGGAAGGTTTAGAATATTTTTCCTCTTTCCAGAGGATGATGGCCCTTGAAAAAGATGACAATGTATTGCAAAAGGTGCCTTTGCCCCATTTTTTGGTTAAAGAAAGCCTTTTTTCTTAACATACATGATCCATAAACTAACACAGCTTGCTGATCGCTCTTGAATTCAGCTTCCAAATGTGTGGTGGGAAAATACCTGAGACTAAACCATATCAGAGAAGAACAAAACTTGTACCTTATCTGACTGCAGCTGTCATTAACAGAAGGGTGATCTTACCAAGGAATGTGCTGGGATTTCTGTCACTTTGAGCAGTAAAGCAAGGCTGGATGTCTTTCAAAAGGAGATGGTGAACCTCAAACAGAAGATGCTGACCCGAGGTATGAATTGCTGAGCAAGGTTCTGTGCCCTGTGTTTCACTGAGGGTCAAAGTGCATTATCGTAATGGTCTCATCTGGCCTTACAGGATCTAAGAGTCAGATACTACAGCAAGCGGAAGTTGTCTGTTGGGTTTTTTTTATAGGCTGCTTAAAGACACAGAAATAAGTGTTAATATTGTAGGGAAGGGTCTCCAGTACGCAGATCAGAATGCGTCTTTGCAATTTTCAGTCAATCAACTCGCACCGTCTGCTAATGGTACATTAATTTTGGTCTTGGAGCTTTGATTGAAATGATTTGACATACTGGGGCTTGTACTGAATTTGCATTTTTGCAATTCTGTTTCAGGACAAGACTGTGACCAAGCTTTTAAAAAGCATTCAGGACAACTTAACTACTCTAAAATGTAACATCATTTATTTAATTACCTTTTGCTACTTTGATTATGTATTTCTTGTTAGAATAAAAGGACTGAAGCAGAAATCCAGGCCAAAAAAAAAAAATAGAAAGAGAAAGAGAACCCAAACCAAACAAAAAACAACAGAGATAAGCAGCAGATTCCTGACATCAGGTCTGAGATTTTCAAAATATTCCCTACTAAGATATGCAGCAGTGACTGTGTAATTATTATCTTTTTGGCAGACAAACTTGAGGTGAAGAAAGTTGGCTTTGGAATTTCCACACTTGGCAAACAGGCTTAATTTATATACTTTTTTTTTTAAATGTTGTTTCCCTTTTGCCCTGTTGGTAAAATGAGCGGATAATAGGCAATTTTGCAATCCACAATGAAATTATAAAAGTTCTTTATCGCCATAGGGAAACTTCAGGAATCGATAATGAGAACCTGTTGTATTCTGACCCCCGTTGAAACTTAGTATAAAAATGAATTCCTAAGTCTTTGCTCCTCTGTTTACACTTGACTAAGATCAAAGCAAATATACTTGAAGTCAGTGTGCTAAGATGGTTTAGATATACTTGGCTTCTCAAAAAATAATCCATTTTCATGTCATGTAATATTTTCACACATTTCCAGACTTTTGTCTGAAAAAATAGAGTGAGAGTTCCTTTTCAACACCTAGAAATAAACTATAATAAGACATTTGGTATTTTCAAAATGAGCATGTCCTTGCTTTTCCAGTGAAAGTTTTCTGTAACAGAGAATATGTCACACAGAACTGCTGTTTTGTCTCTTGTGTTTCCCCCAAAGCTCTGTTCCCTCTCCACCTAGTGCAGTGAATAACTTGCAGTTTAGTTGCAGTAGCTGGTTCCTGATGGATCTGAGCAGATGCAGTTCAGTTCTCTGGTGCCCCTTAGTGTTAGGTCTTGGAGCTCAAGGGAAAAAATAAAGCTATAAAATATATCTGCAAATCAAGAAGCTGTATGTGGTGGGAGAGAGAATCTGAAGTACACACTGGCTGCTTTTTCTGAAAATTCTTTCAATTTTTTTTTACCATAAATCTGATCTAAGTAACAACATTTATTTGAAATAGTTTAATGAATTTTATGAATGGGAAGAAAAGAGAAAGACTTTCCTCAAAAATATCTCTACAGAAGTATGTCCCCATATGCATCCTTCTTCCTAAATAACTCTAGCAATGCAAAGTACTTCACTTTGAAATTACATTTTTTACTGGGAATATTTATTACTTGTGTTTCAAAGCTTGGCAAGTGTGAGGAACTCATGGAATTCTGTCTCCCTAGCTGGTGGAGTCACCAGATGTTTCACAGATGGATCTCCTTAAAGTAATGTAGTTCGGTGTCATCTCTGCCACACAGTGCTTTAATCAATAGAATCAGAGTTGTTGTTATTTAATTCTTTGACTCTTAACATGTAAGACAACTGATTTATCAAGTACTAAAGACAGAGTCTAATAGGATAAGCATGCACAGCTTCAAGATACTTGAAGCCATTGTTTAACCTACATACCATGTGTTTTCTTTTTGAAAATATTTCAGCTTAACAAGCAGAAATATTTATTGATGTAGCACGTTAATTGTAATAAACACTTGTCAGAATAGAAGGCTTTGTTGTTTCAAAGTAAATGTTCTCATATTTTTGCCTAATATCATGCAAACAGTAATTTCCTGCATAATTCTCTTGCTTTACCTTGTTGATTACAAAATCTTTTGTAACATCAAAAGAGCAGTATATAGGTCTTTCAGATGATGTTAACAGGTTAGCGAGTCATGTCTTGTCTTGGTAATGTATGTTCTTTATATAAGAAAAAACTTATTTTGTAATTGCTAAGCAGCATTTCTTTTTGTAAAAGGCAAGTTATTTTTAAGAGAGTAGATTTCATTTTATTTTTGGGTTGATTGCTTCTACTGATAGGAGCAATTGTTGCAACTATTATTAACAGAAATACTCAGCAAAACCTTTGCACTGGAGGCCCATCCACTACTTTTAATACCAAGCAAACATAATCAGGCCCTTTACTAGTAACTCTTCATGATTTTTTAACAGTTTAAACTATTTCTCTTTGATAGGCATATCTATAGATTCTTTGTAGGCAAAATTATGTGTTATTTATGCAGTTCAACAGCCTCATAGTTTTTTAGTTTTTGTTTTATTTCAACATCTTACAAGAAATTTTTGCTATTACATTACCTGGGAAGTGGATCAGAGATTTAATTCTCAATCCTTTTGATATTATCCATGATGATTTAAGATAGAAGGAAGTTAAGAGTACTGAAGATTTTTTTTTTCCATCACTTCCTATGTCTTAGTTTCCTATTCAGTATTTTTCAGAAAGCTGAATTTCTGTGAGAAAGCTTCAGGCATCTGGGCCTGATTGCTCCAAAGCAATGGGAAATTTATGTAAATGTTATCAGAAGCTCCTAATCCTTGTTTGAACAGCACTAATGCAGATTTTAAGATTCTTCCATTCTCCTTTGTGCACACTTTCCACATTACCTTCAATTTTGGTTTTTTGGCTTGATTTTTTTTAAGCTTTTCTTACCAAATTAGAGGATTAACTATAACCCAGTAAGTTATAAAAGTTTGCCAACTGGATTTTAAAAGTTTGTGCAGTACAAACTGCAAAGATACTAATGTCATTGATTGAATTATCTTGCAGATGTTTTCTTGGTATCCAATGAGACTTCTTGTTAGAGAATGAGAACATATTTTTGTTTGTTGACATTTTCAGCCATGGAACAATGAATGGACAGCCTAGGGAGTCAGATAATGTCTCTCCAAACATTGTAGGTCATCTTTATCATGACATCTTTATAATGAGAGCTCAGCCACAATATTACATCCAGTGGGTATATTTGGTCATGATCTGAAATGAGCTGAAGCTATTCTTCATTAACTGAAGCCATCAAAAAAGTGAAATATAACTTTTTCACATAACTGCAGCAGGAAGAAGATAATATAAATGTCTCACACAAATTAGCCTACGCCTGTTAGAGTGAGGTCTGATCCAAAGCATGCTGAGATCGGGGAAAGATTGCAATGGGCTTTTAACCAAAGCATGTAGAAAGGAAACAGACAGAAGGATAAAGATTCCCCCCAAATGGGAATGGAAGGTAAAGGACTGAAAGCACCACCAAAAGGTAGATTATGGCTTTTAAAATATTTTTCCTTTTTTCCCTCTCTTATTAATTGTACACACTTGTTGTCTTCTAATAAATATAATAACCTGGCTGTGTGATTATGCCTTTAAAGACATCAAAGACCTCCTTTTTGTCTTCTCCTTGGTTAACTTATAGGTATCCTAGCTCTTCCTTGTGTCAAAATTCACCTCATAGGAAAGAAAAAATACATGATTTTTCTTAGAAATACTGTTTTATAATCCTTTTCTTAAATAAGAATATTTGTACATTATGTAGGTTTTGGTTGATCAGTCAAATAGTTTTCTTTTGCTCTTTCTTACTCTCATGAAAAGAAAAAAAAGGTACTTTTAGAGATAACCTCACTGTTTCATTCACTGTTTAGCTTCCTCCTTAAGCATGTTACTGTAGAGTTTTCTTTCAGCGTGAATTACAATCCCTGTATTAGGTAGGTTTTGTTTTCTGATGTTTCTGTTCCAGAATTAAGACTAACTTGAGTTTGTAGTCCCATGTTCATCCCTGTCTGTGGTATGAAAGATGTAGAAAAGAGAAAGAACTAACTTAGAAATAATGTATGCTAGCATGTAAACTTCTCCCTACTTTTCACCCCCCCTTTTATTACACATTCTTTAGAAATATGCAAACCTAGAAAACTCTTTTCAGATTGACCATATGGAAGTTTGGTAATATCTTTATATTTCAAGCACTCATGGCTGCAGTGTGAATTTTAAATGCATGAGAGTGTGGGCATGCAGGAGACGTTCCTACGTATGGGGGTTTCTTGTTTGACCAGCAGAAATATCCCTAATAATAAAACATACATATTTATCTATAGATTTGATATAGCGCTTGAATATAGGTTGAATAATTGTAATTTGTATATATATATATTTTTTTTATATATATATGTCTCCTAAATATATAAACAATTTCAGCATTTTGCATCTCATTTAGCTTTTGCTATGTAGACTTAAGCAACTAGTCAAAGCTTATCCTTTCACCATATTATTAATAAGAAAATACAGCTACCCGCAAAACACAGATCATTCCATCCTTAAGTACATTTCTAAGATAGGCACTCTTGAATGGCAAGCCATCTTCTGCCATCTCTTTAAAAGTGAAAGTGAAAGAAATGTCCCTGATTTACTTTTCATTGTTGCTTACCTAAGCTGGTTTTGGCTGAGATTAATTTTCTTCAGAGTAGCTGGCACGGGGATATATTTTGGATTTGTGTTGGAGATGGTGATAACATGGGGATGGTTTTGTTATTCCTGCAAAGTGCTTGCCCATCATCAAGGCCTCTCACTCTCAAGACACAGAAATATCCCAGACTATATGGTGTCTAGCTCAGCATATAAAGCTAGGGAAAATGCAAAGCAGAAATTTTCAGTGATGGTGTTTGGCTTCCCAAGTCACCATAGTGTGTGATGGGGCCTGGCTTTCCGGGGGATGGCTGAACAAGTGCCTGCCCATGGGAAGTGGTGATTGAATTCCTTGATTTGCATTGCTTGTGTGTGTGGGTTTTCCTCTACCTACTAAATTATCTTTAGCCCACGAGTATTCTCATTTTTACCCTCCTGATTTTCTCTATGATCCCACAGGAAGGGAGTGAGCTGCATGGGGCTGAGTTGCTGGGTGGGCTTTGAACATGATACTATTGCACCCATCTTCTAATATTTAAAAGACAAGCAATTTAAATTAATCAGCAAGATTTCTGGCTCTGTCATGGTGTCCTGCAAAAGATTCTTCCTGAAGAAAAAGCTGAAGATGAGCATTGAAGTACATATTTGACACTTTTTATAGCTTCTGTTTCTAGTTTTGGTTACTAGTAAAGCAGATATGAATGAACCATACATTGACAGTCATTATTTTTGGAGCCAGGTCGTATCCTTTTCCATCAAAATGTAATATTCTGCCTTCTGCCAACTGGCTGCAATGCCATCTGCCAGGAAGAGAGAGATAGGGTGGGTTTTTTCACTCTGCCTTCCAGGGTTATTCCTGTGAAGAAGGCATGTGACTCAAGTTGTAGGATGACTCAAGCTCTTATGGTCTTCTTGGAGTCATCCCACAATCAATTTAATGTGTCTGACCCAAAGACAAATGTCTCCTTTTGTCTGCAACATCACCAGCAATTTTCTAAACTTTGGCTTCTGTTCCATATGCCTTGCAAAAGATTCAGAGAACTGAGCACAGGCTGAAAGCAAAGAGCTCCTGAGATTTTATTCTATTTCCACTCTTTAGATGGGGAATCATTCTGGACATTCTCTTTTCCTCAGCATCTCTATTTATAAAGAGGGGGGCTGGAAGAATTAGGTAATGCCTGCAAAGTGCTGTTTTAAATAATGAAAACAATGAATTTTCTCTTGACAGGTTACTATAGGTCAGTATATAATGTTATTTCTTATCTCATTTAGCTTCTAAGGACTGAATATTTGTTATTTTTTCAAAGACATTGCTCTCCATTTCTGAGTGGCATACAGACGTCTGTGAATACACAAAAATTTTCTACAAAAGGTATCTCATTCAGATCATTCTCAGTCTTAGAGTAAACAAACAATATTGCTTTTCTAATTTTCCAGTAAAATACATTACTTGATATTTGGCGATATATTACATTTTCATTGCATTAGTTTGCTGGAAAAGAGGTACTTTATTTGCATGCTTTTATCTTGTGGGGGGAAGAAAGAGAAAGGAAATGTAATTACACTGGGTGCTTTAGTCTCCTAATTGGTTTCACTGGGTCTTAGATTTAACTCTTACATTCTGTTGAAGTTCATTTTTCTTCTCTTTCCTTTTATCTTGTTCTCTTTTTTTGTTTCTGGAGGCAGCCCCTGATGGCTGGCTGTGGCTGTGTGACACTCACTTTTCCCACAGCACCAGAGCAAACACTGCTCCCAGGCTGTTACCTAGCATATTCTGAGTCTTGCTAGGGATAAGCAGACAGACTCTGCCTCTAAGTACCACCATTATCAGTGTAATTTGCTTGAGCCAAAAGCAGGGCTGGCCCAGGGTCAGTGGAAGTGCGCTGTGTGTTGCTGAGGTGACTGCAGGCTCTCAGAACTCACAGACCATCATTTCATAAAATGTTGGCTAGCTCTGCTGCATAAGGGCTTCGTGAAACAATAGGAGAAAACATTTCACAAGGGCAGTGCTCTTCAGCTTCTTTCCAGAATTTCTCTAATAGGATACTGCAGTTTCATTGTCATTACTTTTTTTTTAAACATTTCTTATAATTTCTTAAAGGCAGAAACTCCTTGAAATCCTGAATTACAGACTAGATCCCTTTTAGTAAACAACAATGCAAAAATGAAGGGGGAGTCAGCGCTTTACTTCAGGTGCCTAAATTACCTCTGACAGCAAGTGAATTCATTAAAGTAAGATAGCTCATCTCTGAGGTCCTTCCTTTAGAGAAGGACTGTGTAGAGAGGCAGGATCCTTTGCAGGGAAAAATTTGAATAAGACCCCTTTTCCACATCAGGTCTCTCCTCTCTGTCCACTGAGCATCAGAAGGGAGCTGGTTTAGTTTGGCACCATAAGTGAGGGTTAAGATAGCTCTCTGGAGTCTCTGAGGTGCAGGGCACATCAATTGAAATAATGAGAAGGTGTAGTAAGTGATTGATAGACATACAGAATCAGGGATGGTGAGAGTGTTATAGCAGTAAATTCACTGTTAAGGGATAACCAGTGGGGACATTGCAATTCATATTGACATTACTGACTCTTAGAGAAATCCTTTTGAAAAGGAAAACTACCGTTTGACTTTTTCCAAGTTTGTTTTCTTTTTAATTAAAATGTTTCTGGCTTCCTTATTTATCAATGGCTGTAAAAGCCACCCTCTTTCTTCTCAGCCTGTACTTTCTGTAGCAACTGGCTTGAATAAAGAGACAAATTTGGGGGTTCAAAACAGTGAAACTTGTGTTGCGCATAAAAGGCATCAGGCCAGACCAAATTAAACAGTACTTTGATCTACTAGTTTTAAGTTTACCACTAGAATGGATATACTCTTATCTTAAAGTATTTTAAAAGCAAAGCTGGCATAGCTAGGTTGAGAAGTGGCACAAAGAATGGACAAAAAAAGTAGAAAATATGTTTTGCTTTACAGATACAGTGTTATGGAGAATTCCATGTCAAATGAAGAAATTCCATCCAGAAATGTGAAGTTAAGACTTGAAAATTTCAAAAATTTTGATAGTCTTCCATCAGAAATTTGAATTCTTAATGATAATTTATCTACTAGTCAGATGATGAAGTTACAGATGAATAAGTATTGGCATATTTTTAATATTAGGCATTTTAAAAAGTTATAATAGTAAAAGTTACCAAGATGGGGTTTTTTATGATCTTCTACAGAGGCACAAAACCAGTCTATATACTTTACATGACTTCATTTCAAAGGCTTTGTCATATTTCCTAGGACACTTTCCCCCTCTTTAGGAATAGTAGAACCATATAAACCAGTGATTCTTGGGGGAAACGGGAGGTATTTTTAGTAGTTAGTAGTATTCCAAAGAAGACTCTTGCCAAGAAAAAAGAGAAAGGCTCTTTCAGGGTGCTTCAGAGCATGTAAGTTTAGCTTTCCAGTGCCAAAATTATTTCAATATGAAAACTGAAGTTTTTAGTTTCACAGATGCATTTGAAAATTCTGCTCCCATGTTAATGCACAGAATTGTAAATGTCAAACTCTCTTTACCTCAAGGAGTAATCCAAACAAGAACCTTATGAGTAATTATTTTTAAGACATTAACTGGGTCTGTTAACAATTTTTCATTTTGAAGAATGAAGAAATACATGCTCATAATATCTCTATTCTCTGGAAGAGACAGGAAGGGTAATCTGATTTTGATTATGATCAAATATCAAAATTTATGCCACCACACACCATGAATTATAAAATATTTGAAAGCAACAATCACAAATCTAAGGTGAATTTAGGAATTTCCTTTCTCTCCACAATGTAACCATTCCAGGAAACCTTCACAGCCGAGGATTTAGGTTTGTCTATCTTTTGCTTTGAGGGTTTGGTGAACATGTTTCATCTTAAGAAAATATGGTGAACATGTTTCATCTTAAGAAAATATTTCCACAGATGCAATGCATATATTGTCCAAACATACTTAATTTTAGGCAGCAGGAAAAGCAAGGGAATATAAAACCATCATAGGATTCACAGTAGATATTCTCATATGGATATAAGCATCCTCAGTTGTTCCTAATTTAGTAGTTCTTCAGTTCCTAAATTCATCAACACTTGTGCACCTAAGAGAAGCAGAAACATTCTGTATGCAGCAAAAATGGTTCTGTCATTATTCTAATGCTAAAACAAGAAAACTTACAGTATCGTTTTAATATGTAAATATTAAAAAAAAAACCTAAAAGACGAATAATGTTCTGTTGATATAAACTTGAATACTCTATTACTAGGTTTTTTGTCCCAGTCAAACTATAGGAATTTTCCAAGTAGTGTGTCTGTTCTCATTCTAAACATGGAAGAATTATTCAGGGTGGATAATGCAGAGACAGTTTGGGCCTTATTAATATTTCAAACATTTGTATTTTCAATTATGTTCCTAATTATGAAACAAACTCCACAACATTAATTTTGAAAGGACTGCATAATTCTTGGATGTGTTTCTGTACAACTATCTTAGTGAGACATCTGCTCAGATAAATATTTCTCAAAGCTTTCTCTTAAATCTAAGCTGGCAAGGTGGGCAGAGTATGAGCTTTGATATTAATTAAAGCTATCTGCATTAGTTTACAAAAAGCTAATTTCTCTGTCTGTCTACAGCCTGCATTTCCTGCTATGCTTTGCATTTTTTTAAATAAACTAACTCTATTCCTGACACTCTCTATTTAATCTATTTTTCTACTAAAAATGTATGTATTTAGAAAGATTAATCAAAAATACAGTGCTGACATCCCCATCATATTACAATGACCTGCACCTCCAGGCAATCACTGTTGCCATACATCCATTGTAATTTTATCTGCATATTTATATCCTCTAAGTATCAGACTCGAGGCTTAAAGTACTGATGGACATTTTTCAGAAAGCTTTGTTGCTGAGGAATTGTAGTTTCAAACTCACCTTGAGAGAGAGTGAGTTTCCTTGAGGAAAACAGAAGCATGATTTTTTTTCAAATATCATTTAATAGATGTGGATAAAGAGCCCTGATTTTTAAACATAGTAACATGTTAAAGAAGACTGTTTGTTTTAAATGAAGACCTGAGAATACACAATTGATGCAGAATAAGTGAAAGGGTACTCAGGTGAGACAACTTACAAGGACAAGAGGTGGAAAACTAAATTCTGGTGGTTTGTTTTGGCCTTTTTTTTTTATTTCCTGAAAGAATTGGAAAAAGATTTTGGATTCTCTATCATACTTCCAATTTTTATTTTATTTTTTTTAAAGCTAGTTGTTTGTTTTATAGAATTAATACTTGGTTCACAGTTCCAGTAACTAGCCTGGTTCATTCACTGCACTGGACCCTACTGACTTTCATTCTCCTCTACTATCACCCCATTTTTACTGATTTGTCCAATATTTCATATAGCTGAGAAAATGTATATGGCAAAATAAAGCCAATTGTTATAATTTTCTCTATGAGTTCATGCAGCCATTCAATTACTTTGCAGCAAAATTATTCACAGGAAATTTAAAATGAAATATTAAATACAGAGAAACATTAGTAGGAAGGGCTTTCTAACCCAGGAAGAGAAGATGCATCCTGTGTCTTGTCTGCATAAACATGTTTTGACAAATTAAAATTTCTGAATAAGTTATCAAAAGGGGAAAGTAGTTATTAAATAAATATTAACAAAGTACATTTCAGGAGCCCATGATCAGTTAAAAAATTTCAGATGTGAAAAACAAATTCGGTAAACAGTACTATTTCTGAAGACCTAATTACATATTGGCACTTTTTTAGGGATTTTCTATCTATCCTGTCTGTTTCCACTAGTTCTTTATAAATTAATCTTTTTTCTCCTCGCTGATGCAAATATATGTCTGCATCATTTTCCTCACATTCTCCCCTTCACACCCTGTCTCTTTTCTTTCTAAAGACACACTGTAATAGCAATGCTGCTTGAATAACAAGGCACTTCCATTATGTGCTTATAAAAATGGCTTGCCTGACTTTTTTTTGTGACCAGAACCATTGAAATGCTCTGTGAGGATTCTGAGTAGAACACCTTGTAGTACTCTGACTCAAGGAGTATAAATTACTGAACAAAATCCTTATTAGTCAGGAGTAGTTGCAGCCACAAGTGATTCTTGGTTAAGAGAAGTGAAGAAAGGAGCTGCTAAGAGATTATTTGTTATGGAAAACATCTTCAAAATGATTCACACTCCCTACTTATTCCTTCCAAGAATTTGTTGTTCCCATTACTGTAACAGTTTCTGCTTGGACTCTGAGTACTAACTACATAATGTATGTTTCACTGACAATTCTGTGCTAAGAATATGAAAGTTCATTCTCTACCCATCCTTTTTATTCTATTCAGTCTCCCAAAGCAGAATATCCTTTCCCAGCTGCTGCTAGCACAGACCCTGTAATCTCACAAAATTTCTTGTGAAATGTCACATTTCATGAGACTTACATAACCTCCTTTGGCCTATGCATGGTAGACAAATTTTGCCCACATGCAGCACGTGCCCAAGTCACCACAGTGCAGATTTCACCCATCACGCAATACCTGTTCTCTATAATTGAAATTAGGCACCCTGGAGACAGTGCCCGACTAGTGGGAAGACATGTGAGGCAGCACACACGATAATCAGTGGTGGGTGAAGGATATCCATGGCACACAGTAATTTTTTACAGGGATCTCTGGCCATCCTCTATGTCCATCCCAGTGGAGAAATGAGCTGTCATTACCTTGTGAACTTTTGCAGTCTCTGACTGTCCAAAGACTTCTCTGGAAGTTATCACAACCAGCACCAGTATCCAGTGAATCCCTCTGCACTGGATACCTCTACATACTCTGTACTCCAGAGTGACATAAAAAGGTAAATCTTGGTTAAAGTCATCAGCCTGTGTGTGTGGTCCTTATTTCATTCTTCACCATGACAGATGTTCCCTACTCATTACAGTTTTAAGTTCTGAAATTGCTTCAGGGCAATCACAGACCCTTCTCACTTCAGTTCTAAAACGCCTTGGAGAATTGTGCATTCAGCCACCTGACTGAAGAACAGACAGGCAGGAGAAATTTGGGCAAAATGGTCCTTAGTGCTAACTGGGTTGTCAACCCTTGCTCTGCCTTATGCTTGAGAATGCTTACAAGCCATTGTGACAGGAGCCATCATAGCTAGACAAGATCCTTCCATAACCCCACATCTCTGATCTCTGTAGTCAGCCCACCGCTGCTGAGATATCTGCACATCACAGTAGATAGCAACTTCTATTTTAAGAAAGGATTTAGCAGAAATCTATGTGTAAACTTTGCTTTAAAAAAAAAGTTAGTTCTTGGGAAGACAAAAAAGCATGCAAGAAAGGTGTACAGATTTTGGAAAATCAATAAAAATTAATGTGAGGGGCAGCATATGGTGCCTTTCATCTCAGTCAAGGCAGATGGCCTGGGCATGACACCAGCACTGTGGTAGGCACCTGCTTGGTGTCAGTGAGGAAATACCTCTGACTCCCTTCCCAAGAAGGTGAAGCCCCCTTTGAGGTGTAGAATTCTCAGTCAGGAAGAGAATCGGACATCCCATGAAGATGCTGCCTTTCTTCCTCTGATCTTCAGTTGATGCCTTGAGCCACTCCACTCCCTGCCATGATCACCTTTTTAAAGAAGAAGCTGTTTTACCCCTCTACTCAATACTGGCAGGGCTACACCTCATATTCTGTGTTCTTTTTTTGGCCCTTCACGACAAGAAAGAGGTGAAGGAGCGTGTCCAAAAACACCTGAAAGGAGGTTGTAGCAAGGTGAGTGTCAGGCCCTTCTTCCACGTAACAAGTGACAGGACAGGAGGAAATGACATCAAGTTGCACCAGGCAAGGTTAGGTTAGATATTAGGAAACTTTTCTTTTCAGAAAGGGTGGTCAGCAATGGAAACAGGCTGCTGAGAAAAGTGGTGGAGTCCCCATCCCTGGAAGTGCTAAAAGCATGTGCAAGTGACACACGGGGACATGGTTTGGTTGTGGACATGTCAGTTTTGGGTTAGTGGTTGACTCAATGACCTTAGAGGTCTTTTCCAACCTTAGCAATTCTAAGACAGTCTAGAAGGATTCTAAGACATGTCCAGTAGATCTTTTCATATGGGTTGCACTTCTTATTGTGAGCTGTTTTCCAGAGCTATTTCTGGCGCTTCCAGGCCAGCCTTGAGAGTAACACTGTGGTTGTGCTAAGACCAAGGAATGGGGTAACACAACAGGTGTGAGTGGAGAGGGTGGACGCAGAGGATAGGCTGTGGCAGCAACAAAGTTCTCCAGGTGGAGATGAATTCAGGAGTGACTCTTTTCTAGATACACTTTTTCTAAGAGCCTGTGGAAGAAATGTGCTGCTGTCTAGCTGTGAAGCACAGTATCATTTGGAAGGATGGTGACATCCTCAACCAGACAGAGTGCTCAGCTGGATTGTTTGCTGCACGTTCTGTGGCCTCTGTGTGAGTCAATGGGATGTCTTCACTTTTCTCACCCTTCTCTAGCAGTGTTCCTGTTGCTTTTCTTCTGGAACTGAGCAGACTAGTACAAGACTTCATATCCTGGATGAAATCACAGCACTGACTTGTACCAGGGAACTACAACGTTCTCTATCTCGTTTATTGTTTCTTTGCATATGCAGTGTAACATCTTGATCATTTTTCACCACAGACCCACGCTGAGTTTTCTGCAGTGATAACTTGGTGCATTTCTCATTCAAATGCAGGTAAGTTTTCAGTTCTGTGAATTATTTGAGTATTTTTTTCTCATCCAAAGTTGCATAGTTTTGCATTTGAGTTACATTAAATAGCAATTAATATTTCTAATAAGAAAATAGATATTTTCTACTGTGTTCAAGCGGATAAATTATTATCAGTGTTTATTGTATTTTTGTTTGATCCTGACTGCCCTGTTCAACTTTATCCCTTTTGGCAAACACAAAGAAATCTTGCAGGACAGCATCAATTATGAAAAGAAGTGACTCCTACTGTAAAATGTGTGTTGGTGAAAATAAAGACAAGGATAGTCTAACAACAAATATGGTTGTATTTCCACACAAAGAGAATTGATAACTTCATGCAGCTTAGAATACCTGAAAAGTACTTATGACCACCTGCAATATAAGATTTAAGACACAACAGCACTAGAGTTGGTTTTGACATCTCAGTAGAGTATGGAAAACTGATACTCCACTGTTTTCAATTAGTCCACAGTCCCCTAACTAGACTGGAGAGTTTTCTTGTACCTATCATTAGAACCTACACATTTGAAAATTAGTTAACACTCAAAATGCTAAATATGTGTGTATATATATATATGTGTGTGTGTGTATATACATATATAAATGAGAATATATAAACCCTGGATTAAATACTATGCATCTGACTCAGATTAGTTTATTTAACAAAGCATTTTCAATTTCATTTCAGTGACTATTCACCCAAAACATTCAAAAAGACATTCTTCTTTTATGTTTTTCTGAATATATGGAACAGTGGCTTACTCTCTGAACTCTTGATTTCCCAGCAATGGAGCTGGGAATGGATACACAATTTTCAAACCTGAAAGGAGAAAAGGAAGGTCACTTCCATGAGGCTTTATCTCCACAGTCTTAGTAAAGGATGGGTTTCTACCCTTTCTAGGAAAGTAGTCTCCCACTTTTTAGCTTTTTTAGTATTTTTAAAAATCTTTTATTTCCTCATTATCTAAGCTCTGCAAATATATCTTCAGGATTTTTTAAGTAACTTTTAAAATTTGTTTTTCAGTCATGCTCAACTGTATCATGGGAAATTTTTTTTAGGCACTGAAATTCATAACTTTCCATAGCACAATTGCCCCAAACAACCTATAATCTCCTTGCATTTTATCTAGCCAGACAGCCTGATTGATTTATCTCTTTTGCTGAACATCTAATTATTTTGAGAATGTACAGCATCTCTACTTGTCAAGTATTAGCTCTCATTTTGGTTTCATTTAACTTCTGGAGCTCCTCTAATATTACTTTAAAGTATGTCTTCAATCATGTTCAAAAACTTTCTATTTTTGCTCGTTCTTTCTCTGAAATTAAAATTTTACATAGGTGAAAAATCTCTACAGTTTTTACAGATGAATGATTTTTAAAGGGAAAAACAAAGTAAAGGAGATTGACATTTGTAAGAGCTAAAATCCCAAGCAGAGAAATTGCATTGGTTTTTTGAAGCAAAAATGGAAACACATGTTGGGGGAAAAACAAAAAGCAAAAAGGGAAAGGAATAGACTCAGAAACTAGCAAAATTCTTTTCTTAATAAATTAGGATTTTATGAGTGGTTTAACAAAAAGAGGTTATAGCAATATATAGTAACATAGGGGGAAATGAGTTGTATTCAGAATCATGTCATGAATGACACGACTGTATTTGCTTTTGTTAGTTAAACTTACCTTTTTGAGACATCTGTTCATTAATTTGATGGATGATGCACATTTGTTGAAAGGGAATAGGTGTCTGTCTTTAACTATTGCTAATCATGTTTGACAATTTCTATTGAATTTCCTAAGGGTGTTTTAAAAGTTTGAGTTGATGCTTAACATGCTTAAGTAAAATTAATCTTGCAAAAGTTCATGTTTTGGAGTGGTAATTAAACACAGTAATTATTACAGATAAAGACTTACCGAAGCTCTTCATTCACTCTTACATTCCATAAAAGAAGGAGATATGTGCATATCTTTCTTTTCCCCCAGTCATACACATAGAAAACAAAGCAAAAGTAACATAATGAAAATGAAATTATGCCAAATACAAAAATCAAGGTGGTATTATAAACTATTAAACAGTCACTATGATTTCTGATTTTCCACCAAAACATAAAGACAGATAGAAGATTTTTGCCTAGGTAAGTAACAGTTAAATTGGATCAGGCTGACTCCTGCGTTATGATTCATTTGATAAAATGCAGACAACACTTTGCACATATTTGATACCTGAGCTGGTCATCTTTGGGTCTTTCCATAGTTACTGCAGAGAAATAGGCACTAGGATGGTAATATATAGCTTTTCCTGGAACAGGTATCTACATCAGCTTGGACAAATCATACTTTGACACTGTTTATTTCTCCCCATTGACTGTAATTTAGTCTTCAGTGATGTGTTTGGATGCAAATGTTCCACCCTGATGCTAAAAAGTAATGAAATTACACTGAATTTAATTGTAGTCTTCCTAGCATTGTGGGTTAAGTTACACCACCAGTATAGCCTATTTCAGCCAATATTAGCAATAAAAGCTGAATGTTCATATTGACGGCTTATTTCTATAACTTTTGTATACAGAACTAGTACAGGTACAGTCCAAATAAATTTTAACTGAGGAATATGCAAATTCACTCTTTAGAGTTACTATATTACAGGAGGGTCAAGTTAAGACTTTAGTAGTGTCAACCATAATAAGCCAAGCGAAAAGAAAATATCTTTAAAAAACAAAGTGCCACCTGAATAATATGTGTTTTGTCCACGTTGCACTATCTGTAGGATTTGGGAATTTTTGTGTGTTTATTTTCTCCTTAGTGCAATTATAAAGGAAAGTTGTGTCCAAAGATGATAATAAAAAAAATCAATAAGCAGGATATTAACTTCACTGAGCTGTTTTTTAAAGAGAGTGCACTGCTTTATTTGTGGTTTGGCTTTTTTTCCATTAGTGTGAAACATTTTCAGATATGAAAATCTATATAAAAATCAATATGATCAATATGAATATCTTTACAAAAGATATGATGTAGCGGTGGTTCAAGCTCAGAGAATGACATATCCCCTGAAGAATTTCTGGGGGCCTAGAAAGTGAGGCCCCTCTGAAGGTAGAGTTAAGTTTGGCCTTGGAAAGGGAGTCGAACTCTCCCCGCCTCCCCCTCAGTTAACAATAGTATCTTGTATCTCACTCTTTCCTCCCTTCCTCCTTCCTGACTGCATCCTGACCTTCGACCCTTCTCCGTGTCCTCCCCTGTACCGTTATGAGATAAGTTGTAACCCTCAGAATAAAAGTCTGAATGTTGGGCTATTCCGGGTCTTTTGCCCCTGAGCCCAAGCAGAGCGGACCCTCGTGTCCTGTGTCTGATTTGGGCTCCGGGCAAAGGAACACACTCTCTCTCAGCAGCTCTCCGGTTTTTAGGACAGCGGCCACCATCCCAGGGAAGCCCGGCTCCCGGCGAGGGGAAAAGAAGTCCCTAGCTGAAGCTGACTTAACGAAAAGGAAGCCCTCAGAACAAGCCGCCGAGCCGCCGGCCGTCCCTGTGGTCAGCTGTCCGGCCCGCGCCACCGGCCACAATATGAAGGGCAGTACATTACAGAATTAAATTTGAAAATGAAATTAACTTGTATATTTTCATTTGTTTAAAATGGCCTTACTTTCCAAAACACAAATTCTTAATTCCTACAATTTTATTTTCTCAATATTTAAGACATCTGACTTGTAATTCTGATTGACTATGCTACATTTAGCATTCAGATTATAATATCTTAAAAATATTGAGATTCTATGTTCGCCTGACATATTTTCGCCTTAATCTTGGGAGTTGGAATCAAATATTTCTGTGACCAAACTGATTATTCCTGCAGATCCCACATAAGTTTTCATGGTGAGTCAGACCAATTATTTTTTTTGGAGTAAAATTTCCAGAATATCTCAGTAGATTACAAGTCCTAGTTCAATTTTCTAATTTAATTTCAAATTCATATTTAAATAGGCATAGAACTTTTTTATTCTAAAATTCCTGTCTACAAGTGGGGTGGCAATAACTACAGGTTTTCAGTTACCTTTTGTTTCTGCAGTTACCTGTCTCCAGTGAATTCCAGATTTCTGGTACTGTGTCTTTAGTCAGTATACATTTCTGCTGAACATATGTAGAGACCAGGCTTGGAAAAGATAAGAAGTTTGACAAGATATGACAGACATAGTGTAAAATTATATTTAGTTGAAATATTGCATGCCAGGAATTTTTTCCTCAAAACTAAGCTGAAATTTTCAGTCGTATTCCTACTGAATCAACATAAAATAAAATGCCAGCAAAATAATATATTATTAAAGTATTGATAAGATGCAAGCTTTAAAATTTCTTGAAATTCCCCTATAAAATTTCTGTATCATATGTTAAAATCCGGGGATTTTTTAGGTGATCTGGTGTTATCAAAAGTTGTTTTAAAGTAAAATCAATTAGAAGCATAGGTTGGAATGAGAGAAGCAACAATACAGCTGCCTGTCATTGGACTGTGTCTCTTGTAACAATCAGTCCTAAGTCAGGGATCGGAGTAATACAGAGGGATTTCTTTTTTCTTCGATTATTTAACCATTCATTAATATGGATTTGAAGGCAAATTAAAGTTTGGAGGTATGAAACAACTCATGCAAATGCTTATCTTACTGATAGACCTTCACTTTCCAACTTAGAGTATTAATAAGCATGGATTGAGGTGTCTGGAAGGCTGAAAACCCACTTGTCGGTAACGTACATTCCATTATTCAACCCATGGGCAGGGAAATAATGACTGCATACTGAACAGTCATCTCTTTCCATAGGATCAGTGCTTCTTTTTGTGGGAAGGTACTTTCTCTCCCCTGTCACCACATAATTGCTCAGGCTCTGGTGCCTGTATGTTATGGCCCTGCCTGTATTTCAGAGTGGCTGGTATGTATGCTGGTTTTGCGAAGTGCCTCTCCAGCTGGAATTCATTTAATAAAAATAAAAAAAAAATAATAAAAAGTCAAGAGAAAAAGTTTAATTTCATATTCCAAAACTATTCCCATGAGAAATGAGAATTCAGAAGGTATTTGCAATGATTCAACACTGGCTCTCTGTTCAGCCATGCTAAGATACATAGAAGAATGCTCTTAGGTATAAATTGCTTCTGATAGGAGTCAGTGGCCTTGTTTGTTGGGGCGATAGGTCACAGAGGAGATTTTCAAAGACTTTTAACTTCGCTATGATGTCATACCGTATGTTGAACTGGTCTTAGTGGTTTTGAAGTCCCACATGGCTTTATTTGAACATATATGGAAAACAATTTTGTTAAAATATGTAATAGAAACACATTAAAAGAAGAATAATATTTAATCAAAACAGTTCTTCAACGAATAATTTCAATAAGAATTTAAGAATAATCATTTTTTATAATATTAAGATTTGTGAATTTGACTCAATGGTAAGAGTTATTTCCTCTCTCTAGTAAGAATCCCAAATGTGGTTGCAAATCCCAGGAGAAATAACTAATTTCCTGAATACTAGAAGTCTTCTAGGCTTGACATTTTCAACAAGACACCTCTTCGCAGGCTTGAGACTTCCATTTTAATCTTTACCACAAAAATGTCTCTTAATTTGAGTCACTAACTGCTAGTCAACGGTTGTGATAAGCCTCAGAGGAAAGCCTATTCCTCATGGACACAGCCCTAACCATTTTAGTCCTGATTATTGTCCAAGCAGCCTTTAAATAATGACCTATAAGGAGCTGCTAGGCATTTTTTGTTGTTGTGTTTGGTTTTTTTTTTAAACAGCAGACCTCACACAAACTCTGACAGTTCATTCTTTTCTTTGGAGCAGCTTGGCCCCATTATTTCTCCAGCTTCAGTGGAATGAAAACAACTTAGGTGAGCTGTCAAGGCTTATTTTTTGAATAATTCCTAAACACTTCACCACAGAAAGTAAAACATGGTGAGTAATACCCTAACATCTGTTGCACATTGTCATGCATCCTGCAGTTGCCAACCAGCTAAAATGGCAGCACGATTTACAGCCAGATGTGTCAAGATTTCTTCTGCTTCTTCACAGTAATTCTAGGAAATTTAAGCTCCTATATCACTTATACTCTAAAAGATAAGGCTAAGAATCAAAAGTTTTCTCTCTGGAGAAGATAGGATGTTGTACTTTATCAACATCAAGATGTCCTGCTCTAAGCCTCTCTTATCTAATTGAACATTCAGTTATAGAAGCATTTACTAACAATAAATGAATTAAGAGAATGCCTCAAGATGTTCCTACTTTGATGGATTAGAAATTAGAGGAAAAAAGTAGAAAAATCAGCCATCATATTTGTTTGGCTTGATTAAGTAAATTTCTTGGAAGGATTTCTAATAAGATCGGTGATTTTGAACACACTGTATTACAGCCCCCAAACACCAAACATTTCATGAAATAAAATGGTTTTCCAAAGAATAAGATCACAGCTGTCTGTCTCAGCCTGTTTCTTTATGCTTGAGTTTTTGCACATATTATCTCCTGCCAGTGGAGACTTTGTATGGTAATTTCTTAAAAAGCTAGCCAAGTCCTTCTGTCTTGAGTGAAAATTTGAGAACATATTCTATTCTATTCTATTCTATTCTATTCTATTCTATTCTATTCTATTCTATTCTATTCTATTCTATTCTATTCTATTCTATTCTATTCTGTTCTGTTCTGTTCTGTTCTGTTCTGTTCTGTTCTGTTCTGTT